>CM035283.1:940523-964806 GCA_020226075.1 Hydropotes inermis
AAAAATAAAGTCAGCCACTGTTTCCACTGTTTCCCCATCTATTTGCCATGAAGTGATGGGACCTGATGCCATGATCTTAGTTTTCTGAATGCTGAGCTTTAAGCCTACTTTTTCACTCTCCTCTTTAACTTTCATCCACAGGCTCTTTAGTTCTTCTTCACTTTCTGCCATAAGGGTGGTGTCATTTGCGTATCTGAGGTTATTGATGCCAATATTCATATGAAAGAAAAGGAGAGATGGAAGTGTATTGTTGCAGCATTTCTATATGTACAGTGATACAATGTTTTATAAAAGCAAACCATGATAAAGGTATATTGAAACCACAGAGCAAACACTATACAAAAAGTAAAGAGCAGCCACTGAGTCAGCAGAAGACATGAACTAGAACACTAAGAAATGCCCAGCCCGTAAGATGACAGAAAAAGAGGGGAGGTGGCTCAGACGGTAAAGACTCTGCCTGCAGGAGACGTGGGTTCGAAGGGCATGGCAACACACTCCAGTGTTCCTGCTGGAGAATCCCATGGACAGAGGAGCCTGGCGGGCTGCAGTCCACGGGGTCACAAAGAGTCGGACAGGACTGAGCGGCTGACACTTCTTTCAGAATGGAGGGGACACATGTATACCTATGGCCGACTCATACTGATGTGTGGCAAAAACAATCACAATATTGTAAAGTATTTATCTTCCAGTTAAAATAAATTAATTAATTGAAAAAAGAAGTAATGACAGCACGTAGGAAAGCTGTAAAACTTGTCGCAGGAAGTTGGTCTTAAACCCAAATGTATGAGCAATTAATTAACTTAATAAAATCAAACTAGACCAAGTGCAGATTTTTTCAGACTGGGTTAAAATAATGCTGCCTTTAAGAAGCAGGTTTTGAACATAATATTGAAAGATAGAAAATAGTATTTAAATACATTTACAAGTAAGCTGAAGTAATCATATTGGGGTGATGATGGACATTTAAAAAAGACATGACAGCCATATATATGTGGGCACCTGACTTGTGGGTCTCAGGATACGTAAAACATGAGCTTACAGAAACCAAAGGGGGATAGACAGATACACAATTGTAGCTGAAGATTCAGCACCGTTCCTTCAGTAACTGAGGGACCAACTAAGCCGAAAATCAGTATACATGTAGGAGACTGGGACAAACTGGCAACTGTCTAGGTCTGCCCTAGCCCTTCAGAGCGTCACACCTGATACAAGAATTCATTCTTCCCAAGTCCACATGAGCATTCATCAAAGCAGATTATGTGTTGGCCTCTGAAACAGTTTTCAGTACATTTAAATGTACTGAAATGATACAGTTATAACATCTGACCACAAAACAATTAAATTAGAAATCAACAATTAGATTTTGGGAAATACTTAAAAATTAAATAAATGTTTTAAACCATTGTTTCAATGAAGAAATCACAAAGGAATTTAGAAAACATCTTGAATTGAGTGATAACGAGATGGTAACTCATCAAAAATCACGAGTTGCAGCAAAGCAGTGCTTGAAGAGAAATTTTAACATTAAATAGCTAAATTAGGAAAAACGAAATTTGAAATCAATGATCTTAGCATCCACCTGAAGAATCAAGTAAAGGAAATTGAAGAAGTAGAAAGGAAGAAATATTAGAAAACAGAAAGTTGATGAAAATAAAAATTGGCTCTTTGAAAAGGTCAATAAAATGATAAAGAGCCAGATAAATTAATCAAGAAAAGCAAGGCAGGAAACACATCTGAAATCTGATGGGAAACAGACTGATGAACTACCAGTCTCAGGAACAAGAGGGGCCATCACCACAGATCTTACACAAATTAACTTGATAATAAGGAAACGTGTTGAAAAATTATGAAGATAAATTCAACAACTTAGATGAAATGGACAAATCCATGGCAAGGCATAAACTACCAAAACTGACTCAAGGAGAAATAGAAAATGAAGACGCCCCGCAGGCATCGAGAAGAAAAGAGACTGGTGTGTGTGTGTCCTCCAGGGTATTTATCATTGTTATTACCTATAGTTTTTAGTCTTCTTTTACTGTAAAAATTGTCATCTAAGCCATGGTTTTTTCTTCTGCGTGTGATTTTAAGACTTGTTTCAGATTTTCCCTTTTGTCTGAGTCTTGGCTTCTGTGTATGCCCAGGTTTGTTAAGTCTCTAGGGTTGCCCAGGCTTCCCAGATGGCTCAGCTGGTAAAGAATCTGCCTGTAACATGGGAGACTCGGGTTCAGGCCCGGGTCAGGAAGCCCCCTGGAGGAAGGCCTGGCAACCCATGCCAGTGCTCCTGCCTGGAGGATCCCGTGGACAGAGGATCCTGGTGGGCTACAGGCCTTGGGGTTGCAAAGACTCAAGACACAATGGATGTGATGAACACAGCCCAGCACAGTGTTACCCAGTGAAGATTTATCCTAACAGGGCCAGATTAAACAAAGGCCGCTCTGTCTTCCTGGTATCAGATGTCAGAGACATTAAAGATTAACTTCCAGCGGTGTCCAGGAGTAAAACCACTGGGCCTCTCTGACAGTCTGGCTTTTCCCCCAAGGGCATCGTGGTCCATGTCAACAACTGGGAAGTCAGAGGAGCGCCCAGGACTCCTCTCCATTTACACAGTCCCTGAAACCCGATGGAGGCCGGGGGCAAAGCAGGCCAGCTCAGAGGAGCGTCCGGCGCGGGTGACCCTCCATGTCTGCTGAAGCCAGGTGTGAGCGCGCGAACAAGCTTGCAGACCCCACGGCTATCACACCAGCCTCCCGCGGAATGGCAGGGACGCGCCCGGGGCCCACCCCCTCTGATGCTTTGCTCACCGTTTGCATCTTCCTTTGCCATTTGCAAAGGTGTTCTCAGTTGATTTTAAGACTCTCCGGAGCAGAAGGAAAATGTGGCCACAACTCCCTGAGAACGGCATTTCTGGGAGCACACCGGGTGTTCCCCAGGACGGCTGAACTGTCAGGCTTCATTAGCGAGGCCTGCTTTGAGCTCTGGAGCTCCCGGGGCCTCTGTCAGAGCGGGCTCTCTGCTGCAGCTCTTCACATCCTGAGGCATCTGCTTTCCTCACGGACTGCAGGCAGACGACTGAGGCCCAGACAGCGTCAGAGAGGAGGACGTGCGGGCCGCAGGAGGAGCCCAGGGCAGATACGCAGACTTTCTGGGCTCCGTGTCCCTGCGTGTGCACACGTGTGGGAGCATGCACATGCGTGTGTGTGCTGCTTATTACGTGTGCCTCTTGGTGCATAACCAGAGGTAAGCCCTCCATCAGGTAGACAGCTTTCTGTGTCAGAGCGTGGGGCTTGCAGTACACGGGCACCACGCTAGGCGCCCATGTGCCCACGTCCCTGTGCAGTTTGTGAGGAGGTGCAGTTAGTCTCCGTGGGTTCCTCTAGCACATCCTTGATGCACCCCATTTCCAGAGTCACCTCACAGCACCCCCCTGTCTCCTCGTGGAGGTGGGAGCACAGCCCCCCGTCTCCTGGTGGGGGTGGGAGCACAGCCCCCCATTTCCTGGTGGGGGTGGGAGCACAGCCCCTGTCTCCTGGTGGGGGTGGGGAGCACAGCCCCCTGTCTCCTGGTGGGGGTGGGAGCACAGCTCCCTGTCTCCTGGTGGAGGTGGGAGCACAGCCCCCTGTCTCCTCGTGGAGGTGGGAGCACAGCCCCCCGTCTCCTGGTGGGGGTGGGAGCACAGCCCTCCATTTCCTGGTGGGGGTGGGAGCACAGCCCCTGTCTCCTGGTGGGGGTGGGAGCACAGCCCCCTGTCTCCTGGTGGGGGTGGGAGCACAGCACCCCGTCTCCTGGTGGGGGTGGGAGCACAGCTCCTTCTGTCTCCTGGTGGAGGTGGGAGCAGGGGTGGCCGGATTCGGAACCACCAGGAAGCTTGCTGGACCAGATGGAGATGCAGTGAGCGGTCAGGCTGGAGCGGCTCTGGGGTGGGGGGCAGGAGGGGTGGACCGGCCATGGGCAGCTGCCCCGTACCCTCCAGGGACGGCTGAGGGCCCTGAGGGACCCTGACGGAGCGGGGCCTGGAGGAGGAGCCCCGTGTCTCCGCAGGCTGCAGCAGGGCCCTGGAGCGGGCCCTCGGGGAAGGGGAGTGGCCGCCCCTGAGAGCCCGGTGTTGTTGTGCCTGACCGGAGGCGGGGTGGTCGGCCTCCGGGACCCCAGAGCACGGGCAGGGTCCGGAGCCCGGCAGGCCCTCGGTTCTGTGGGTGGTGCTGCGCTGGCCGGTCGTGCAGGCCCCCACAGGCCCTGCATCCCGGTCCCCTGACCCCACATTCCTGGTCCGGGAGGAATCAGCCTGCTGGCCTGTTTCCCCGCGGACTGAGGCACTCTAAGTGGTCAATACGCGCGGGCGGGCAGCGTGGGCCCTGAGGCCTGTCTGCGCTCCCAGCTGCTCTCCGGGGAGCGAGGAGGCCTCCTCCCTAGGCCGGGGTGGAGCAGCGTCTTATAAATAATCCAGCAGCCGTCTCTTCTGCTCCATCAAGCCAGCCGCACTCTGGAGGGGACCCTTCCGGGAGGAGAGGATTCAATCAGACACAAACCACCCCACGGGCTGCCTGGGAAGTTCCAATCGTCCTGAGTCTGGGGTCCGAGCGGCCTGGGGACCTGCATTTTGTCAGGGTTCTCCTCCGTTGGCGGCCTCTCAGTCACAGCAGTGAGTCTGGGGCCCAGGCCTGCATTTGGTTCAGGGCACCTTCTCTCAGGGGCTGCAGGCAACGGTGATCCATGAACGCAGTTGGAATCCCCAGGGCCGCCCCTCTCACCACGTCACAGGCTGACCACTTGCTGCTCTGAAAGTGACTCTTAGAGGGGAAGCCCGGAATTTTGGGAAGACTCCCCAGCCAGAGGGTGTGAAGCCTGGCTCTGTGAGGGTGGGGAGTTTGACCACAACGCTGGCTGGAAACGCAGCTGCTAGCTGCTTTGACGACACTGGGGCTGCAGCGGGAGCCCGCGTCCACATAGTGCTGGCAAAGTCTAGCTCTGGACAGAAGCTCTTTGGCTCTGGCTTGTCCCAGCTCAGGGGCCTTCCCATCCTCAGCTCCCTGGAAACTTC
The DNA here is from genome assembly GCA_020226075.1 of Hydropotes inermis. Classification (NCBI taxonomy): domain Eukaryota; kingdom Metazoa; phylum Chordata; class Mammalia; order Artiodactyla; family Cervidae; genus Hydropotes; species Hydropotes inermis. The sequence goes on from CM035283.1 coordinate 945,562, forward strand.
TCTCAGGAGAAAGCCGACAGAAGGTTCAGCTCTGTGACATGAGTCTGCATCCTAACTTGGAGAAAAAGAAAGGTGAAAGCCACTCAGTCGTGTCCGACTCTTTGCAACCCGTGGACTCTACAGTCCATGGAATTCTCCAGGCAAGAATACTGGAGTGGGTAGCTGCTCCCTTCTCGGAGGATCTTCCCACCCCTGGGATTGAACCCAGGGCTCCCTCATTGCAGGTGGATTCTTCACCAGCTGAGCCAGTAGGGAAGCCCAAGAATGCTGGAGTGGGGAGCCTGTCCCTTCTCCTGCGGATCTTCCTGATCCCGGAGTCAAACTGGGGTCTCCTGCATTCTTTACCAGCAGAACCCCCAGGGAAACAATACCTAACCTGGAGACCCACCCAGACCGGGGTATGGATCTGCTTCCCTGAATGCCTGGGACCCGCCGTGTCAGCGTCACCGGGCTGAAGGTGACCGAGGGCCCCCGTGGGCTGTGGCTCCCTGACGACTCCTGTGACTTTCCAGGCCGGGAGCGGGGCTTGTCCTTGTCCCCGTCCCACAGACGCCCCCTCCCCATCCCCCTCAGGCACTGTGGGGCCCGTCCTTCCTCCCTAGGGAAGGGTTGCCGAGTCCAGGAAGGGCAGGCACCCCTTCTGGGGGGTGGCGTTTCTCTTCCTTTCATGTTTCCCGCTTCCTGTTGACATTTCACCAAAACAGAGGGGCGGCTGCCCAGCACACACTGGGCCCTGAGATGAGGATGGAGGGGTGATCGGATATGTGGTCAGCTTCCCCAGAAGATGGAGTGGCCTCAGGTATCCCCAAGGGCACCTGCAGCCTGGATGCTGGCCAGTGACCACTCCCCATCCTGGCATGGGGATCCCTGCTCAGCGCTCCCTCACTCTGACCCCGACGGGGCAGGGATGTGAGCCCTGGCCCCAGGTCTGTCTGTGAGCGTGTGTGTGTGCGTGCACGGTGGTGCGGGGGCAGGGACCGAGGACCAGCCCTGCTCTGGGCCTGGAAAGTCACTGGAGGGGTCGACTCTGGGAACCACAGCCGCGTGGGCCCTCGGTCGCCTTCAGCTCAGTCAGTGACGCTGGACGCTGACACGGCTGGTCTACCCCTCAGTGGGGTCCACCATGTGGCTCATCGGGGCGGCTCTGGGGCCCCCGCGGGGCCAGCCCCTCACCTTCTAGTCATTCTTTCCAGTGCTTCTCCTTAAGAGGGCCCCCACATGGATGAGCTCCAGGTCCTGGGAAACGTGGGCCCTCCCCACATCCAAGCCACCTGGGCATCTGTCTGAGCCTGCCGCAGCCTCGGAGGCGAGCCTCACAGATGCACGTGGTCCTCACCAGGTGCTCCGCCGCCCCAGGGGCCTCAGGTCCCTCTGCCTGCCGTGGGTGCACACAGCAGGCCTGGCCTTCTCCCTGTCCCCCTGCAGCCTCACAGATAACTCACAAGGGCCTAGCTCCGGCTCCTGTCATTATGGCGAGACCTTGCTCATGCATCTAACGCCTCAAAGACACCTGAAAGGGAGCACATCCTAGCTCACCGAGAAGCGCTGACCAATTAAGACAGACCCTCGGTTTCTCTCTGGAATCTCTGGGTGCCCAGAAAAGATCGCTGACCTTCATCAATTCAGTGTTCAATATTTAAGTCAAAAGGCTGTCCACCCGCTGAGAGGACTGATGAGGAGAGCAAGGGAGCTGACACAGAGCCCCAAGCTCAGGAAGGCGACATCACTGCAGAGCCTGCAACATCCACCCACCAATAAAGGACTGTTAGGTAAAGGATGGACTGAAAAGCGGAGACATCACTTTGCCAACAAAGGTCCATATAGTCAAGGCTATGGTTTTCCCAGTGGTGGTGTATGGATGTGAGAGTGGGACCATAAGAAGGCTGAGTGCTGAAGAACTGATGTTTTCAAATTGTGGTGTTGGAGAAGACTTGAGAACCCCTTGAACTGCAAGGAGATCCAGCCAGTCCATCCTAAAGGAAATCAGTCCTGTATATTCACTGGAAGGACTGATGCTGAAGCTCCAATATTTTGGCCATCTGATACGAAGAACTGACTCATTGGAAAAGACCCTGATGCTGGGAAAGATGGAAGGCAGGAGGAAAAGGGGGCAACAGAGGATGAGACGGTTGGCTGGCATCACCCACTCAATGGACATGAGTTTGAGTAAACTCCATGAGCTGGTAAAGGACAGGAAAGCCTGGTGTGTTGCCGTTCATGGGGTTGCAAAGAGTCAGATATAACTAAGCAGTTGAACAACAGCAACAACAAATAACAGACTGTTTTGAACAATGTATTTCTACACCTTGTCCAGTGTTCCTTTGAACTTTATGCCAGCACCACAAAATTCGCTATTGTAGCTTTATGGTGGGTCTCCAAATCAAGTAGTTTAAGCCATCCAACTGCTCATCTGGTTTAAGACGGTCTTGGTTTTCTAGGTGCTTTGCATTTCCACATAAATTATCAGTTTCTCAATTTCTACAAGAACTTGTTGGGATATTTTGATTGAAATAACAATTAAATCTACAGAGAAAGTTTGGGAAAATAAGTGTTTTAACTATTTTTTTTTTTAGTTTTCCAGTCCTCAAACTTATTATATTGCTCCACTTATTTTGGTCTTTTTAAAATGTCTCTTGGCAAATATTTTGCTATTTTAAATGTGTAGGTTTTGCACATATGTTATATATTTTGTTGTCGTGGGCATTTAAAAAACTCTGTTTTCCAATTGCTTTGTTTGTAGCTATAGAAATATTATTAACTGATTTTATATATTGGCCTTGTATCAAGTGGCTTTACAAATTTATTTATTCCTAATATTTTGTAGACTTTTTTGTAGATTTTTATATTCTTATGTACATAAAAACATATGTGAACAATGGCAATTTTGCGACTTTCCAACTTTCCGTTTATGCATGCACTTCTTTATTTAAGTTTGAACTCGGTTGTAGAGTTCTGGAGAGGATTCATAGAGCAACTTTTAATGGAAGTAGTAAGAGCGGACACTCTTGTCTGTTCCTGACCCCAGGGGGAGAGTGTTCGATATTTCACCATTAAGTTTGATGTTGGCTGCTCTGTGTGTGTGTGTGTGTGTGTGTGGTGTGTATGTGTGTATAAGGTGCTCTTTAATTAGTAAAATGCCTTCTATTCCTGGTTTGCTAAGGGTTTGAAACATAAGCTAGTATTCAGTTTTTTGTTTCTGTGTGTATTGATATGATTACACAATTTTTTCCTTTATTTTGTTAAAGTGAGTAATTTCTGCTTATATTCCCAATTTTCTGTTATATAAATTTTTTAACATAAAAAATTATACAGAGAGCACTCACCATCTAGATTATTCTTCTATATTTGGTTCGTCACACGTATATCCTTCTGTCCAGCCTCCTTATTGTAAGTTTGATGTATCTCTAAGTAAGCTGACATCAGGATGGTTGATTCTCAGACTTCTCAGTGTGTGTATCACTAAGTAGAGTTGACTATTTGCATATGTCTAGTTTCATTCTGAATTAAATGCACACATTTTGAGTGCACATTCGATAAGCTTTGACAAATGTTTGTGTCTGTGTAATGTAAACCTCTATCAGGAAACAGAACACCATCACCATCACAGAAAACTCTCTCACGCTCCCCTTCAGCCAGCATGCACCCATTCCCCCTACTCCCAGATAACAGTGTACAGCTTTGTTTTCTCCACAGAACAAGTTAGGTTGTCCTAAAATCTGACTTAAGTAGCATCGTATGCATGTATGTTTTGTGTTTGGCTGCTGTCCCTAGAGATAATGCTTTTGAAATTTATTCATGTAGTTATGTTTGTTAGTGATTAATCCTTTTCTGTTGCTGAGTTATAGTCCTTGTTGGAGTATGTTAATTTGTTTATCCATTCTCCTATTAATGAGCACCAAGTTTATTTCCAATTTCTTATGTTTAGGAATGAAGCTCCTATGAACGATCTTGAGCACATATTTTTGTGACTACGAACTGTCATCCTTTTTTGGTGAATGCTTATAATTCCTGGGTCACAGGGTCCTTGTATGTTTATTTTTATAAGGTATGGTCTGGTATTTCCAGAATGGTTGTATCATTTTACTTTCCTGCCGACTCCCTGGAACGCTGTGCTGCCAGTCATTCTAGTCTCAGCCATCTGGAAGGCTGACAAGTTGCGGTTTGAATGTGCGTGTCCCCCATGACTAATGATGTTGAGAATTATTTCATGTGCTTGTTATCCATTCATATACTTTTCAATGAAATATGTGCACAGCCATTTGCCCATTTTTATGTGATCTTTGTTTATATTATTACATCATAGAAGAAGTTCATTCTTCAGATATTCTAGCATAAACTCTTTGCCAAATACATATGTTGTGAATATTGCCTCCCAAATAAGGTTTGGCTATTCAGTTGAAAGTTTAAATTTTGCCGAAATCTAATTGATAGTTTTAAAGATCATTTCTTCCTGTGTTCTGTCTCAGGAGATTGGGTCTGTCCCGGGTTGGGAAGCGCTTCTATGCCTTCTTCCAGAAGCCTGTGGCTTTCACATTCATGTTTAAGCCCATGTTCCATCTTGAGTTAATTTTTGTGTGTGAAACAAGTTTTGGCTGAGGTTCATTCTGTCTGTGTGTGGATTTCCATTTGTTCAGAGACTTCTGTTTTTCCGGTAGGGTGCTTTAGTCTCTGTTAAAAGTCAGCTGTCCTTGAAAGTGTGGGTCCGTGTCTGTGTCTCCCGTCCATCTCCTTGGGCTCCTGTCCTGGCCAGCTACGCTCTTCTGGTTACCCCGGATTTCAGCGAGTCCTGAGGTCAGGAAGGGCAGTCCTCAAACTTCATTTTTCTTTTCCATCACTTTGGCCATTCTAGGTCTTTTGCTTTACTAAACGTCCAGTTTTAATTAGCCTGCCAATTTCTATGACTAAAATCTCTCTGGAGTTCCTAAGGGGTTGTGGTTAATAGGCAGGCATGTGTGGGGAGGATAGGCCTCTTGGTGTTGAGTTTCCCAGCACAAAGCTTGTTGTTTTGCTTCATTTATTTGTCTTCCTAACTTGTCTAAGAAATGTTTAGCTTTCAATGTGGAACTCTTGCACATTAACAAAAATGTATTTCTAGTATTATGTGTTTTTTGAAGCTATTATAAACAGAAATTTAAAAGGTTTATTTTTTAATCCACAAATAACCAGTGCTGGAGAGGGTGTGGTGAAAAGGTAGCCCTATTGCACTGTCGATGAGACTGTAAATTGGTACAGTCACTATGGAGAACAGCATGGAGTTTCCTTAAAAATCTAAGGTAGAGCTATCACATGATTCTGCAATCCTGCTCCTAGGCATAAATCTGGAGAAAAACCACAATTTGAAAAGACAGATGCACTTCAATGTAGGTTCACTGAAGCACTGTTTACAACAGCCAAGACATGGAAGCAACCTAAATGTCCATCAGCAGATGAATGGATAAGGAAGATGTGGTCCATACACACAGTGGACACTAGTCAGCTGTAAGAAGAAGGAAATAATGCCATTTGCACAACATGGATGGACCTGGAGGTGATCATACTAAGTGAAGTATGTCAGACAGAGAAAGACAAATACTGCATGATACCCCTTGAAGTGGAATCTAAAATGTGGTGCAAGCGAACTCATCTGTAAAACAGAAACAAACCCACAGATGCAGAGAAGAGACTTGTGGTTGCCAAGGGTAGGTGGGGGCAAGGATGGGGCGGGACCGGGGGGTTAACAGGTGCAAACTTACATACAGGATGGGTAAACAGCAAGGCCTTGCTGTGCAGCCCAGGAAACTGCATGCTCTCTCCTGGGATAAATCATAACGGAAAAGGATGTGAAGCAGAACGCATAATCCCATGGATAGGGGAGCCTGGTGGGCTATAGTCCATAGGGCCGCAAAGAGCTGGACACGACTGCGGCGACTCGCACACATGTGTGCGCGTAACTGAGTCACTTTGCTGTACCGCAGAAATTAACACAACGTTGCAAACGACGTCAATAACTTTTTTTAATTTTGTTTTTCAGTAAAATAAAATTCATCTGCTGCTAGCATTTGAAAGCACGGCTGATTTTTTTAATTTATTGATCTTGTGTCTAGCAACCTAATAACTTCACTTAGAGTTTCTAATAGTTATTTGAAGAATAGTAGTATGGTTAGTTGCTCAGCCGTGTCCGACTCTTTGCAGCCCCCCAGACTGCAGCCCGCCAGACTCCTCTGACCATGGGGTCTCCAGGCAAGAATACGGGAGTGGGTTGCCTCTCCCTTCTCCAGAGGATCTTCCCGACCCAGGGATGAAACGCAGGTCTCCTGAATTGCAGGCAGATTCTTTGACATCTGAGCCACAGGGAAGCCCCTTGAAGAACAGTACAGTGTGAAAAGAATGGTGAGGGTGAGCATCCATGCCTTGTTTCTAAACTTGGTTGGGAGAATTTTGTCAGACTCCTTTTGTTTTACTACTGAAATAATAATGTGTTTTTTCTTTTCTAGTGTGCTAATATGGTTTGTGTTTGTTTTTAGTCATTCAACCTTGTCTGACTCTCTGGACCCCATTGACTATAGCCCACCAGGCTCCTTTATTCAGGGAATTCTCTGGGTAAGAATACTGAAGTGGGCAGCCATTCCCTTCTCCAGGGGATCTTTGACCTAGGGATCAAAGCTGAGTCTCCCGCATTGCAGGCAGATTCTTTACCATCAGAGCCACTGGGGAAGTGTTAATGTGGTGAATTAAGTTAATTGATCCTGAGTGTGAAGCATCTTGAATTCTTGGGATAAAACCTCTTGATGATGATGTTACCATCAAATGTTGCTGTGACATAAACCCCACTTACTATGTCCTTTATGCTTTGCTGGACTTGATTTGCTAAGAACTTGCTGCTGAGAGATACTGGTCTGTGGTTTTCCTTTCTTGCAGAATCTTGTCAGCCTGTAGCATCAGTGCTATCTTAGCTTCATAAAATGAATCTCAAGTATTTCCTTTTTCTGTCCTCTGAAGGAGTTTCTATACTTCAGTTACTCTTTCTTTCTTGATTGTTCAGAAGAATTTACCAGTTAAGGGGTCTGGACTTGCAGTTATTTTGTTAAAAAAATCAATCTCTTTAAAAGATGCAAGCATACTTGCATTTTCAATGCTTTACGTTTGTGGTAGGTGGTTTTAACTGATCTGTTGACTTCCAAGTTGCACAGTTAATGACATAAATTTCTTCATAATATCTTTGAACTAACTTTTAAAAGCCTGTAAAGTCTATAGGAACACTATTTTTTCCCCAAGCTTTCTAATTCGTAGTTTCTGTTTTCTTGTTCATTCCTGTTGAGTTTTACTAATCTTATGACTCTTAGAACCAAGTTTGACTTTTTTTATATTGCATATCTTTGTATGATTGATTTGTACTACTTATTTTGTTATTTGCCTTCTCCTATTACTTTCTTACGGTTTCCTTGCAAGGGTTTCCTCCCCTAGTTTTATTAGAGAGAAGCATAGATAATTCATTCATATTCTTTTCTACTTTAAATATATGCAATTGAAACTATAAATATATCTTTTATGCAGACCTTTAGCTGCATATCACAAGTGTCAATATGTCTTATTTCAATTCCCTTTCAACTGTAATTTGAAAAGTAATTGTATTTGCCCTTGTGATTTCTTCTTTAACCCAGGTGTTTCTGTCATTGATATCTGGTTTACTCACACCAAGCAGAGAGCATATGCTGTACAAATTTAATTCCTAGAAATAGCTTAGCCTTACTTTGTGGGCAGAATGTAGTTGGTCAAAGCAAATATCCCATTGTCCACTTTTTAAAAATGTAAGTTCCTCAGTAACTGATGGAATGTCTAATGTATGTCCCTTCTGTCATTGTCTAGTTGTGTGATTATAATCTGTATTCTTGGTCTCTTTTTCAATCAGTTATTGGGAAAATCATCTTTAAAATCTCTACCTAGGATTGTAGATTAATCTATTATTTATATACTTTTCTTTTTATATTTTAAGCTATGCATACAAATTTAAGTTTTTAATACTTTCTGTTATATGCTTCATTTATTATTATTAAATGTCTCTCTTTACCACAAGCAAAAAACTCACCTCAAAATACATTTTTTCTTACATGAAATAGCCTCACAGCCTTTCTTTTTAGCTTATGTTTGCATATTCCCCATATTTTACTTCAATGGCTGTCATTGTGTCTAAAGCATGTCTCTCATGAAGAGCATACAGTGGAAATTATTTTTCTTTAAAAACAAGTCTGCCCAACTCTGTCATAGTTAAAGTGTTTAGTCCATTGGCATTGGGATGCCCTGGTAGCTCAGCTGGTAAAGAATCCGCCTGCAATGCAGGAGACCCAGGTTAAATTCCTGAGTTGGGAAGATCCCCTGGAGAAGGGATAGGCTACCCACTCAGCATTCTTGGGCTTCCATAGTGGCTCAGCTGGTAAGGAATCCACCTGCAATGCAGGAGACCTGGGTTCGATCCATGGGTTGGGAAGATCCCCTGGAGACAGGAACAGCTACCCACTCCAGTATCCTGGCCTGGAGAATTCCATGGACTGTATAGTCCATGGGCTTGCATAGAGTCAGACATGACTGGGCCATTGTCACTTTCACATTCATGGCTAAGTGCTTAGCCCCATATCCCCTGATTTTTTCTGTTTGTTCTATCTGTCATCTATTCTTTTATTCTTTCTTTCCACTTTTGGGTTAATCAAGTATTTTTATTATTTGATTTCCATCCTTCTCCGCTGGCATTATAGCTATCTATTTCTCATTTCTCTGTAGTTTCGAGTATGCATACCTGATTTATAGAAGTCCACTTTAAATCAATACTGTGCTTCCTGAACAGTGATGATTCTTACTAGGGTTCTTTGTCGTGTGCCCACTCTTGCTTTTTGTGCTATTGGTGTTAGGTTTTATTTCTGCCTTCATTGGGCATGCTGCAAAATGTCTCTGTTGCTGTTGCTTTAAGCAATTAATGACTCTCAGACTCACTCTGAAATGGGTCCTTTCTCATGCTCTCTGTGGCTTCGTGCGCTGTAGGCTGCCTTTCCTTCCTTGATGAAAAGAAACTTGTCTGATTATGCCTTGTAATGTAGATCTAATGGAGATAAATTTTTATAATTTTGTTTGATCACAAAAACATCTTTTCTTGCCTCCATCAATTAAAAGAAATTGTGCTGGGCGTGGGTTTCTGGGTTAATAGCGCTTTTCCTTTTCTTTCAGTACTTACAGATAGCATTCTATTATCCTGTGACTCCCATAGCTTCTCTCGAAAAGTCATTCATCCATCTTGCTTTTTTCCTCTTTGAAAGTGCACATCACTTTTCCTCTGGCTAAGTTTTAGACTTTTTTCTTTCGTAATTGGTTTTCAACAGTTTGATGATAATGTTTCCAGGTGTGGGTTTTTTATTGTATTTGCATTAGTGTGTGTCTTGTACCTGTGTGTTGATATCTTTCATTTTGAAAAAAAACTCCACCATTATGTCTTCATATACAGCTGCACTCCATCGCTTTCTCTGTGCGATGGGATTATTTGACAACCAGTTTCTTTAATGTATCCCCTGTGTCCTTTATAGTCTGGTGTGGTTTATTTCACTCTCCTCTCTGGGTTTCGGTTAAGGCAATGCTTGGTCACTTCAGTCGTGTCCAACGCTTTGCGAGCCCATGGGCTCCAGCCCTCCAGGCTCCTCTGTCCATGGGATTTTCCTGGCAAGCATACTGGAGTGGGTTGCCATTCCCTCCTCCAGGGGACCTTCCCAGCTCAGGGGTGAAAGCTGTGTCTCCTGCATTGCAGGTGGCTTCTTTACTGCTGAGCCACTGGGGAAGCTCTCAGTTAAGGCATTATTTACTAATCTGTCTTTCAGTTGTATGATCCTATTTTCAAGTATATTAAATGAATTAGCAAACCGTCCTGATGAACTCTTAAATTCATATTTTTACCTTGTAGAATGCCAATTAGATTCTTCTCTGTGATTTCTATTCTGTATTTAAGTTTCCTGTCTTTAATCCATTCTATTTTTACCTATTTTAAACTTCTATTTATAGCTTTTGTTTGATGATTCCCAAATTTGAATTATCTGTAAATACATTTCTAATTTCTGTTATCTTTCTATTAATTCTTATTGATATTTTGCCTCTTTACATTTCTTACAAAATTTGATTATGTGCTGGACAATGAGATTACGAGAACCACCAGGTTAAAGGTGATGTCATTTCACCTGGAGGTGTTTCATCTGCTCTGCCTTAGAAAGACAGTGCCCGGGAAGATTATACCTGCCCCAGTGGGACTTGTGCTGGGTTAGAGTTGAGTGGTCACTATAGCTGGACTCAGTTCACCTTGAGCCATTATCTTGCTGGGACTTCAGAACCTGGCAAGCATCTTGATGGGAGAGCTGCCATGCATGCTGCAGACCCCTCAGGCAGTGGGACTTCATCTCTCAAGTGCTGGGAGGTACCGGAGTTTCACATTTCCTCCGGCCCAGCCCTGGAGTTTCACGTTGTCTGGCTCTCACCGCTCTTACTGCTCTCCAAAGGCTTTAAAACTCTCATTTTTGTCATTTATTCCACTTTTCCCCCTTAGATTTTATAATGATGTGTCCTGCTGGTATCTACTACATCTTATGTGGAAGTAAGTAAAAGTTCCAATGATCTTTTTTAAAAAAAACACTCTTTATTACTATATTGACTTTCACTGATGAAGAAAGTGACTTAAAACCAATTGTTGGAACAATTTAATAAGTGTAACCCTTGTGACTGTGGGCTTCACTGGCAGCTCAGACAGTGGAGTCTGCCTGCGATGCAGGAGACCTAGGTTCAGTCTCTCAGTCAGGAAGACCCCCTGGAGAAGGGAATGGCTACCCGCTCCAGTATTTTTTGCCTGGAGAATGCCATGGACAGAGGAGCCTGGCAGGCTACAGCCCATGGGGTTGCAGAAAATTAGACACAACTGAGCAGCTTACACTTGTGATCATGGAGAGGCCATGGAATTTGATGGAGGCTGCATCAGAAAAATGTGCTGCGGGAGAAACAGAAACGTCCTGGTGAGGGTGTCCTCTGCCCGCCTTCCTCCAGACACGTTGCTGTGTCCCCATGTGGACTGTGTTCTAGGGTTTCTTCCATCACATTCAGCCGCGGGTTGAAAATAGTAACAGGAAAGGCAGGGAAACTCATTAGTAGGGAGAGAGGAAAGATGATGGACAGGCTGTTATGGAGTATCTTCTTCAGAATGAGACTCAGAATTCAGGTTTCCAGAAAGCTCCCCTGTCCACCCCATTGCGGCAGTAACTATGGTCCGTCTCCTCTGCCCGCAGCCCTGGCTGCCCCTGCTGGGCTCCCTGGCCCTGAAAACAGAGCCAGCCACTGACCTACACTCATTCACCTGTGATGCTTCAGGAGGTGAAAAGACGAGATCGTTGCAAACACTGTGTGCGTCTGCTTGCTGAGCGGCTGCAGAGTGGGAGGTCCCCGCCGGGCACTTGTTAACTGACGATGCCTCGGGGAAGACAAAGGGAAAACTCAGCACAGAGGCATCTGTTTGCCTGTGGACTGTGACAGCGACACGGAGAAGCACTGCCCTGTCATTGTCACTGGGAGGCCGGGAATGCTAACCATCAATCTCCCCGTGTACGTGGCATCTCTGTTTAATAGCTGATAGAGAGTCTCCAAAGGGCTTTTTTTGGCTCTTTGTTTAAAATGACACATAATGGACCCAGACTTATCAGTGTCTCTGAATGCATTTTCTGTGCTCTGTCCCCACTGGGGCATGCGGTCCATTCTGATGGATATGTGCAGGATTGATTTTGAGCTTGGTATAATTTAATCCATCAATTTAACATTAAATGAATATGCATAGGGAATCTCTTTGTGGATGGGAAACAGAAGGGGGACGTTCTTATGAATGTGAAATGGACTCCAGAAATGGAAACAGTCTGTGCTGTTGGTAGCTGCCTTGGAGTCCAGCCTCTTGAGCCATCAAGGGAGTCATGGGGGTCTCAGACAGCCACGGCCATTTGCAGCTGAAAGCCCTCCTGAATCCAAGGATGGGGCTGTTCCCCAGACTGTGCTGAGGGCCTTCCTGGGTGAGGGAGAGCAGCTGGCATTTGTGGCTCTGAGCTCTGAGTAAGAGGCCTGCACCCGGAGTACTGGTGTATCACTTAAACTCACATCAGAAGCCCAGGACTGGACAATGGGGTTGACGGACTTCAGATGTCTTCAGTCCCATCGGTGAAACCCTGCGCGAAGCCAGGGGAAAACAAAGGCTGGTGAGGCTCATGTGGCAGCGGGGGAGAAGCTGAGCGTGCAGCCCCACACCAAGGCCTGGAGGCAAGGCCTGGCCTGCAGCCTGGAGTCCGCGGGGTCTTGGCGGTCTGGCCTGTCCCTCTGCACAGTGACCAAGGACAAGGTAACCAGCTGAGAAGGTGGCCGACGTGCCAGCTTCACTGAGCACCATGTGAGTCCCTGACTCTCCTGGCAGGGCCAGCCCCTCCTGTAGGCTTGACTTTCAAGTGCCAGACTCCATGTGTGCCCACCCTCTTGCTGTGAGCTCATGAACCATAGTCGGGTGGTTTTGTCCCCTGGAGGCTGGCAGTGGGGCCCCTGAGTGTCTTTCATTTAAGCCTTGTTCCATTTCTCATGAGCACCTCAAACAGCTCCCGTCCTGAACTCTCCTTGGAGGCATACGGGTTTGGGTAGGACCAAGCCTCCTCCAGGGGCCCTGCTCCGTCTGATAACAACTGACTGTGCATGGACTGGGTCCTGAGATGGGGAGCAAGGTGCCCTTGAACCCCATGGTGTGAAGAACACTACGCACAGCTTTATGCAAACTCTGAACAAACCCAAGTCTTCCCAGACATGTAGCTACCGCAGAGCAGGTGGTCTCATCACTTGGTGCAAACTACCGTTTCTGCAGCAGCCAGCATGTCACTGTATCTGGCAACGTTTCTCGCTGAGGACACAGAGCAGCTGTCAACTTAGAGCTCGGAGTCCTCGTTGCCTGCAAGTGTGTGATGAGCCGACCCTTCAAGGGGACAGGGACTCAGGGCAAAGGTAGGATTTTTACTTGGAGGCTCAGTGTGAAGGATGGAAGGAAAAGATTGGTGGACAGGTGACCTCCTCAGAGACTGGGCAGCCATATTCTGCTGATATTTACATAATGCAAATAAAATAATTACAAAAGGTTCATAACTTGCCCATCCCCAGAACCACTGCTAAGTGACCTTCGTGAGTGTCATCATTTCAATTAGAAAGTCTCACCTTCCACGGCTGCTGGTGGAACTGATGGGGACTTGTTTCCCCTTTGAAATAGCGTCACCACAGGACCCGCTTTCTCTTCCCTTCTATCTCATCACATCTGCGATAAAGCTATTTCTAATCCTCCTGGTGTGATGCCCCCTAGGCTGCCTCAGAGACCTGGAGGAGAAGGTCTTTGGTATTCTGAATAAGTTAAAGAAAAAGGTTGTACTCATGAAACAAAGAGAGATTGCTGTAAGAAGGAAAATTCAGCAAGAAAAAAAGAAAAATTGGAAAAAAAACTGCAGAAATTTAAAAAAAGAATTAAATGATTAGAAGATGAATTTGAGGAAGCAAATAAAATAGAGAAGAAAAAAAGACAAAATTAAAGAAAATGGACCAACATTTAAATAATAAGTGTTCCAAAAAGAAAAAAAAAAATACCTAGCAAAAGAGAGAAAACAGAGGGGATGAAATCATCAATGAAATAATTCAAGAAAACTTCCAAGAATGTTTGGTGTCCCAGAAAAATGGGTGACATAGATTCAGATCAAGGCATTTCTTTATAAATTTCAGGATGTCGGGAACAAATAGATGCTTCTGTAAAGAAAAGACTAAGAACCAAGGTGGTTTCAGATTCTTTTCACTGAAAGCCCAGAAACAAAAAGAATGTGGAGAAATGCATTAAAAATCCTGAAGAAGATTCTATCCAGCCCAACTGTCATCAGGTATAAGGAAAGGATCCTTGTACCTGATGTTTCCCTTGTAAACAGTCTCAGAACATTTGTTACCTATGCATTCTTCTCCAAAAGCGGTTGCAGGATACAGGCCACTGTCCGGGAGGGGCAAAGGACCCTCCTCTGGAGAAGGGAGAGGGCCTGTCCCTCAGTGGCAAGTGTTCGCAGGTATGTGTGATAACCGGCCCAGAAGGGAGAGGTCTGATCCAGAGTGCCCCACATTGTTCATTTCTGTTGGATAAATACCTAGGAGTGAAATGGTTGGATCATTTCATAGGTGTATGTTTAACTTCTTAAAAAGCTTCCATAATGGCTTCTCTCCTTTTCAATTTTCTGAAAAAAGTTTGTGTAGAATAATATAATTTCCTCCTTAAAGATTTGGCAGAATTCACCAGTGAAGCATAACTATATAAAAAATCTTGTATATAAATATTCAGAACAACTTTATCTGTAATAGCCCAAGTTAGAAACAAGGCTTCCCAGGTGGCACAGTGATAAAAGAATGTGCCTGCAAATGCAGGAGATGCAGGTTTGATTTCTGAGTCAAGAAGATCCCTTGGAGGAGGAAATGGCAACCCACTCCAGTATTCTTGCCTGGAAAAATGCCATGGACAGAGGAGCCTGGCAGGCTATATAGTCCATGGGGTTGCAAATAGTCAGATTCAATTGAGTGACCGAACATACAAAGTTAGAAGCAGATCAAATGTCCATCAATAAGAGAATGCACAAACTAGGATATGTTTATTATTTTGATTGTGATAATGATTTATTAATTATAGGCATCAGTCAAAATGTGTCAGGTTATACTTTAAATATATAAGCTTACTGTATGTCAATTGTACTTCAGTAGAGTGTTACAAAATAAAGCACTGTAATATACATAGCTGAAAACAACCACATATACCAGAAGAAAAATAGTATTCATTTATTTCTCTGAATGAAAAAAAATATAACAGTACAAAAACAGTCTGAAGGATGAGTTTAACAGCAGATGTGACACAGATGAGATGAAGAGAGAATAAGTGAAGTAGAGGAAAATCCTGAAAAAATTACCTTACCCAGAATGTAGCAGAGTCAAAGAAACAAGAAATGTGAACAGAGTTTGGCAGTTATTAAGGTAGTGTAAGAATGCCTAATATATTATTAGTTGGGGCTCACAAAGGAGATAAGTATGTGGATGAAGGACAGGGAACAGGTAGAGAGTTAATGGCTGAGAACTGTATAAAATTGGTGAGAAACAAGATTTCCTAGATGCAGAACCACAAATCCAAAGCACGTCATACAAATGAAAATCTGCACCATCTGAATGCAAGGCAGTGAAACTGAAAGACAAATAAAGATCTTAAAAGTGTCTGGAGGAGGGCATCCCTGGTGGCTGAGTGGTAAGGAATCTGCCTGCCAATGCAGGGGCCCTGGGTTCAATTCCTGGTTCTGGAAGATCCCACATGCCCTGGAGTAACCAAGTCCGTGCGCCACCAACTCCTGAGCCCACATGCCGCCCCCACGGAAGCCCGTGTGCTCTAGGGCCCGTGCTCTGAAACAAGAGAGACCACCCCAGGGAGAAGGCCATGCACGCAACTAGAGAGGAGCCCCCACTGTCCACAACCAGAGCAAAGCCTGAGCAGCAACCACGACCCAGCACAGCCAAAAATAAACAGATAAATGACTAAGATCCTTTTCCAGAAAGTGTCTGGAGGAAAGACATTATACACCAAAGAATGACTGCAGTTAGGCTGGCATCTGACTTCTCCATGGCAAGTATGGAAGCCAGGACACAATGGAATTGTATCTTCAAAGTGCTGAGAATTGTCAACGTGTCTTTTTTTTTTTAATAGGAAGAAAAGCTATCTTTCAAGAACTTTATAAATTTCATCTTAAGAATGAAGAGTTTTCAGATAGACATAAATATGAAGTAAAGGCCAAAGTTAACTTCTTTGAAATGATTTTCTCAACCTCTCAAAATTCACAGTTGCTAGACTGTTCTGCAACCCACCAGAGCTGTTTAGAATATCCTCTTTTCTTCTTATATGTCCCAGAGACCTTGTCATTTTAAAATCTCCGGAGTGTCTGGCTTGCTTTACTCGCGGGTGAAGAGTGAAGAGAGGCAGCTGAGTCAAGAATGGTGTATGTTTGGGTGCTCTTCCCGAATCCTCTACCTTAACACTTCTATCTCTCAGGGAGGAAAAAAAATTCCACATAAAATTGACGGTACAAAGTGGGGACTCCCTACTGCTCCCAAATGCGCTAGACACACCTGACATTTCTTGCCTCTGTTTCCTTGCCTTCCTTTGCGGCTCAGAGAGACCCGTGATGGATGCGAGGCCGGTGCCTCCTCTCCCGTCACCTCCTGCCTGTCTGACCTCAGGGCAGACGCTCCACTCTTCCTCTGCTGGCGAAGACTTCCCTGCTCCTGCAGGTCCCGCACACCTCCCAAGACTCGGCCGAGAGTCCATTTCCTTATTAGGGCTTCTGGAAAGTCTCTCCCTGAGCTGGAGTGGGCTTTCCACTGCGGACCCACTGCCCCCCTGTAGGGCCTGGGTCGTGGCCACCGTGCTCTTTTTGCACGCATACTATCACTTGTCCCTCTCCCTCCATCCAGCCAGGGGTTCCTCTGGGTGAGAACCACCTGCTTGGTTGTTGTTGACTGGTGCTAGATTAGTTACTGGATGTCTGGGGATTGTGAGAATACACTGATGAGCATTTCCCCTCTATCATATCCGCCTGTTTGGACTGATGTGTGAGGAAGCGCTGGAACAGGGTGTGGCAAGTGGTGGAGGGACCAGGAGACACAGTCAGAGAGACAGGACGCTGGAGCTGTTTAGGCCGAAGAGGGCGAGAGGCAGCCAGCCAGCCAAGCTCAGATACTGCGCAGGGCTCTCATTCCACAGGCTCGTGGCAGGGTCTCCTCAGGAGCTGTTAGCCGGTGCAACAATGAATCAGATGACCTCCATGGTCTCCATACAATCTGAGAGTAAACGAATCTCCCTGAAATGCTTCCAGCACCATTTCACTTGCTGCTCAGTTCAGTTCAGTTGCTCAATCACGTCCAGCTCTTTGCGACTCCATGGACTGCAGCATGCCAGGCCTCCCTGTCCATCACCAAACTCATGACCAGTGAGTCGGTGATGCCATCCAACCATCTCATCCTCTGTCGTCCCCTTCTCCTCCTACCTTCAATCTTTCCTGGCATCAGAGTCTTTTCAAATGAGTCAGTTGTTCACATCAGGTGGCCAAAGGATTGGAGTTTCAGCTTCAGCATCAGTCCTTCCAGTGAATATTCAGGACTGATCTCCTTTAGGATGGACTGGTTGGATCTTCTTGCAGTCCAAGGGACTCTCAAGAGTCTTCTCCAACACCGCAGGTCAAAAGCATGAATTCTTCGGCGCTCAGCTTTCTTTATTGTCCAGCTCTCACATTCATACAGGACCACTGGAAAAACCATAGCCTTGACTAGATGAACCTTTGTTGGCAAAGTAACATCTCTGCTTTTTAATACGCTGTCTAGGTTTGTCATAACTTTTCTTCCAAAGAGTAAGTGTCTTTTAATTTCATGGCTGCAGCCACCGTCTGCAATGATTTTGGAGCCCCCCAAAATAGTCTGACTCTGTTTCCACTGTTTCCCCATCTATTTCCCATGAAGTGATGGCACCAGATGCCATGACCTTAGTTTTCTGAATGTTGAGCTTTAAGCCAACTTTTTCACTCTCCTCTTTCACTTTCATCAAGAGGCTCTTTAGTTCTTCTTCACTTTCTGCCATAAGGATGGTGTCATCTGTATATATGAGGTTATTGATATTTCTCCTGGCAGTCTTGATTCCAGCTTGTGCATCATCCAGCCCATCATTTCTCATGATGTACTCTGAATATAAGTTAAACAAGCAGGGTGACAATATACAGCCTTGACGTACTCCTTTCCTATTTGAAACCAGTCTGTTGTTCCATGTCCAGTTCTAACTGTTGCTTCCTGACCTGCATACAGATTTTTCAAGAGGCAGGTCAGGTGCTCTGGTATTCCCATCTCTTTAAGTTTGTGGTGATCCACACAGTCAAAGGCTTTGGCATAGTCAATACAGCAAAAACGAATGTTTTTCTGGAACTCTCTTGCTTTGTTTGATAATCTAACGGATGTTGGCAATTTGATCTCTGGTTCCTCTGCCTTGCTGCTCACAGACCTCTAAAGAGGCCAAATGGCCTTGCTGGTCAGGCCCCGATTTTACAAATGCCCATCACTGAGTCACCCCACCCCATCCCTCATAGGTAAGCGGCCCTGCCCTGGTCCTCCTTGTCCAGGGCCCACACGCCTGGTGGTTCTGGTCGTGGCCTGATGCCCACCACCCAGCCCAAGCTGCCTCATCTATCATGAATCTTCTCCTGAAGTCGTCAGATTTCCAGGTTGGCACGTCCAAACTGAAGACATGATTTTCAGGCTTTTAGCCGGGAGAAGACTTGAATGTGCGTCCTGAAATGGAAGGGGATATTTTGAAAGTATCTAGTCCTCCACCATAGCAAATGTCCAGGTAGAGGGCAGGCAGTCATTCTCCACACATGCTTGAGAAAGGGGTGCCCTTCCCCCGTGGAAGCCTCTTGTAGCCAGGTTCTGAATTGCTATCATCTCAACACCTGCTGGCTTAGATCCGTCCGTCAGGCCCCCAGCATTTGTGTGTGTCCTTGAATATTTCTGCTCCTCCTCTGTTGCTCAAAGAACGTCTCACGCGGCTTCATCACAGCCCCTCCCCCACTTGGCCCTCCCCCACGCACCCTCCGCCGACTGAGCAGAAGGTGGTGAACGTCTCATCTTTGTCAGCTCGCGCAGGCTGCCCCAGGGCAGTGCCCAGCACTAACCCTGCAGAGATCCCAGCAGGCATGGGAGGGAGGCAAACAGAAGACAAGACCAGCTTTGGGGACGATTATGTGAAACCTGACTTCCTTCTGTATTACTTCCCTGATATTTCTAATAAGCCACATTTTAATTTAAAACAGCAGTTTACAGTGAAATTCATTTACCACAACACCATCCACTGTGATCACAATGCCATGAATTTACGTTTTAAGTAATCTTTAATGCTTGTAGCAGCTGGGCCCTGAGGTGTGGAAACAGCGCACATTTTTCACCTTGTGCAGCCAAGGGGGAGAAAATCTTTGCTCTTTAATTATACAGCTGCCAAAGACAGCATGAGGTGAGCAGGGCAGATACAATTGCAAAAAACGGCCTGACTGGCCAAGATCACGGCCAAGATATCAAATGTAGACACCGAGATGCCAGGACACCACAGGTAAAGCCTGGGTGGACATGTGCATCCTCCAAATT
>CM035283.1:964906-1023027 GCA_020226075.1 Hydropotes inermis
AGCAAGCTCTGGAAGCTGGTGATGGACAGGGAGGCTTGGCATGCTGCCGGCCATGGGGTTCCAAAGAGTCGGACACAACTGAGTGACTGAACTGAACTGATATTTTAAAGTTAACTGCCATATGACCCAGCAATCCCGCTGCTGGGCATACACACTGAGGAAACCAGAATTGAAAGAGACACGTGTACCCCAATGTTCATCGCAGCACTGTTTATAATAGCCAGGACATGGAAGCAACCTAGATGCCCATCAGCAGGTGAATGGATAAGAAAGTTGTGGTACATATACACAATGGGATATTACTCAGCCATTAAAAAGAATACATTTGAATCAGTTCCAGTGAGGTGGATGAAACTGGAGCTACTATACAGAGTGAAGTAAGCTAGAAAGAAAAACACCCATACAGTATACTAATGCATATATATGGAATTTAGAAAGATGGTAATGATAACCCTGTATGTGAGACAGCAAGAGAGACACAGATGTATTGAACAGTCTTTTGGACTCTGTGGGAGAGGGCGAGGGCGGGATGATATGGGGGAATGACACTGAAACATGTAAATTATCATATGTGAAATGAATCTCCAGTCCAGGTTCCATGCATGATACAGGATGCTCGGGGCTGGTGCACTGGGATGACCCAGAGGGATGGGATGGGGAGGGAGGGGGGTTCAGGATGTGGAACACATGTACACCCATGGAGGATTCAAGTCAATGTATGGCAAAACCAATACAATGTTGTGAAGTAAAATAAATAAATAATTTAAATTAAAAAAAAAAAAAAGAGAAGTGTTATTGGGAAGATGGAGTTACAGATGGAGTGAAATGGTGTCCCCGACGCAGAGCTGGATCCAAAGGGTGAAGGTTTACTTCTGTTTGTTCACACCCCCATGCTCAGGCTTGCACGAGCGTCCAGGGTACAGTGACACGGCTGTCCTGCGTGGTGCTGATGAGGGGTCCCTTGTGCCCTTCACCTGTCCCCAGGCCCCCTAGAGAACTGCGCTGAGATAAATCTACATGGCCATTGGTTACCCACACCCCTGCTGACACAGCCTCTAGGGACTTCAGGATTAGGGGAGGGAAATAAAGACCTGGAGGAATCTCCTGATGTCCCTAAGGAGCTCCGCCCAACCCCCCATCTCTGCCCGTCTCCTTTCTTCTCCCCACCTCCCCCTGCCTCCATCCCCCCATCCCCCCTGACGCCCCGGTTTGGGCACCATTTTGGACAATGTGCAGCTGGCCGGGGTTGCCCCTCAAAGTGCCGGTCAAGCCCCCACGGAGTCCCCGCGATGACAGTGGAGGGCACTCCTCTGTCCCGGCTTCACAGACCCCGGTGGCCAGCAGAAACAGGAGGAGCCATGTGCGCTATCTTAGCACCAAGAAACAAACGAAATCCATCTAAAGAGTAGGGCAGCCTCCGCCCTCAGCGTCCACCCCTGCCACTGCGGGGGCAGGACGCCTGGGGTTCAGACTGCTGTGAGCTGCCCCGAGCATGGTCGCTCCCCACCCCACCTGGTTCTGCCCGGGGCCCCAGAGGCTCACCCACTGGCCAGCCCTGCGGGGGCGGCGCATCCCCGTCACCAGGCGGGTTGGCTCTTACGGCTCCTCCGTCCCCTGAGCAGACCCTACCAGGGGCCAAGAGACCCCGGGTCGGGGCGCAGCGGGCAAATTCTGCTGCCGGGTGTCCACAAGTGAAGGTCCCGACCGCCAGGGAGAGCACGGACCAGCAGCAAGGATCGCCTTGTCTCCGAAGCACCGCTTACCCGCAAACGTCTCGGACGCCTGCGGTTTAGGCGCCTGTTGAGCTGATGGTGGAGAGAGAGCAGCCGAGGACTTCCGGGCTGGCCGGAGTGTCAGAGGGGAGCCCAGCCTGGAGTCGGGCACGCAGGCTGCTCATATCCCCAACGCCGTCAGCCCACTCGGTGCTGGGGAGGAACGGGAGGAGGCCTGAGGTCTCGTGTGGGATTGTCTTCACGCGGCTGTGGTGTAGACAGAGCCAGAGCCGGGCCTGGGCCCCTGGTCAGTGAGAAAGCCACTCCGTGCCCGAGGCCACCGGCTGTGGGATTTTGCCGTGGTGCCCGGCTGGCAAGCGCCGCGTCAGGAGATGCAGCTCCCGCATCAAGGTGTGTCTCGGCTTTGGGGGGTGGGGGCTGGGATTTCACATCAGGGAGGAAAGGAAACTCTGGGGGCTCACAGTCCTCCTTCCTCCCAGGAGATGAGTGGTCTGGGCCAGGGGAGGGTCTCCCTGCACCCCTCGGGTTTTCCTCCAGAGCGGCTGGCAGGCGGGGACCTGCTGGTGAAGAGTTGCTGCAGCCTCAATGACACTGAGGCCCCCCACCTCCGCCTGGGGCCCCCGCGGCCCCCGCGGCCTCTCTCAGTTCTGGGGCACTTTATTGAGGCAGACACAACCGGGGGAACCCAGACACCCCGACCAACCAGCCACAGAGGGACGGCAGGTGCCCTGGAGATCCGACCCCTGACGGTCCCGAGTGCCCTGGAAGCAGAGACTGGGAGAGAGCGGCTCTGTCCGGGTCTCAGCACCCGGCACCCCGCCCTGCCAGGGGCCTTTACGGGAGCAGGGGATACCTGTGGGAGATGGTCTGGACATTCATGGAGCAAAAACTACCTATACTGGAATAGACAGTGGCCGTTAGGCACGCGTGATCAGCTCCGTATTGCTTGTGTGACGATTGGACACTTTGTCCTGGGCAGTTTATTCCGGTGATTCCACTCTGAGTGCCCGCCAGAGGGTCCGGGGACCCCAGTGGCTGACCCCCACATCCTGGATGAGAACGTGAGGACACGGGCGAGCCCCTCCCCGGGGTCTCCGGGCCTCTGGGGCACCTGGCTTTCCCTGGGATCTCGGGCCAAGCCCGCTGCTCTGGCTTGTTAAGTGCTTGGCCACCCCAACCTCCCCCCGACTCCAACCACAGGGCAGGTCTGGGAAACAGACCCCATCTGGTTCCTGACAGGCCTGGGGGGCAGGACCCTCGGAAGCCCTGCCTCCGGTCCAAGTCTCGGTTCAGTGTCAAGGCCACGATCAGTTTGCCTTCACCCTCGGGTCTGTAAGAAGGACGGCTGCTGAGGACGCGCCAGCCTGCTGCCCCGGGTCACTCTGGGGCGCGGGGCTGCCCTCTGGTCTGAGCTGGCGACACCCACCGGGGCAGCTCTGTGTGATGAGAAACGCGGCAGCCACGGCCCCAACACCTCTGCCCCAAGGCAGCGCCTCAGGAGTGCTTGGGACGACAAGGGAAGGGGGGGCCGGAATAAAGTCACCCCGAGCGTCTCCCGACGGCCCTTCCTGGGGCGTCGGGTGAGCAGGACACGCGCTCCTCTGGCCGGTCGGTCTGTGTTTGGAGGGGTCAGCGGGCAGCGCGGGGCAGGCAGGGTTTGGTGAGGCCTTTGCGCGCGCCCGGGAACAGGGCCTCCGGGCGGCCTCCTGTCGGCGGCGGGAAGCGTCTGCACTCAGAGGCGGGCCCCGCGGCCCGGGAGCCGGCGTTCCGGCCCCTCGCCGGTGCGGGTGGCACGGACCTGCCCGGGACGCACGCCGCGGGTGACAGTGCCCGCGGGGCAGGCCGGCCCCGGGGCCTCTGGATCCCTCCGCTGTGCAGGAAACGGAACAACCGGCGCCCGCGCGGCGCTCTCGCCTCTCCTGAAAGAAGACGGCCGCGCGCCGCACCTGGAGGCCGCCGGGGCTGCGCCCGTCCCCGCGGCGCGCTCCCAGCAGTGATGTATGCGGCGCCGGACGGGACACGAGCGCCGGCCGCGGCCGCGCGAAGACACACGACGGCGGCGCCCTTATCTGCGCCCGCAGCCCCGGCCGTCACGCCGCCCCGCTCGGCCCGGCCCGCGGAGGCCGGACTCCTGCAGACGCGGCCCGCTCCGCTTAGGAATTCCTGCTGTGGGGCAGGGGCGAAGTGTCTGTAATAATTTTAAGGACATTTCCCAAATGTTTATTTAGATAAAAGATGGATAACAGGAAAACTCCGGAAGCTGCGGCCCCGATAACTAGGTTTTATTAATGACCTGCCATGCGCCAGGGCTGGATAATTAAAGTTTCTCCCCCCAAAGGAAGAAGAGTGGACAAATTTATTTGATGCTTGGATAACCAGGGACACTGGTTGGTGACTATTGATATAATCGGAGCTCATTCGATTTGCTCGAGACAGCCACCCCTATCAGCTAATTTCACCTGTGAATAGTTAATTATCCTCCGCATGCATATGGCGAGCCATTAATAAAATTTGACTATGTCATAGTCTCTGTCACCCACATGTGCCTTTTATCTTCTTCATCACCTTCTTAGTCTTTCTTTCCTTTTTTTTTTTAAATTCCTTTCCAGCCTTGCTTTAAAAAAAAAAAAAAATGAAGCTCTAGGAGACGGATGTAGGCCGTGTGGCTTTTGTGTGTTTACAGAGGGAGCGTGGCGGGGCAGGCCTGGCTGGACGGAACTCAGGATGACGCCGGGATGGAGAAAGCGTGTCGAGGCGGCTCCCTCAAGACCCAGCCTGAGTGCAGATGGCCGGGGTGGACGCCAGGCTCGGGACCCTGATAAGGGACAGCTCACGTCCAGGCTGGTTCTTGGTTCTCCCTGTGTGGAGGGAAGGGCTGGTCGGCTTGTGTGTATTAACCCTGGGCTACGTTCCTGGGACGTGGAGGTCTCCCTGGATCTGGGAACTCAGGTCTAGGGCTCGGGTCTGGGGGCTCAGGTCTGGGGCTCAGGTCTAGAGCTCAGATCTGCGGGCTCAAGTCTGGGGACTCAGATCTGGGGACTCAGGTCTGGAGATTCAGGTCTGGGGGCTCAGATCTGGGGACTCAGGTCTGGGGGCTCAGGTCTGGGGGCCCAGGTCTGGGCACCCCAGGGCTGAAGCTTTAGGTCAGGGTTGGGTTGGACCATCTTGCCCAGAACAGGGCTAAGCCAGGGGATCTAAGCCAAATGTCTGCCGAGTTGGCCGCCTTCCCCTCTTCCGGTCTCTCGGTGTCAGCGAACTCAGTTCCTTTGGAAAGAGGGTGAAGCCCTGAAGCGGGTGAGGCTGATCTGTGCACGGAAGCCCGTGGCTGTGACGCTGCCTCTGGGGCAGGGACATGGCCGGTGTAGGCGGCGGTCCTGGGCCTGGAGCAGCCCAGCGGGTGGTCGAGGTCGTGTGTCAGCCTGGGGAGGGCTGGTCTGAGTGGGCGGTGCAGGAAGGTGCCAGACCCCACACCAGGGTGGTGAGGCGCCTCCTGCCCCGAGCACAGGAGAGAGGGCCATCGGGAGAGTGGTCCCTTCATGCGGCCCGTGTGGGGGTGTTTATCATTATACATTTCTGAAGTTTTGTTCACACTTGAGTGAGCTGGGAACCTCCACGCACGCCCCTGTGCCCTCGTGTGGGCTGTAGCTGAGGGCAGGCGCCTCTCAGCTCTGCACGCTGGGGTGTGATGCCTCCTGCATGTCGGGCTCATTTCCAGGCCCGGGGGGATTCCAAGGCAAGCGTATGTCTGCTCAGGGGAAGAGACAGAGCAGCCAGCACAGGGCAGAGTAGCTGTCCGCACTCGCTGCGTAACAAGCCGCAGTGAACTCAGCGCTTCCAAAGAGCAGCGATTGTTGGCAAGACGTCAGCAGGACGGTGGGAGAGGAGGCCTTCCGCTCCTAGGACCTACCCCCACACAGCAACAGTTGGCATTACCTTTCCACAGAGTGCCTTTGAGGGGCGCTGGGGCCCTGGGGGGATCTTGTGGAACTCCCGTGGAGCCAAAGATCAAGTGGGGAGACAGGTGATGGCTCAGCAGCTGTGGTCCTGGCTCTCTACCCAGAAACAGCCGCCTCCCCGTGTGAACTCAGCCACAGCCTCAGGGGGCTTGGGTCCTGACGCCAGCACCCTTCATCAGGGACCCTGCACGTGTCGCCCCTGTCCACCCCCAGAGGCTGGCCTGGGGCCCCTACTCAGACATCGTATCTTCAGATGGCCTGGGAACCTGGCTCCAGCCTCCCAGCCACCGTCCGGGAGGGGTCGTCTCCTGCCGTCCCCCCAACCCGGGGCCTCCTAAGACACTCCCGTCTGTGCCCCTGGAGACAGACAGCAAACCCCGGCTCAACCATGTATCTGGCTGTGGTCCATGAGTGGTCCTGCCTGCCCAGCGGCCCATGGGAGCCCTCCACCCCCATCTGCACCCCTGGTGCCAGGTCTGTGGTGCACAGACCCACGTGTGAGGTTTGAAGTGCTCGACCCGGCACCACCCCTCCTGACTGAGGACCTGGAGGCAGGCCTGCTCACCCTGGGCCAGACAGGATGCATGCCTGCCCAGACCGCGGCCACAGGCATGCAGGAGATGTTAACGTCCACTCTGCACACGGGGAGACTCGGGGTGTGGTGGGGACAGGACGAGGATGTACCAGGAACCCCGTGACGCCTGCACTGGAAAGAGGTCCAGGTCCGGAGCAGCTCAGACCCAGAGTCCAGGCAGGCCTGGGGCAGCGGCGCACGGCTCTGGGGGCACCCCGTGCACCCCACCTGCAGACCCACCTCTGCGGGGTGGGCCTAACTGAGACGGTGGGGGTGGCAGGGAGACCGATGTGTGTGAGCGAGCTGCCTGGGGATCCGGACCCACGGCTCCTCCCGGGATGCGCTGGCCCAGGCGTGCCCCGCAGGCCTCGAGCTTCCTCTGGCCCACTGTGGGAAGCATTCCTCACAGAGCCAGGTCTGCCTCCCGAGGTCGGAGGTCGGGGGCATCCACCTGGCTTCGGCGTGGGGCACTGGTCTGCAGTATGATCCATCCCGAGAGCCACTCAGATGCCAGGCCTGGGGGAGCAGCCCCGGTGACCTAGGATGCATGCTCACGGCCCTGGAGCCCAGCCCTGTCTCCCTGCAGCCCCCACCTCACACCAGGCTGGGGGTCCTGGGCAGGAGAGGAGGGGGGAAGGAGCCAGATGTCCAGGGAGAGGGGGGGTGGAGGCCTCGAAGGGGAGTGTGCTGAGTGACCCTTGGTGGGAGTAGGTTGCTCTGACGCCATGGGCGAGTTGGGAACTTTGGGCTGGGAAGGATGTGTGCGCTTTTCTCTCTGTTGTGCAATGGTGGGCAGCCTCCGGCCCCCTCCGCTGGGCACACGCAGCAGGCTAGACGGGCCCACTGGACGGTCAGAGGTCTGTCAGCCTGCAGGGGCCTGAGGCGGGAGCTGCAGACTTGTGGACTCAGGGGTCCGCCCGAGGGGGTGTCACGGGCACACAGCGCTCAGTGTGGTTTCTCCCACTTCCTGCCTGAATTTGCACCATGAATCTTGAGGAGGGGGATGTGTGGGTCTTTTAGCACAGCTTGTCGATGGCAGGGCTCACAGGCTACATGGCGCCTGGACCTGTGTTCCCCCCCAGGCCCTCATCCGGGTTGGCCACCACTGGTCTGTCCTGTGTGGGAAGCGTTTAAGGCAACCACACTGTCAATGTGAAGGTGAGGGGTGTAGGTGGACACACGGGTGACCGTCCCCGTGGGTCAGGCTGTGAGGACACACGCTCACAGGTGCGTGCTGCACACACAGCTCAGCGTGAGCCTCACGCCTGCTCTGTGCTCCATCCACACACACAGGACTCACCCTTTGAACACACAGTTCACACACGATCCACGCACATGGTTCACACGCGCAACTCACACGTACGTGACACATCGCGGGGACTTTCCCACCATCCCCGCCCCTCTGGCCCCCATCTCGACTCCCAGCCTCGCCTGGGGACCCCACGGCACGGTCTGCTCTGCTGCCCTGAGGGAAATCCAGGCCGCTTGGAAACGTCGTTGTTTTCCTGGGACTTTTCCACCTCCTTCCCTAACGGCCTGCTCCACACACACAGGCACATGTGCACGCACACGCACATGTTCATCCTGCTCTAGACACACACAGGCACATGTGCGCACACACACCCACACATACATCGTACTCGACACACACACACAGGCACATGTGTACAGACATGCACACACACACATCCTGCTCTGAACACACAGAGGCACATGTGTACACACATGCATACATACATTCTACCACACACACACAGGCACATGTATACACACGGACAAACACATGCATCCTGCTACACACACACAGGCACGTGTACACACAGACACACGTACATCCTGCTCCACATACACAGGCACATGTGCACACACATGCACACGTTCATCCTGCTCTAGACACACACAGGCACATGTGTGCACACACACCCACACATACATCGTACTCGACACACACACACAGGCACATGTATACACACGGACAAACACATGCATCCTGCTACACACACAGAGGCACATGTGTACACACAGACACACGTACATTCTGCTCCACACACAGAGGCACATGTGTACACACACACACATGCTGCTCTACACACACACACACAGAGGCACATGTGTGCACACACACACATGCTGCTCCACACACACACACAGAGGCACATGTGTGCATACACGCACATGCTGCTGCACACACACACAGAGGCACATGTGTGCACACACCCACATGCTGCTGCACACACACACAGAGGCACATGTGTGCACACACGCACATGCTGCTGCACACACACACAGAGGCACATGTGTGCACACACGCATACCCACACACACACACAGCCGTCCTGCCTCCCTGCTGTTCTCCCTTCAGCCTCCCCTGATGGAGGGTCTTGCGGGCGTCTGCACAGCAGCGCCCGCCCACCCTGAGCCCCCCGCCAGGGACATGGCTGGTCTGTGCACGGCACTTGCCTGTCTGGTCGGTGGGGACCAGGGTGTCCGCATCTCTTCCCAGCCCTTGGGCTCCGAGCCTCAGTCTGAGCACCCTGGCCCAGGGCTCTCCCGGCTGCCACTCGTCCCGCCCTGTGTCCACACCTCCGGCCGCTGCCCGCTCCGTCCGCGCCCCGGTCAGCGGGGCCTGAGTCCCGCTTCTCCCTCTCCGCTCTTCGAGGTGTGGGTGGTGCAGTCAGTCACGGGCTGCAGGGCCCTCCCCACTTCTCTGCCCTCGCTTTTCGTGCAGGGAACAGAGCCTGGGGGCCGCGACCTGGAGCCCACGCTGTGGCGCTGGGTGTGGAGGGAAATCAGGGCAGGAGGGCCTCGGGCCCCGGGGTCTCCACGAGGGCTGAGGGGGTTGAGTCTCACTTTCCAGGTGCAGGAGGACCTGGGGTCACAGGTGGTCTTGCTGGCCCTGGGGAGTCGCCTGTGCCGACCCAGGAGAGGCAGCGGACGGGAAGTGCCAGCCGTCCTCAGGCCCTGGGGCCACTGCCCCGGCATCTCAGCCCCAGGACAGCCAGCCACCCACCCGCATGCCTCATGTGGCAGAGCTCATTCTGTGTTCCATGAAAGATGACACGTGAGATTGTTAGAGTAACTGTGTCAGATGAAGTGTGTTTCTATGAGCATGAGTCAGGCCCCTTTAGGGATGCCTGCAATTTGCTTTGTCTTGCTGAAAACAGTATTTTCCCCAAAGACTCTGGTGCAAGGGCCATTGCAAAATGTGATTCATTTTGCATGAGCTCTGCGGTGCTCGGCTCTAGTGAAGAATTTATGGGCTGCTGTGAAGGCGGCATCTCCGAGTCATGGTCTCAGGGAGCCCGGCCGCCCGGCTCGGGAGGGGCTCGGGTCCCGCACGGAGCCTAGGGCGCGTGGCTCCTGTCTGCACGGGTGCGGGGTTCGGGGCGACGCCGCTGCACGGCTTTCCCTGGCTGTCCCACACTGGACCCAGCGCACAGGGCCTGTCCAGAGCCCGGCCCGACTTTGCTGGTGGTTTCCTCGGGATCGTAAAAGGGAGGGGAACAGCAGGAGGTGCGTGCTCAACACAGCAAAGGACCTGCACTCAGACCCCTGAGAGGAAGGCAGCCAGCCCACCAGAGGGCATGCTAGACGTGCGGGCTTTTCACAGACGTCATTCGCTGCGTTACACGTGTCACAGCCGATTACACCTTAACAATAAGACTGAAGGGCACTTCGGAGTCGGGGAGAGTCAGAAGGAGAATAAACACACGGGAAGGTCAGACCCCCCCCCCCCCCCCCCCGGAAACCCCCCCCCCCGAAAAATGCAAGGCTGCCCACCGAGAGTGCACGGAGCCCAAGCTGGTGAGAGGTGGGCAGTGGCCACCTCTCCGTGGCCTGGAGTCACCTCACCGTGACAGAACGTCACGCCCAGGCCCTCACCCTAGACGACCGCGGGCACGCGGCCCAGGGTGTCCGCGTGTGATGGCCCCACGATGGGCCTGGCTCGGACCAGCCGTGGGACAGTCAGAGAATGAGACACCACGCAGCTGGCAATGAGCCACGTGGAACCACAGGCCACACGGTGGGCGATCTAACACCCAAACACGAAGTATTTGCAATACAAAAGAAGTCAAGAATACGAAGAATACACAGACAAAAGAAGTTGGGCCTGACAGATGCACGGATGACTTCCTGCGCACCCCACACCCTCTGCCCAGGACAGGGCACTGCCTCCTGAGAGGTGTGGCCCACTTCCTACCCTTTGCCCCCGGGCAGGCTCGAGACTAGGTGGGAAGCCGCTGGGCACATTCCAAAGTGAGGTCACCCAAAAACCACCCTTCAGGACATTCTCCTGGAGCCAAGCCACAGCGCCTCCAAGAACCCGACTGGCCGCAGGGAAGGTGCCCTCTCGGGCACTGGGGACTGGATGCCCGGCAGCCCTGGGCGTAGTGGGACCCCCAGTCCAGCCCCGGTCCCTCTGAGGCCACGGCACGCCTGAGGCAGGGGACTGAAGTGCTGCACAGACCCACACGTTGTGGAAGGAGGCGGGGGGTGGGGTGGGCGGTTAGGGGGAGCCCGGTGTCTCCCGGGGGGTGTGGGTGGGGAAGCCTCCCCTGTCCCTCGGCTGGCTCTGGATCCCTCTACTCTTTGTACAAACGAAGAAGAAAATGAACGCAGAAAGAAGAAAATGCAATCCCGGAAATTGAAAACAAGCTAAAACAAAAGAACCTAATTATGTACCAAGTTGGTGACAAGACCCCTGGGGGGAAGAAAAGCGTTCTTCCCCGTGACTTGAGAGCGCAGTGTTTGCATGTTTATCTTCCATGGAAAATGCTAGAAGGGAGGTATCTTTGTGGTGCAGAGTGGGGAGGGGTGGTCCAGGGAGACCAGGAGACCCTCCAGGGGTGGTGGGGGAGGGGAGCTGCCGGAGAAAGAGGGGACAGCGTGAGCCGGATTGTGGGCGGGGGTGGGGGTGCTCTGAGGCCGTGATGGCCGGGAGAGGCATCCTTTCAGGGACCACACTCAGCAGGGGCCACAGTGCTCACCCCCTCCGTCCCCCCACCCCCAGGGCACCCCCAGGGCACAGGCTGACCCAGCTGCGGCCCCGAGATTCCCAGCGACGTTCTCTCCCCTCCCGCCCCCCGGAGCCTGACGACGGTCCCCCCTCCCGTCCTACCCTCTGCCCGGTTCCCACGTCCATGCCTCTCCCAGGGCCTCTTGCCAAGCGTGTGCCAGCCAGGCCCCCGGAGGTGCCGACTCGCCCGCAGGAGGGTGGGTCCCTCGGCCCCCTCCCGGCCCCTCTCCTGGGAACCCAGGTTGGTTTGCACTCGGACGGGGCGCTCCGCCCAGACGTCCACCTCGGGGCTCCCGTCACGGCAGCTCCTTGGGAGCCCTCCCGCTCTCGACCAGAGGTTGGAAGGGACCCCTCCACCCTACCTTGCTCCCCACAGCGCTCACCCCGGCAGACCCACGCGCTCTGCCTCTCCATCTCCCCGAAGATGCAGAGGGCAGGGTCTGTGCCTGGGCCTGAGCCTGGGTCTCTGGGTCTCACAGCCCCCAGGCCAGGCCCCAGCAGGGACGCAGAGGGGACCCCGGGGGGCCAGAGAGATGCGTGCCCCCAGCAGCTGGGCCCCCAAGAGCCAACCCCAGCCCCCGGCTGCCCCTCCTGGCCTGCTTGCAGGCACCCTGGTGTCTGGATGCCCACCCTGTGTGGGTGGGGCTTAGGAGCAAAGGGCTGGGCTGAAAGCGTTCCACCCTTTGTGCCTTTGAGGGAGAGGGGGACAGAGTGGGACCAGTTCAGGTTCCCAGGCCCGTGTGTTGTGTTTAGAAGTGTCAGTGCGAGCCGCGCAGTCCTGTGACCCCATGGACCGTGGTCCACCAGGCTCCTCCATCCATGGGATTCTCCAGGTAAGAATGCTGGAGTGGGCTGCTGTTTCCTTCCCCGGGATCTTCCCCACCCAGGGGTCGAAACCGGGGCCCCTGCATTAAAGGAGAATTCTTTTATTGTGTGAAACACCAGGGGCTTCAGGGGCATTGGGGGCTGTGTTTAGAGGGGTCTCATAAGTAGCTTTTGTAACTATAAGGAAATTTTAAAAAGTCAGTCCCTAAAAATTGGAAACAAAAGCAAACTACCCGCTCAGAGGCGCGCCGTGAAGCCTGCGGCTGCCCAACGGGGACTGTTTCGAGGGGCGATTAAGCATCTGGTGACTGGAGCCCCGGAGTGGAGTGGAAGCAGGATAGCAAAGCTGGGCAGCGTGCCAGCCGCTGCAGCGGGCGCCCCCACGCCGGGGCTCGGTGTGACTGTCAGGGGCGCAGGGGGCAGCTGTGCTCAGGACGGTCTTTCCAGAACCAGGGTTTTCAGTGCCGAGAAGACTTGAAGACACGTGTGGTTTAGTGGACGTCCATGCTGGCCGGGCCTGTCGGGGTGTACGCAGGGAAAGCGGTGAGGCCACGGTCTCCCTGGAAAGCCTGCTAGTTCACAGCCTGTAGAGGGGTGGGCTGGAAGGACCAGAGCGCTGGGAGTGTAGCTGTTTTCTGGGGCGGCGGGGCCATGGTGAGCGCCCTGCCCAGGACCGGGACATCTCACCAGCGAGGCTGGGCCAGCCCACAGTCCAGGAACCCTCGCGGGCAGTCAGACGGTGGGCATGAGGTTTCCGGAGCTTTTTGCTGGATGTGCGGGGACTCGGGTGGGCACATGAGGGTGCTGGGGATGAGGCCACAGGCCCGCCCTCCCTGAAGCAGCTCTCAGCACCACCCACAGTGGGACATCGGGGGCCCTGGCCTCCCTGGGCTGATCTCCCCAGCGCTGAGCAGCCTTCTGGCCGGCGCCTGGTCCCTTCTGGACATCTGTTTCCCACCCCAGGCCTCCCAGTCCCGAGGCCTGTCTGGGGTCCAAACCGCTGTCCCCTCTCCTGAATGCTGTAAGCCTTGAAGAGACAGTTCCAAGAAGAGACAGTTCTGTTCCCTTAAAAAAATAAGTCTGCATTTACTAAGAGCCTCATATTCTGACCTAGCGATCTAGATCACCATGATGGTTTTCTCACTCCATTTAGCTTTTGTTTTACTCAATATTTTAATTACCAAAGCAGTGTTTGCTCATCGTAGCACATCAAACAGGATAATGAAAAAGTTAGCCAGCTTCATCCTGGCCTTAGACCTATCTCTCTGAAGTACAGTGTTAAAAGTCGGGTTATTATCTCTGTACATTTCTCTACATGTGTGCAAAATAGCACGCAATTTAAATTACACATATGAGTGAGCTCTTTTTCTGTCTTGTTGTTATTTTTAAATAAAACCAGACCTGTACTGCACCATGGCTCAGAACAATTTTTGTTCCTCTTAATACACTCCTCTGACGGCTCCTGAATCGTGACTTTTGCTGAAAGCAAATATATTCAGAGGATCTTTTGAAAGTGACTGTTTGTACACCAAAAATATGAAAACCAGCAATTTCGTGTGGTTTGACCTAATAGCTGGAGTTCTGTCTCTGCCACCCTGCTGTAACACTTTACAGGCGTTAAATAGTTATTTCAAGAGCTACTGACCGCCTTCAGTGGACCCTGCTGAGCAGTCTTCAGCATCGCGGCTACAGAGGGCGCATAGCTCTACTTGGGCCTTGAGGATTCGGGAGACACTGACTCAGGCGGGACCAGAGCAGCGCTCTGGGAAGAGAGTCAGGGCCACAAAGACAGAGAGCCATGAGGCTGTCCACATCGCCTGGTGGGAACGGTGACTGGCTCTGTCCTTAAGGAGCCGTGAGTGGATCTAGGTTGAAGGGTCCCATGAGTATCTTAAATTTCTGGCAGATGTTCTGGATGCTTCTGTCAGGACAGTAAGTGTCCAAAGGGCAGATTCCTCCCAGGCAGAAGCATGCCCAAGTCCTCTTCCTCCGTGGCCACTGGGCTCCATTTGAGAGACTCTGAGCAACACCGAGTTCATTTCCGTTTTCCTTCCATAGCCTGGACCATCTGTTCAACATCCAAGGGTGGACAGACTATCTTCTACTCAACATCCAAGGGCAGATGGACAGTCTACTGAACATCCAAGGATGGATGGACCATTTAGTCAACATCTAAGGTCGGAAAGACCATCTTCTACTCAACATACAAGGGCAGGTGGACCATCTACTCAGTATCCAAGGGTGGATGGACCACCTTCTATTCAACATTTGCTGACCGTGGATACTCAGGACATTTCCACATCAATCCAATAAATGCCCTTCAACATTTATCATCATGTGCAAGTGCCAATATTTCTGCATGATAAATTCTCCAAAATGTGATTGCTGGGGAAACATACCCACCTCTAGTTGGCTTGGTCAGATACCCTCTCAAGAGGCCACTTCTGTTCTTGCTTCCCCTGAAGCCTCTGTGGGCACTGGCCCCCACACCCTGCTCAGCGCTGGATGTGCAGGGTTAAATGTGTGTGTCTCCAAGGGGGACACATGGGCCTCTGTGACAGCCTGAGCTGGGCTTCCCCAATGCCAGGGTGACTGTGCATCTTTTCAGTCTTTGCAGATTGTTACATTTTCTTTGGTGAGTGGCTGGCACTGACTCTTGACTAGTTTCCCACCAGATGTCTTGTGTCCTGCTCAGGCCTGGAGCCCATGGTGTTGGAGGAGCAGACCCTCCACCCCGCGGGCGAGGCCGGCTCCATCTCGAGCTCTTGGTAGAGACCAACCACACGGGGCAGGACGGAGGAACACGGGGGGTTCTAGGAACACGGGGTCCAGGGGCCTAAAAACTACTGCAAACGCTTAGACAGCATCTACAGTGCTATCAGAGAGGCCAACACACTCGCAAAAGTACAACAAAAATCAGGTGTCACCAAAAAGCAGAAGATGATCAAAAAAACCTATCGGAAATGAGAACCATGATTCCCTCCATCTCAGTGCAAAATACTAGAACAAGGCTCATCCATGGTGTGAACGTGGCTCAAGATCAGATCAGTGGACTGAGCTGGTCCGCTCAGGACAGGGCCACGAATGCTCAGCCCACAGGATCTGGCACTTCCCTGGGATTTTCTGGAGAGAAAAATGGAGAAAATAATCAGATACATCACAAAACTTCTGAGAGGTGAAGAGACACAGACTGTCAGCTTTGACTCAATGCGGACTAAAGAGGTTCAGATGGGAATCCAACCTGGGACCACTTCATGCTCTGGTCTGCATCCTGTCGGAAGGTCAGGTGCCAAGGACAGTGTCCCATTGTCTTCCAGGGAGGACGGAAACTCCAGGCAGGAGTAGGACAAGCATGCCTCACTCTGGCCGGAGACGCTGGACACCAGAGACACAGTGAGCCTGGCCGGGGCAGGGCTGGCATCCAGCTCGGACTTGACCGCTTCATTTCCAGCCAGTTTCTTAGAAATCCGCTGGCTCAGGGGCACAAAAGGACATGTACAAGGTGCTCTCGGAAACAGTTTATATGAGTGGGAAACTGGAACACAAGTATCCATGTGCAGGGAAAGGTAAATCAGCTGTGCTGGACTCACAGGAGTCAGCAGCATGTGGGCGCTTAGAAGAGGAAGCAGAGCTGTGTGTGCAGGTGCGCACAGGTCATCAAGACAGCCAGTGCATGACTTTGCGGCCTTGAAATTCATCTCCACTCGCACATATACACGCATGTACACACACAGACACACCCCCCCCACACCACACAAGGGGTCAGGAGAACGAGCACAGAACTGTGACCAGACCACTTCTGAGGCTGCCAGGGACCTGCGGGGGTGGCAGATGCGCCCTTGCTTTCTATTTAATAAACTTCTACATCGCTTAAATCTTATGCTGTGAAAAAGCCTAGTCATAATTGCAAAACTCTCTGATAAACTCCACCTTCAACTCTGACGAGGCCTCCAAGACTCAATCTGCCCTAGGGATAGTGTTTGAGAAGTGCAAAGTCTTATTGAAAAATATTGCAAATTAATAGCAAGTTCAAATCCGAAAATGATTGCTGCACGTGGGCAGTGAATTCCTTGTTATTGAAACTCTTGGGTCTCCTTTATTTCCAGATGCATTTTTCATACAGAATATGAACAGCTAACTCTTTACAAAATGTTGTGGTTTTTAACTTTAAAAAAGTGCTTTTCTGTATAGAGTTTGGCAACAGAATACAACAGAATCCCATCCAAATTAAACGTTTTACTGTGTTCAGTTCTGTAATGAGAGGCTGGCAGAACCAATGGGACCAGGGTGGTTTAATTTACATGCGAGAAATCCAATCCAGTGTGCTTTCAAATTCATGCAATACCCGTGGATGTGACGATGTCAGCTCCATGGGGACTTCACAGCCCATAATACTCCAGTGGCTTAAAACCCAGCAACAGGAACTATCCGGCCTCAGAGGTTTGGGGAAAGTACCCCTGAGTAGTGATGGTACTGATCCAGTGCTAACACATGTTGAAATTAAAACAGAAAATGAAATATAAGCATTAACATTCCCAACAGGTGGGCATGACAATGAACCGGCAGCAGGGCGATGCCCACGGGGGTGCCCAGTGTCTGCTGAAGGGCCTGCTCCGTAGCTCCTGCTGTGTCTGTCTGTCAGTTTGCCTGCAGTGGGAGCTCAAGTGAGACCCCCAGACCCGCCTCCTTGGGTGCAGGTGAGGGTCACTGGAAGACATCTTCAAGGTCCTGGTGGTTGTTCAGTCCTCTGGCTAAGTCAGGAAAGCCTGGCTTCTTCCCTCAGGGCCCAGCCCACTCCTACTCTGGGATTTGGGGAGGAAAAGGCCCTGGTTCAGCCTCAGCCTGCCCTGTGGGCAAGGGGGGCGCTCAGGCCACTGTCTGGTCAGTCCAGGTGCCCCGGGCAGTGGGGCCTGAAGAGTCTCGGGGCAGAGGTGACACCACGTTCCCACAGAGCCCAGGACACCCTCCCTGTCCCTCTATAAATGCAGAGGCCAAACCAGCCAGTCCTAAAGGAAGTCAGTCCTGAATAGTCACTGGAAGGACTGATACTGAAGCTGAAGCTCCGACGCTTTGGCCACCTGATGTGAAGAACTAACTCCCTGGGAAAGACCCTGATGCTGGTAAAGATTGAAGGCGGGAGAAGGGGACGACAGAGGATGAGATGGTTGGATGGCATCACTGACTGGATGGACATGAATTAGAATAAGCTCCGGGAGTTGGTGATGGACAGGGAGGCTTGGTGTGCTGCAGCCCATGGGGTCGCAAAGAGTCGAACACAAGCGAGCGGCTGAACAACAAAACGCGCGTGCAGGGGCCTCCCCCAGGCCTGCGGCCCTCCTGGCTCAGCTGCTGGAACCCTGGCCGGCTGTCTGGAGGCACCTGAATGCCAAGCCCTGCTGCTGCAGGCGTGGTCCTGTGCCCAGTGTCACACCCCCCCGGGCCCCAGGGCCCAGCAAGTGATCAAGCCCACCTCGCCCTCCAGCCCCCAGTCCACGGGGAGCCCGGGCTGGCCGGGTGGTGCCGTGAGCCCCTGCACTGCCCTCAGGGCCGGCCTGGCCTTCGAGCGCATCCCGAGGTCTGCCCAGCGTGCGAGCAGGGGAGCCTGGGGTCCGCGGTGTCCCCGGCTCCGGCTCCCAGGCCGGCACCGGGCGGGCGCCGTGGGCTCGCCCAGCCCCCGCGGGTGGCCTTCCTTCCGCTCACAGTTGGAGGGCGGCTTGCAGCCGTTTTCCTGGCCCGTTTTGCTCGCCGTTGCCCGTGTGTTTTGCTCCAACCCCCAGATGTTGCTGAATGGCCGCCGACGGGCCTGCTCTGGCCTCTCCCGGCCGCCTCCTGGTTTCCGGCCGCATCTCTGACGGGCGGGACCTGCCCTTCGGACATGTGGGAGGGGGCACCTGCCCTGCGAGGGCTTTCGGGGGCCTGGGTGGGACATGGGGGGTCACCGGAGCCCTTCTCCTGGTAGGCCCCGCTCTGCTGCTCCTCCAGGCTCCGTGGCCCTGTCACCCCAGGACGTCCCCTGGCTCTGAGAGCATCACAGGCCTTTGGCACCAGAGAACTGGGGGGGCCTGAGCCTCAGAGTCCCATCTGATGGGACCCGACGGACGCACGTCCCCTGGGAGCCGCAGGAGAGCGAAGGCCTCCTCCCGCAGGCCCACGTCCTGGGGAGCAGGCTGGTGCGGGAAGGCCCTGTGGGGCCCCAGGGGGCAGTGTCCGTGAACGACCGGATGCCGCCTCCCCGAGCTGTGTGTGCTCTCACTTAGCAGGAAAACTATGCTATAAATTTGCCATTACCACAAAGTCAGCATGTCTTTTTTATTAAGAATGTCACGGAGCCGATTATTTGTGTTTCTGTCGCAGCTGTGTGTATCGGTCCTTTAGCGCAAACAGCACTCCCCCTCCACCGCAGAAAGAGCACGTGCCGGTTTGAAATGAAGCCGAGCAGCTGAGAGCTGACCGTTCCCGGAGGACGAGGACTGAGCGAGGCAGAGTCTCCACTGGAGGCACCCACGCCCTTGGGTTTCCAGACGGAAACAGTGAATCCCTGCCTGCAGACATGAACAGGGTGTCGAGGACTCCATGCTGGGGAGCGATGGTGGGTGGGCACTGTTCCCCTGCTCATCCTGAAGTGCCACGACTGCCGTGAACACCGTGGCCCCGGCGGGGACAGGGACCTGCAGGCGGGCTCTTCGAGGGGTGTGCCCCCGACCGGGGAGGAGCGGGCCAGGAGGCGGCTCCTCTGCTGTCCTGCTGGACTTGTCCTTCCCCTGAGAAAATTGTGGGCCCACCACGTGAGCTTGGTACTGTAGGCGCAGTGGATGGGCAAAGAATCACCAGGAAAGGGAACGACACCCACTTAGCTGGGCTGCCTCCCCGGGCAGAGCCGTCAGAGCTCTGTCGCTTTTGCTGGAGGACACACTCCTTGCTAACACCAGAGCTGTGGTCTCCGTCCCATATTGACGTGTGCAATTCCTTGTGGGACAAATGTGCCAGCCTTCTCACCTAAGTGGGCTCTCGACCCACTTAGCCTTCTCACCTAAGTGGGCCCTCGACCCCCGCCCTCTCACACATCTGCTGAGGTCCTGACATCCCCCTGGAGGCCCTCATCATCTGCACCATTGCCAAATCCTCATTTACCATCAGTTCAGACTTGCCCCAGGATCGCAAGGGCAGCTAAGACTGCTGGCGGTGTGTCAGGCCGGGCCTGGGGCTGGTGTGCAGGAGTCGTCTTGTCTAAATCCTCCCGGGGCTTCCCGGGGCCCCTTCCTCCGGCTCGTGGAGTCTTCAGTGATAACTGGGTGATGCGGCCACACGCCTTTCTTCC
The DNA here is from genome assembly GCA_020226075.1 of Hydropotes inermis. Classification (NCBI taxonomy): domain Eukaryota; kingdom Metazoa; phylum Chordata; class Mammalia; order Artiodactyla; family Cervidae; genus Hydropotes; species Hydropotes inermis. Next base: position 984,330 of record CM035283.1, read on the forward strand.
TGACCGACGGCGCTCCTCAGGGCGGGCCCTGTACTCATGTGCTCTCACTTAGGGTCCAACATAGGGTGGAAACCCAGGTGCTGACTGGCCGACGAGAGGAAGGATACGTGATGAAACGGATCGTGTCTCTAGCTCCTTCACAAGGAGGCGGTCATGCAAAGTAAGAGTTGACCCTGAGGCAGCCGTGGGCATCCAGTGTAAGAAACATGCTATGGCTCTGGCCAGGCTGGGGGGCAGCTCAGGTGGACGCCGCTGGGCCAGCGACCAATGTCCGGGCGACATGAGGCTGACAGATGTGCAGATGGATCGCAGCGCGGGGCTCTGGCAGCCTGCGGCTTCCTGTGCTGGTTAGGACGGCTGGGGCTCTAAATACCTTTCATGGGAGTCCATGGTGTGAGAGCCCGCCAGGCACTAAGCCAGCAGAGCGTCCTGGACACACGGGGGTCTGCCCTGTCCCTCAAGGCTGGTTCATGGCCAAATGAGTTAAGGCCATTGACCTCCATCTGCAAGGATTTCCCATCCCTGGCTCTTCATGGTTGCAAAACGGCCGCTGGAGCTCCGGATGTGGGCCGATCTCCCTTCATCGGTGCCTGTGTGGTGCTTGGCTTCTTGTGTTAACTTGGCTGGGCCGTGGTGCCCCTTTGTGGGTCGAAGGTTGCTGTGAAGGTAGTTTTCGGTTGGACTGACATGGAAAGCAGTGGACTCTGAGTAGAGCAGACGAGCCCAGTCCTGTGGGTGGGTTCCTCCAGCCGGGTGAGGGCCTCAGGAGCAGAGAGGTTTCTCCTGGAGCCTGTAACATGGACGCCCACTGGGGACCCCGGCCGCCGGTCTGCTCTGCAGAGTTCAGAGTAGCTCCGGCGTGCCCTGAACCAGCCCCTGGGAGCCTGAGTGTGAGTGTGAGCGCCGTGGGCTCTGGTTCTCTGCAGAGGCCTGGCCGGTTCAGCCCTGAGTCCACCCGTGTCCTCCCCCAGAGGGTCTGAGCCTGGCACACGGCCGTGCCTGGCTGCTCCGCAGGTCTGGAGCCTGGGGCTCTCACCTGTCCTGCCTCCAAGGTGCAGGGGAAAGGGCGGGGCTGGGGGAGGGGGTCTGCCATGTCCATGGCCTGAAGTTCAGATGTGGGGGTTCACACAGGACCACGAAGTCCAAATTGTCCCCATCTCCTCCCACGACCCGTGAGCTGCTGTCGGGTCTGTTTCCCGCACAAAAGCCCTGTGTTCCTAGAGCACAAGGTGACGACCATGAAACTCACCGGGGATGTGGGGCCGTGCCTGCTGGACTGGGAGCTGCTGCAGAAGCGGGGGTGCCCGCATGTGGGAAAGTGGCTCCGGGGGCCCTGCTGTGGCAATGAGGCTGGCCAAGCATCAGGAGGCCCCTCACACCTCCGGACGATGGCAAAGGCGTGTGAGCAGGTGGATGGCTCGAGGGCCAGGGCTGCGCTTCCTGAGCTGTCCTGGGGCTCCCCCGGCCTCCAGCCAGAAACACGGCAGGTGCGGGGAACCACAGGCTGCAGCGACCACCTCTGTCTACGGCAGACTGTCCCAGGCCAGCCCTTTGTCCTGGCGAGGGCAGGGTGTGTGTGCATACACACGTGAGGTGTGCATGTTTGTACACATGGCGTATGGGCATGAGTGGGTGCATTCATGTGTGTATACAGTACCTGGTATGTGAACCTAAGTGTAGGTGTGAGCAGGTGTGAGCACGTGTGGATGGGTGCATCTGTGTAGGTGTGTGCATGTTTGAGTGCGTGTGGATGGGTGCCTCTGTGTAGGTGTGAGCACGTGTGGATGGATGCATCCGTGTAGGTGTGTGCACGTGTGAGCACATGTGGATGGGTGCATCCGTGTAGGTCTGTGCACGTGTGAGCACGTGTGGATGGATGCATCCGTGTAGGTGTGTGCACGTATGAGCACATGTGGATGGGTGCATCCGTGTAGGTTTGTGCACGTGTGAGCACATGTGGATGGATGCATCCGTGTAGGTGTGTGCACGTGTGAGCACATGTGGATGGGTGCATCCGTGTAGGTGTGTGCACGTGTGAGCACGTGTGGATGGGTGCATCCGTGTAGGTGTGTGCATGTGTGAGCACGTGTGGATGGGTGCATCCATTTTAGGTGTGTGCACATGTGAGCACATGTGGATGGGTGCATCCATGTAGGTGTGAGCACGTATAGATTCATGTATCTGTGAATGTGAGCATCCGTTGCACACCTACAGGTATCGCCTGGGTGCCTTCTCCCAGCTCCTCTCCTGTCCCCAGGGACCAGCGGCTGGGTCTGTGGTGGGGACATTGTTTCTCTCCCCTAAACCCTAGGGGCCAGTTTTCCCCAGACATCTGGACAAATTGGGCCGGCTCCGCTGGGGGCGACCATGTCCCTGAATTGACTTGCTTCTCCCGAAAGAAAGCTTCTGTGTGCTTGTAATGAGGGGCTTTTCCTAAAGAGAAACAGCAGCAGCGGCAGGAGCGCACGCGGATTCTGTAAACTTGTAATCGCAGGTGTCAAACAGCGAGCAGCATTTTCCCGGGAAGACAGAAGCCCTGGGAAATACCACGGTGCGGGGGCTGAAGCCGTGTTTCCTTGACAGAAGTTAATTCTGAACTAAGTATTTCGGGAAGGAAAGCAGGGGGACATTTTTACACGTCTGTCATTTGTCCTCGGAGGGCACGGAAAAAATTTGTTTCTTAACATGCGACACCAGCATTATTCCGGGTGCCTCGGGCTATATGCTGTTTTCCAGTTTGCAGGATTGCAGGCAAAGAAAACAGCTCTGCAATAAGAGGAACACGCAGTCCAGGCCGGTCATGACCACGTGGAGTCAGACCCTGCCAGCCGAGAAAGGTGTCTCGGCGGGAGACCGCGAAGACGGGGGTGGGGGAGTTCCTCATCTCTCCCCACTCCCCTCACTCCCAAGGCCCAGAGGCCCCCAACTGTGTGTGGGCCCCGCCTGACCTTGGCTGTCTCCTGTGGGTGGGTCCACGTCTCCTGTGGGTGGGTCCACCTCTCACTGGGGCTTGGAACCACGTCCACACCTGCTCCTCCGGAGGAAGCCGGGGCAGCTCCCGGGGGAGGGAGGGGCGGAGGAGCCGCTTCCCCCTGGAGCTCTGGTTGGGAGCTAACCCTGGAGGCTCCCCCTTCTCCTGAGGACCAGGTCTCCAACTGCGGGCCTGGGACCGAGTTCCAGCCCTCTCAGCCCAGACTCACCTGGTGGTCTTGCTGGGGGCTCTCCAGAGGGCTGGCCTCCCTGGCCCTCAGCCCAATCCCCTTCTAGGCCATGGCCCGGCCACCACTCAGCTTTCCAGCCTGGAGGGCAGGGGACAGACAGGTTCTGGGGCCTCGGCCCCTGGAGAAGCCCACTCGACTACATCCAAATGGGATGTCTGACCCTTGTCTCAGAACTGTCCCCAAGGGACACTGCAGGCGGCCTGACAGACCCGAAGCTGGACAGTGGACCCTTGGGACCCACCTGCGTGGTCCTCGGTGCCAGACCCCAGCTGCTCACCTCTGTCAACACCCCGAGGGGTGCAGCCTGGGCAGGCAGAACGGTTTCCCTCGACTTTGTAACTCAGATCAGCACACACAGGCACACACGTACACACAGGCTCCCTACATGTGCACACATCACACACGTGAACACACCACACATGGAAACACACCACGCACATAAGCACATGTGTACTCGCAAGTGCACACATGCGTACACATATAGGCACACACCACACACGGGGAAAGGCCCCACACGTGAACACACATGTACACACACTCAGGCTCCCTACACGTGCACACACCACACACGTGCACACATCACACATGGAAGCACACATGAGCACACACATATGCACACACCACCGGCACATGAAAACACCATACATACGCACACACCACATGCACACACACACACCACACACATGTACGCCACACAGGCACGCGCGCACACACCATGCCTGCAGAGGAGCCCCAGTGGATCTCCTCATCGTGAGAAGTCTCCCCTGAGATGACTGAGTCACCGGAAGTCCCTGTGGGTGCTCCTGAGCAGGGATTGGAACCTGGGCCCCGGGCCGGCGCCACTAACGGCGCAGGGTAAAGCCCACCCTGCCCTCACCAGCTCAGCTCGTGAGAACACTCTTCATGACGTGGTTTCTCAGCAGACTCACTATTCTGTTTGCAGGTCATAGTGGCCAGGGTCTCTTCCTGCGGCCTCTGGTCCAGCTGGGAAGGGTGGGTTAGTGAGGCTGATGCCTTATTAAGTGGACTCCCCACCTCACAGCGCCTTCTCCGGGGCTCAAGTCAGGCCCAGGGTGCCTGCTCCCCGCCCAGCTCCTGCCTATAAATATCGGTGGTGGCAGGTCCCCTGTCAGCACAGCTGATGGACGGTCCTCACCTGCCATTATGGCCTGGGACTGTGCGGAAATTAATTTAAGTGGTAGTTAATTTCTAATGAATTCCACTGAAGCGGTTAATACGGTCCCTGGGTGTTATGGTAACCTTCACGGATCACTGCTTTATGTAAATAAATTCTACTTTACGCTGGTTTATTAGAAAAGAGAGTGAGATTGGGGAGTCTGGCTGGATCTTGTCTGCAAACGTTCACAGCGAACCCTCTGCAGGAACTTGGTTTAAAAGGGAGGAGGGGACACCCATCAGACTTCTTCTGGGCGCCGAGCTCCCTGGGTGCTAAGCCACCAGTCTCCATGCTCTGGGCAAATATCTCCAATTCCTGTATGTTCCAAGGAGGAAGAGGAGGAGAGCTTTCACCTTAAAAATGCCTGCAAGCTCAATGGCAGACGCGTGAGAAGATGGCCTCTGAGGCCTCCATCTGAGGCTGCGGCCCGCTGGGGGGCTGCCTGGGCAGAAGGGATGAAAGGCTCTCGGGGATGCAGTTCCACCTCTCTTTGCAGGGGGTGGGGGCGTCCACGCCCCTGAGGGGATGAAGGGGAGGATGACTCTTCAATTACCACCCGGGTCTGTGTGCAGAGGCCGTGAGGCAGGGGCTGGACCTGACAGGGTGGCTGGCAGCCGGCACCCAGGCGTGTCTGGAGTTTACGCAGGTGACCTGGGGTCACCTGTCTGTTCTTCTAGCTCAGACGGCCCTCCCGGCACCCCAGATGAACAGCTTCAGTGACAGGCATTGATTTCTCACAGTCCTGGGAGCTGGACGCCTAGCCCGAGGTGTCAGTGGACTCTTCCCAGGCCCTCACCCCAGCACCCTACCCTCATCACCCCATCTAAACATGCTCCCCCAAAGCCCTGGCTCTGACCACCACGCTGGGTGAAGGCTTCCAGGTGGGGTCAGGGGGCTACGGGCATCCGGTCTGTCCCGCCGCGGCGCGCCTGCCTTGTGTCTCCCCAGCTCTGTGCTCCCACGCGGTTCCCGCCCCTGGGGCTGTCTCCCTCGTGGGTCAGGGTCTCCCCCACCGCGGCCGTCGGGCGCGGCTGTGGCGGAGCCCTCTCAGAGTCCTCGAATCTCACATGGGCAGCTGGCTGGCCAGATTGATGCCTGAGCTTCTTGCTAACAGCCTCCGCCTGAGCGGTGTCCACCAGCCAGCCTCGCTGACCTTGCTACGTGGCCACTGCAGGCTCCCAGGGCGGGTGTCCAGGAGGTGCCTGGAGGAGCCGGGCCGCTGGGAGGACACTCTGGCCAGAGCCTGATGGGGCTGCCTCCTGACCCTGGGCCTCCTGAGCTGAGAAGTGAGCACCTGCTGTTCACAGGCCACGGCTTGTGGGTCTCTGTTAGGCGGCTTGAAAGGACTCAGACAGGCTGTCCAGAGAAACGGACCCAGAGGGACGCAGTCTAGGAACTGGCCTCTGAGAGCCAGGGGCCCAAGTCTGGAGACTGAGGGCAGCCGGCTCGTGGGGCTCTTGCGGAGGCGTGAGGTTCCCGCTGCGACCACACCCGCAGGCTGGGGACCCTGGCAGGGCATCTGTGTCGGTCTTGGGCTAAGTGCTTCCTTCTCGGGGCCGGTGGACTTGGCTCCCAGGCCTTGCCCCGGTTGGGTGAGGCCCGCCCACAGAGGAGGGTGACCCATGGGACTCAGAGGCCGTGGCTTGCATGCTTTTCCCATCCACAGGGGCCTGCTCACCAGACGTCCAGGCCAGCACCTGCCCCCGCCGGGGCTCACCGCCTGGCTGCCCGCGTGCGCCATCTCAGCAGTGGTCAGGCGGTCACCAGGCACACCCGTGGCAGCTGCAGACCAGCTGAGGGTCTTTCCAGAGAGCGACTGGTCAGGACCCCTGACTCGGAAACTAGCCCCCCAAACCTAGAGGCTAGGTGGCACCCCTGCCACACCAGCTCCTGGGGGCCCCGGGACCCTGCCCCGCTCCCCACACCCTGCGTCCCTCCTGTGGTGGCCGGAGGGGGACCCTTCACCTCCCATACCCCTAGGCACTGCCCCTCCAGGCCTGGGCGGGGGCAGCACTGGGTCCACCTTCACTGGGCCATGCCAGTCACTTCCGGAGGGCCATTTCCGGAGCAGGGAGACACACGCCTGTCCCCCCACACATGACCAGACCATCCCGCCTCCCACGAGTGCGCCCAGGATCCTGTTCACTGAGACTCAGGCTTCCCGCTCCCATGGCGCCATCGGAGGACCCAGAAGCCCCAAACTAGAAACTGTTCGTGCTTTGCGGTTCTGCCGGGACCACGGTGTCCCCCACTCGGGGCTGATTCTGCAACTGATTCTGCATCTCTCTGGGCTGCCACCCGACAGCCCTTCTTCTCATGGAGAAGCCCAGGCGGGAGCCTGTCCGCCCTGCTGCCTGGTGCCCCATGTCCACACCCACAGACGGCCCCCTTGCAGCTGTGGATGCCCTGTTTCCCCCCAGCCTGCGGAGTTTATCCCCGGATGCAGCCTTGGCCAAGGCTCGTGGTGCGGGCTTAGGGTCTTGATCAGAACATTTCCCTGACAGCCAGGCAGTTGGGAGGCTGTTCCCCCATAAAAATGCTTCTTACGGGATCAACTGAACTTGGGGTCACACGTCCTCTCCCGCCTGCCGCTGGGGTCCGTCGCCCCCTCACTGAGGGCCTGCCTGCTCCCATGGTGCCTCAGCTCCTCATTTGGAGGGGGGAGTCCTCGATTCTCAGGTCTGGCCCCCCACCCCAGCCCGGCCTGGGCAGAACCCCCTGCCACCCTCAGCTCCCTCCAGCTCCCCACCCCGGGGAGCCTGTGCTTGCGGACCAGCCCAGCACACCTGGGACCCACTCCAGCCTCTGCCCCCAGGCTTTCTGCCGCTCTGCCTGCTCTCTGGGTTCCTTCCCCTTGGGGCATCCTGGGCTGTTTCCGCCCTCTGTGATTCTCCACCTGGAAGCCTCCCCCCGCACCCCCCCACACACCTTGCTGAGCGCATCTCCCCTGCCACTATCGCAGCGAGGGGGTTCCAACCCCACCCTTGGGGGACGGGGCCGCTGACCCAGGGCTGAGGGTGGGGGCACGGTCACTCCCCCTGCTCCTTGGGATGCTGTCCCCAGCTCACAGGAGAGCTCCCTGCAGTAACTAGGGCCAAGGACCGTTCAGAGTCCTCGTGTATAGGACAGAAGTCAGACCTTGGCTCAAGAAAACCCAGCTAACCTACGTAGATACAGAAGAACCCTGAGACCAAGTTTAGACCCTGCAGGGAGAGAGAGGGGCAGAGCTGAGGGTGAGGGAAGAACTGGCGTGGAGAACAGACCCAGCTTCCTGGAGGCCCCGACCCCCTCGCTTCCGAGCTGTGCAAATCTGGAACTTAAGAAAGGTTTTTTTTATTTTTTATTTTTTTTTAATAATGGGCAGATGTTTCTGGTAACTGAGGCTTGGGAGAAAGAAAATGACGCTCGGCCACCCTCGCTGCCCTGGTTATAACAACGTCTCCAGACCAGGTTGTGCCATCAGCACAGGGCAGGGACGACAGAGCTCGGGGTCGGGGGGCGGGGGGGCGGAGGAAAACCCTATTTAGACAGAGCCAGAATAACAACCCCTGCTCAGAGTCAGTGATTATTCCAAACACTAAAGTGAACAGCAAGATCTGCACTTCAAAATAGTAAGGAAATCAACTTCTGAAAGCACCAAGAACTGAAAAGCCAGATAAAAGCCTTCTAATAGAAAGTATTAGAATGTCAAACCGGCAACTATTATGGCATCTTACCGCTTCCAATTCTTAGTAAGCAAGTTATACTGAAGTTCCTGGAGTGGATGAAGCCCTTCCTCATGGAGGGGCCCATCGCTCAGAGATGCATGGAAGGTTCTGGACATAGATGTGTCGTGAGCAGCTGCCAGTTGGGCATCTGCTCCCTTTCTCTCCTTCCACCTGGGCAGTAGAGCCCTGAATACAGTTACAGGTGGTATTTCTACTTCTCCTTTGCACTCAGGGCAGTCTCTGGCAAGTAAGCAAAGTTGCTGGGTGAATTGGGGAAAGTTGCTTAAAAGGATGAAAGGGATGAGGACAAGGGGCAGCTGGTGTTCAGTCTGTGCTCTAACCCTTCCCTCTTTGACTGCCTGGAATGTTGGACATAATAGCTGGAGCTCCAGCCACCATACTGTGTCAAGAGATTGCCACTAGAATAGAAATTGAGACCGAGAATTATGAGTAATGAGAGGACAGAAAGCGGCAGCTGCTGTAACAGCCCACAGTGCCCTTCTGATGGCCCTTCTCCACGTATGTGGGCAAGACACCGTGCACTTTGTTTATGTGTGTGTGTGTGCTAGTTCCAGCCTCTGTCTCTTGCAGTGGAGACAATACACAGTTGATTCATATTGTCAAGCTATCAGACAGGACGACTGCAATGTATGAATCCATACACCTACCAAGTGCCTGGCACAGAACACAATGCAAAAGAAATGGACAAATAAGTGATGAATCACAAAGTTTGATTCACAAGAGAAGACTCCTTGATTCCATCATCTCAAACAACAAACTAGGTAACTGAACCAGTAAAAGTTATAAGTGAAAAACTGGCTTCATTTTAGAATAGGTGATTCCATATCATCAACCTCTGAAAGAATCATTACACCTTTAGACAGAAATCTTAGGAGAAAGACACTCTGGACTTCCTGAAAGACCGAATGAACTGCCAGTATTTCTGCACTGTGATTCATATTGTTCTTAGTATAATGGCATCGCTATGTAAGGAAAAAACATGCATCACTTTCTGGGGAGAAGACAATGAATCTTTCATGATGCCAGCCGGACAAGGACTCTGTCTGAGCTCCCACGTGGGAGCTGGTTGACTGGGCCCCAGAGGTTGGCCAGAGCTGGCTCCCAGACAGCTGTTTTCCTGTTTAAGTGCCACATAGCCGCCTTCAACCACTCGTGCGAGGCAAGAGACCGCTCTCTGTTCTGTGAATTTCTCATTTTTTTTCCTGCGCTTTTTAAAACTGAAAAATGAACCTGGAGGGAAAAGTAACTGATCTCTCATTGGAAATCACAACCACGAATTACGAAACAGGACAAAAAGCCTTACACAGCAAAAAAAAAAAAAAAAAGTAAAAAGAAAAACATTCATACAGACACAGCAAAATGCCCTAAACTGAAAACAACACTCACAGTTTCCTACATCACCTTGTTGAAGACACTGGGGCAGAGCCACTGGCGACAGGAGGATGCCCCGCGGCTGTTGACGTGAGCCACTGTCCAGATGTCCTCAAGTTTAGGACAGTGCTCACAACAGGGCAGGCACAGGAGTTGCAGGAATTTCCTGTAGATTCTCAGGACTTAAAGGATGATCAAGCTTGCTTCCAGGGAGAAAGCCTGGGTCTGGAGTTGGAGACAAAGACCAGCACTGAATATGGGCATCTTTTGCATGTTGAACAATTTGAATACATCATCTAGTAGTGATGATTAATTTAAATGAAAATTGTTTTCAAAAATCTTCGACACCACTTGCAGTGGGTCAAATAGCACATCCCGCCAAAGCTACATCTACTCAAAACCCGAGAATGCGACCCTCCTGGAAACAGGGTCTATGCAGATGTGATGGAGTTAAGGATGTCGCGATGAGGCGGTCCTGGAGTAGGGGGTGAGAACGCATTTCTGTTGCTTGAAGCCACCAAGGCTGAGAGTTTGTTACAGCAGCCCAGGGAAGTGACACTCCCACTTTTGCACCTAAATTATCTTGACTTCTAGTCAAGAAGATCACTTGATAAACAATGAATGAAGTGAGGTGAAAGTCGCTTAGTCATGTCTGACTCTTGCCACCTCATGGACTGTAGCCCGCCAGGCTCCTCGGTCCATGGGATTCTCCAGGCAAGAACACTGGAGTGGGTTGCCGTGCCCTCCTCCAGGGGATCTTCCCAAACAAAGGATTGAACCCAGGGCTCCTGCATTGCAGGCAGATGACTTACAGTCTGAGCTACCAGGGAAGCCCCAAAAGAAAAGGTACAAAGTTCCAACTGAAAGTTGCTGAAGATTAGAAGTTCTCAGGACAAGGAAAAAAATCTCTGTAACTATGTGTGGTGACTGTGTTAACTAGGCTATTGTGGTGACGGTTCTGCAATATACACAAATATTGAATCTTGATGTTGTACATGTGAAACTAATATAATGTCATGTGCCTCAACAAAAAAAGGAAAAAAGAAATGCTCAGGGTAAATTATACTGGGTTCCAACATCTAGTTGATTCTGGGGCTCATAGTCCGGGGATCCCACAGCCCTCCAAGGAGACTGAGGTTGGAAAGTCTTGAATGCAAGCAGGCGCCTGCAGCTTCAGGTTGGCTCTGTGCAGTGGCTCACGGATGTCAGGTAAAGCCTGCAAAGGCGAGTGGGTCCTGGCCCGACAGTGGGGGGAGGGGAGCGGCAGGCCCCTCGTGGAGGGCTGGCTGTCATCCTGCTTTAGGGAGACCTGGGAGCTCCGACTCCGGGCCGTTGCGGCATCAGCCCGCACACCCATCAACCCTGACAGTCAGCACCCCCCGCCGCCCCGGCAGGCGGCTGGGGACAGGAGGGGCCGAGGGTCACTTTTTCTTCCCCATCTTTCTGGCTCAGTCTTTTCAGTAAGCAGATTGCTCACAAATGTTTACACTTTCCTCCTAGATACCACTTATCAAAGTAAGATACGAACCCAATTCCTCAAAAAATCCTATGCCAAAAAGTGCACCTTCTTTCCCATCCCATCCCACCCTCCCCTGAGAACTGCAGGTAACTGCTGTTTTGGTGTGCATTGCTCCAGAACCTTTTTTACACCAGTTCCCAAATATTTTTACTTGGAAAACTCGTATAGTTAAAGATTTGTAAGAGTTTTTTACATAAATGAAAACACGCTTTGTATCCCAATGTCCAATTTTCTTTATATACTTGATACTCAGAAACTTGTCGGGGCTGGCGTCTGTCATGGCTCGGAGAGCCATCATTTATCTCAGGGCCGCGTGCCCTGCGCTCCTGGGACCATGTCATCATCGGTTTGGCAACCCACCCCTGGCAGAGCGTTTGACTGTTTTGTTTTCTGCCCTGACAAGCGTTGCCCTATGGATTCCTGCGTGTGTGCAAGTATCTCCCTGAGATGACACCCGGAACGCGGTCAGAAAGAACGTGTGTTTTACACGTAAGAGTTGCCTGGTGTCTGCAGACACCACCACCTGCAGTTTATAGGAAGCTCTGTTCAAGGCCAGAGTTCCACCTGGATAATGTGCTTCTTAACATCTGCAAATCTGATGGGCAGACACGCACTCCATGTTTGTCTCATTTCCTGATGACTGACGAGACAACCGCATCTCCATGGGGTGGCCTGGACACGCGCCTATCCATGCCTTTCCACCCATTTTTGTCAGCTCATGTGACCCTGCTCCAGGGATGCTCTTTTTGGCACCTGAGACCTTCCCCCTGATGTGTGGCCCTCAGGCATGGGGCCCCCGTCTTGCTCCATAGGATGTGTGACAGTACCCCTTGCCCTGGGTGGCTGAGGGCAGCAAGGGGGACGTGTCCACACCTTCTGGGGAGGTCATAGACCAGGACCTCGGGGGCCTGGCTCCTGGCTGGTAACACAAGAAAACCTGGACCACCAAGGTTGCACTTCTCAGAGGGGAAGAAGGAACACAGGCAGGACTGTGAGCTCAGCATGGAGGGAGCCACCCTGGAGACGTGGTACCCTGTGCCTTGGACTTGGAACCTCAGGGCTGGAACTGGCTTCCCTTGGGGACTGAGAGCCAGGCCTGGGGTAGCCTCTCTGCAGCAGGATGGAGGTGAGGCCACGCCAGCCTGGGGGATCTGATGCTCTTTCCATCTGAGGGCAGTGCTGATGTAGGTCCTAATCATGAAGCCATCGACTCCTGGACTTCATGGAGCAGACGGAGGGGTGTCAGGGAAGCAGAGCAGGAGAGAAACAGCTGATTCCAGCAGGCCACTCGGCCTCCGGGGCTGGCGTCCTCTGTGCCCAGGTGTGGAGTTCACCTGCAGGGATAGCCTGCCGTCTTCCTTCATGACTCCTGGCGTCTACACTGCGCTTGAAAGGAGATCTTCACGCATTTCTGCCTCCTGACCTCAGCTGATCTTTCTGCTGTGCTGTGATCCGGGGCTCTACGTTCTGGTCCACTGGGTACTGGGAAGAAGAGTTATGAAAGGATTCGGTCATGCTCTGACCTTTAAATAGAGACGAGTGACTCCAAGAAGGGTGACTCAAACATTCATCCACTGTAACCTGTGATGGGTGACACTGCACAGTGGCTCCAGGTCACACTCTGTGGAGTCCCCAGCAGCAGTTTTGCCGACTCAGCTCACACCCACTGCACACAAACATGTGCACTCATGCACCCATACATACAATGCACACAGCACCCACACATACATTGACACATGTATGCACACATACTTCCAGTCTCAGACCAAGGATGACAAACGCATTTAATCAGTGTCCAAAACACATTTATATACATATAAACGAGTTCAGTATTCCCTGACTTACAGCAGGCTATCCAGCCCTTCCCCGCTCACCCTGGAGGCAGGAATGCTGAGAACAGGAGTCTGAATTCACAGGCTGCAGCACGGGTGTGGCTGAACAGAAACGGGCAGCCTCGGAAGAACCTGCCCTCTGACGACGGACAAAGTCAGCTTTCCCTCCACCTGACGCCTGTCTGCCCGCCGGAGCACCAACACAGCTGAGTTCACAGGAGATAAGAGGTACCCGATCCCAGGTGGGGCTCTGGCTTGGCCGGATCCGGGGCCACAAGGAGGTGAGCCGCAGACCAGGCCGCAGGGAGTCAGCGCCTTGGAAGGCGCAGGGTGTTCACGGGCCACCGTCCTCTCAGTGCGGCAGCACCGGCTCACGCGCAGGGCTTCTACATCTGCCTCTGCTTGTGCTTCGGGTTGGTCTTGCAGTAGACGAACCAGCGCCCGCGCCTCTTCACCAGGTAGCAGCCCTTGCAGCGCTTCTTGAGGACGCCCTTGGTCTTGAAGCCCAGGGCGGGCTGCACGCCGAGCCCCGGGCGCGCGGTGAGGAGCGCGGCGATCAGGCCGGGGGGCGCGCGCGCGGCAGGACCGGCGCGCGGGGCTGCGAGCGCGGAAAGCGGGCGGGCCCCCAGCTGCAGCAGCGGGCCCACGGCGGAGGCCACTCTCCTTAGGAGGGCGGCGGCCATGTCGTGGCTGGACCTGGGGACGGAGAGAAGTTGGCACAGTGGCCGGTGGCTCGCGCCCCCGCGCCCGGGACACGGGGCCCGGGAGGCAGCGTGTCCCCGGGAGGACACGAGCGCGGCCGGCCGCACGGGGCCCGCGTCCACGCTCCCCCCGGGGGGCCCGGTCCCGGGGTCACAGGGCACAGGCGCGAGGTCCCGTACGGTGCCCGGCCGCGCCCGCGGCCCAGGGGGGAAATCGATGCCACGGGCCCCCGACACGCGCCCTTCTGGAGCTTCGAACTTCTGCCGCCTGCAGAGCCCCGCAGGACCCCCAGGACCCCCAGGACCCACCTGGGAAGAGCGCGCCCGGCTCGGCTCTGGCGCGCGTCCCCAGCCCGTGCGCCTGCGCCCTGGGCCGCGCCTGCGCAGTGGGACGGGGCCGCTGCCGCTCGGAGTGTCCGCCAGGAAGGAAGATGGTGGCGGCGGTCACGTGGCGGCCCCAGCGGGGCCGGACACAGGGGCGGAGCCAGGCCGGTGCGGGCGGAAGGTCTTTGGGTTCCTCTCCCCGTGGGCTGCCTTTCCCTTAAAACGCGGCCTTCCCGTTCCCCGCGTGTGTGCTCAAGTCCCTCAAGTCCTGCCTGACTCTTGCGACCCCGCGGACTGTAGCCCTCCGGGCTCCTCTGCCCACGGGATTCTCCGGGCAGGAACACTGGAGTGGGCTGCCAGCCTCCCTCCACCGGCTATTCCCGGCCCTGGTATCAGACCGCGCACAGGCATCCTTTTCCTGGGGACTCCCTCTCCCTTGTGGGCCACAGGGCATCTAAAGGCTCTGGGCGGGCCCTGGCAGGTGGGGACTTTGCATGCTATTCATGGGGTTCTTAAGGCAAGTCTGCTGAAATGGTTTTCCATTCCCTTCTTCAGTGGATCATGTTTTGTCAGAACTCTCCACCACGACCCATCTGTCCTTCTTGGGTGGCCCTACATGGCATGGCTTAGTTTCATTGAGTTAGACAAGGCTGTGGTTCATGTGATCAGATTGGTTAGCTTTTTGTGATTGTGGTTTTCAGTCTGTCTGCCCTCTGATGGAGAAGGATAAGAGGCTTATGGAAGCTTCTTGATGGGAGAGACCGACTGAGGGGAAAACTAGGTCTTGTTCTGATGGGCAGGGCCGTGCTCAGTCAATCTTTAATCCAATTTTCTTTTGCTGGTGGTGCTGTGTTCCCTTCCCGTTGTTTGACCTGAGGCCAAACTATGGTGGAGGTAACGAAAATAATGGCAACCTCCTTCAAAAGGCCCCAGGCGCGCACTGCTACACTCAATGCTCCCAACCCTATAGCAGGCCACTGCCAACCCACACCTCTGCTGGAGACTCCTGGACACTCACAGGTGGCAAGTCTGGGTCAGTCTCTTGTGGGGTCACTGCTCCCTTCTCCTGGGTCCTGGTGTGCACAAGGTTCTGTTTGTGCCCTCCAATAGTCTATTTTCTCAGTCCTGTGTAAGTTCTGGTGGCTCTATGGTGGGTTAATGGCCACCTCCTCCAAGAGGGCTTATGCCATACCCAGATCCGCTGCACCCAGAGCCCCTGCCCCCGCAGCAGTCACTGCTGACCCGCACCTCCCGGGAGCCACCCGAACACCGTCTGTCTTAGTCTCTCTGGGGTCTCTGGGTCCTGGTGTGCACAAGGTATGTGTGAGCCCTCTGAGCATCTCTGGTGGGTATGGGGTTTGATTCTAAATGTGATTTCACCCCTCCTATTGTCTTGCTGGGGTAGTGCTCAAAGTAATTCTCAAAATTCTCCAAGCCAGGCTTCAACAAACAGTACGTGAACGATGAACTTCCAGATGTTCAAGCTGGATTTAGAAAAGGCAGAGGAACCAGAGAGCAAATTGACAATATCCGTTGGATCATCGAAAAAGCAAGAGAGCTCCAGAAAAACATCTGTTTCTGCTTTATTGACTATGCCAAAGCCTTTGACTGTGTGGATCACCACAAACTGTGGAACATTCTTAAAGAGATGGGAATACCAGACCACCTGACCTCCCTCCTGAGAAATCTGTATGCAGGTCAAGAAGCAACAGTTAGAACTGGACATGGAACAACAGACTGGTTCCAAATCAGGAAAGGAGTATGTCAAGGGTGTATAGATAGTGTCACTCTGCTTATTTAACTTATATGCAGATTACTCCATGAGAAATGCTGCACTGGATGAAACACAAGCTGGAATCAAGATTGTCAGGAGAAATATCAATAACCTCATATATACAGATGACACCACCCTTATGGCAAAAAATTGAAGAACTAAAGAGCTCTTGATGAAAGTGAAAGAGGAGAGTGAAACAGTTGGCTTCAAACTCAACATTCGGAAAACGAAGATCATGGCATCTGGTGCCATCACTTCATGGCAAATAGATGGGGAAACAGTGGAAACAGTGACATATTATTTTGGGGGGCTCCAAAATCACTGCAGATGGTGACTGCAGCCATGAAATTAAAAGACACTTGCTCCTTGGAAGAAAAGTTATGACCAACCTAGAAAGCTCATTAAAAAGCAGAGACATTACTTTGCCAACAAACGTCCGTCTAGTCAAGGCTATGGTTTTTCCAGTAGTCATGTATGGATGTGAGAGTTGGACTGTGAAGAAAGCTGAGCGCTGAAGAATTGATGCTTTTGAACTGTGCTGTTGGAGAAGACTCTTGAGAGTACCCTGAACAGCAAAGAGATCCAACCAGCAAAAAGATTCAACGTTTTCATCCTAAAGGAAATCAGTCCTGAATATTCATTGAAAGGACTGATGCTGAAGCTGAAACTCCAATACTTTGGCCACCTGATGGGAAGAACTGACTCATTGGAAAGGACCCTGATGCTGGGAAAGACTGAAGGGGGGAGGAGAAGGGGACGACAGAGGATGAGATGGCTGGATGGCATCACCGACTCAATGGACATGAGTTTGAGTAAGCTCCAGGAATTGGTGATGGACAGGGAAGCCTGGAGTGCTGCAGTCCATGGGGTCGCAAAGAGTTGGACCCGCCTGAGCGGCTGAACTGAACTAGGGCGGGGGGAGGCGCTGGGAGAAGGGATGCAAAAATGGGAACAAAGTAGGTATCTAGAGTGCAAGACAAGTAGACTTAAAAAAAAAGACACCAACCTGAAAACAAAATCTATAAAAAACACCTGCTTCTATTAAATAGCTATCCTGGGAGAAACGTGGCGAGCTTCAGGGAAATGCGTGGAAATAGGCCATGGTCCTAACTGACTGTAGTTAAACTGATGTCCTCCAACCTCTTATTATGAAAACTTCCAGAGAAAAGTTGAAAGACATATTTGGCGGACACTCATATACCCACTGTCTAGATTCCACAGTGAACTCACCATGCCTGTCTTTCTGGGCCGTGTCCCCGTGTCCATGCACATGAAGGCACGCACCGCTGACCCAGCAGCGCGCTCTGCACCCTGCCCAGGTGCGCTCGCGCCTGCCTCTTGAGCATCGGTCTGTGGACACATTTCCGATAATGTGAGGTAATCTGAGCTCCGTCGCCTCTCACTGCCACACCTCCCTGGGGCCCAGGCTGTGGGCGCTCTCAGCTCCCGGAGAGTGGGGTGTGCAACCCTCCCCCACCTCTGGGATTGCCCCCGTGCGCCCACCGCCCCTGGCCCACAGGGGCTGGCCGTGTGAGCTGACCCTCCCGTCGGGTCTCTGCATGGGCGGCTCTGAGGGGGGCGGCAGGGGGGAAGCTGGGCCCGGGATCGCGAGCCGAAGCCCTGCCCAGGTGCCTCCAGAGCAGCGGGCCTTTCGGGGTGACCGGCATGAGCGATGCACTTCAGTGGCAGTTTCATTGGGCTCCGCTGCACAAACCCCAGGGCCGCAAAGAAATGTGCACCGTCCACCAGAGCGGACGGCCAGTTTCCTCCGAGCAAGGACACCTGTCCGGCCTTCTCCGACGTTCGACTTGTACCTCCCCAGCATTCCCCGTTACTGTCCAAGGGAAGCGCAGCATCTCCGGCTTCCACCGTCCCGGCCCTGCCCCTGGCAGGTGGAGCCGCGCCTCAGGGCTACCGGTGCGCAGTTTCCCGCGGCACCCGGCGGAGCCCCTCGTCCGCGGCACCCGGCGGCCGCACCGCGCATGCGCGCTTCCCCGGCCCAGCTACGTCCCGGCGGAGCCGGCTCTGCGGAAGCCGCGCGCGTGCGTCGGCGCGTCGGCGCGCGGGGTCGAAGGTCAGCCCGCAAGATGGCGGCGGCAGTGACCTTCCTCAGGCTTCTGGCCCGGAGCGGCGCGGTAACTCGGAGCCTGCCCGGGGGCGCCAGGTGCTTCGGGGTGCGGACCTCGCCGACCGGGGAGAAGGTCACGCACACCGGCCAGGTATAACCACCGCGGCGCAGAGAGCGCTCTCCCCTCGGGGCGCCCAGGCGGGCGGAGCCCCGGTCCGGCCCCTGGGTCCCGCGCCCAGCGTCTGGGTGCTCTTGGGGCCCAAGTCTAGTGCCCGCGGTCCAGTCGCCCAACAACGCAGCCCCCTGTTTCCGCCTCCCACGGTCCAGTCCCCCCTTGGGGCCCAGGCCCCTGTATCCTCGGAGCAGTCTTTGCTGTCGCGGTCCCCTGGGTCCCCGGGTCCTGGGTCCGCAGGGGTTGGGTACCGAGGGGCTGAGGTGTGACCCGGGCTGAGGCGCTGGGTGTTTGGAGCCGTGGTGGTCTCACCGTCAGAGCTTCGGCGAGCTCCGAAACTAGGCCAACACTCCGGGGGGACCCACTGGTTACTCTGGGGAGGCCTCCGTCGGGGTCAGAAACCGTAAATTTTGTGGGTCAAATCTTCTAACGTTTGTGTAACGTTAAATACCTTATTTAATAACTCGAGGATCTGCTGTCGACTGAAACTCAGCGTTAGGGATAATCCTAATTCCAAAGATGAGGGAGTAAGTACTTGTGATGTGGAAGGGTCACCGGGCTAGTTCAGAGGGGAGGGAGGCCCTGCGGCCTGTGAAATGGGAGGTCAGCGTGTCCCGTCCGGTGGGCCTGCTCTCCTCTGGTTCTCCCAGCTCAGACTGCTGCCTGTGGTCATGTTAGGAATCCCTCTGAGAAATGTCCGTGGGGCACAGCTCCTCAAGTGTGTGATCATATGCACGGCCTGACGTGAAGAAAACCCCTTTTCTGTAATGTCTGTGATTGATACCAAGGTACAGAACTGGGCTGTAAGTATCACTCCTTTTCTTTTCAGGTTTATGACGATAAAGACTACAGGAAAGTTCGATTTGTAGGTCGTCAGAAAGAGGTAAGGAAAAGATGTGGTAAAGGAAGGGCTTGCCAGGCGGCTCAGTGGGATAGCACCCTTCTGCAAGCGCAGGAGGTGTGGGCCCTACCTGGGGACTCAGGGCCTATTCCTCTCCAAGGTCCAGACTGTCCAGGGGCCTGTGTTCATGTAAGATGTGCAGCAGGTCTCTCGGGGTTTCCTTCTTGCAACAAAGATTTGGTGTTTAGTAGAATTTGAATCACTTTTTCTGGTTTCCAAGAGGCTTGTTTTAAAAGATTTGGGTTTATTGAAAGACTGCACAGAGTAGAGCTCCCAGTACTGCCCCCCCACCCCTGACCCATGTCCCTGGTCTCCTCTTGGCTGAGCGTGCTCCCTTTGTTAGAAGTGACAGGATTGAACACGTGCAGAGCATTGAAACCTTGTGATTCACTCAAGTCTGCAGCTTAGGTTTCTTTTGGGTTCTCTTTGTGTTGTACATTCTGTTGGGCTTGGGCTTAGTTGCTCAGTCATGTCCAGCTCTGCGACCCTATGGACTGCAGCCCCCCAGACTCCTCTGTCCATGGGATTTTTCAGTCAAGAATACTGGAGCGGGTTGCTATTTCCTTCTTCATGGGATCTTCCCAACTCAGGGATTGATCCTGCATCTCTGGTGTCTGCATTGGCAGGTGGATTCTTTACCTACTGAGCCACCTGGGAAGTACATTCTGTGGGTCTGGACAAATTCGTAGTGTCTTATATGCAAACTGCAGGGTCACTCAGAGTGTTTCACTGCCCCCCCCCCCCCCCCGCCTCCTTCCCATGCGCCCCACTCTGCTCACAGCCCCCGACAGCCCCCCATCTTACCGTCTCCACAGTTTGGTTGTACTTTTAGAAATAAAGTGAGTCTGCACTTAGGCTGAGGACCAAAGAGAGCAGGAACTGGACCGTAGAGCCGCCTTCTCGGGGAGGTGGGCTGTGTCCAGGCGCGGCTCTCGGGCAGTCTTGACCAGCGGGCCCGTGTGGCCGCAGCGAGTCTGCACAGGAATCCCCGGCCCTTGGCCTGTGACAGGCCTGCTGGAGAGGAGAGGACGGAGGGGGGCCTGCCGTGGTCCTGGGTCACCTCAGGGAGGCAGAGGGCCTGAGAGGCCAGCTGTCCCCGGTGGCGACAGACCTGTTTTCACTGCTCTGTGGTCACGCACGTGGAGTTAGAAGCCAGTGTTTCCTGCCCGTGAGTGACGGGCATCATGGCTGCCTCAGGCAGCGGGCGTGCTGGGCCCAGGAGGTGGTTAGTGTGGCCGTCGTGTGGCGCTCCGTTTCCGGGGGGCCCTGGGCCAGGGCGCAGACGGCAGTGGGACAGCATGTCACGTGTGCTGTGACCCGGCTGCGCTTCCTTCCTCCTTGTCCCCATTCTGGAAGGAGGAGCCTGGGGGCTTCAGGCAAGCCCCAGCCCAGGCTGACCGTGAGTTCTTGAGTCAGGAGTGTCCCTTCCTCTGGGGGCTCTATGGTGGTGGCTGTGGGCGGGTGGCTTTGCTCCCCTTTCTGGCTCCTGGGCCAGGAGGCTGGTGCTCTTCCCAGGCTCAGATTTTAACACCTTAGCTTCATGCCCCTCCCCCTTCATTTGTAAAGATGGATCGTTGTTCTCCTCTCTTCACTGCAGTCTTGGGCACTGAGGTGTGGCTGGGTTCTGTGTGTGCAGGACGGGGAGCCTCGGGGACCCCCAGGCAGGGCACCTGTCACCGTGGTGGTGAACGGACTCTCGGTTCCTCCCGGAGCCAGAATCGCAGTTACTGAGGGCCGCGCTTAGAGCCCGAGTGCCTCTTCTGCGCGCTTGTGTCCAGGGGCGTCCGGGGAGGGAGCGGGGACCCCGCCGCTGACTGTGTGTGACCCTGCGAGCCTTGGGCCTGCAGAGGTGGGTGGCGTTCAAGAGGTGGTCTGGCAGTGTCACGCCCCCCTGGAGCGGCCCTTGGCCTGAGCCAAGGTTCTCAGCGCCCCGCTTCCTGCTCGGGGCCAAACCAGCTGTTAGCTCAGAACCAGGTCCCCGTACTGAAGTGGTCGTGGGGTCAGCCGCTGCTCCTGGTCGTTCCCTGAAGACAGAAGGAGGAAGGCATGTATGTGCGTGTGTGTATGCACCTGTGTGTGAGGAGAAGAGGGTGGGGCAGGATGTTAACAGTGGGTGAGTCCAGGTAAAGACCATAGGAAGTCACTGTGCAGCTGTACTTCTCGGAGCTTTCCTGTGAGTTTGAAACTACATGCAAATGAGGAGTTAAACATGTGTGTGCACGTGTGTAATTATCTGTGTTTTGAAGACCTGCCCTGATGCTTAAATGAGAAGAGGCAGGGCGTCTTTGCTGGCAGTGCAGTGTGTACCTTCGGGGGGTGGTCTACACTGACTGGAATTCCAAGAACGCATTGAGGGTTTGTACGTGTCTGTGCGAGCGCTCTTGTCTGTCTTGTTCCAGGTGAATGAGAACTTCGCCATTGATCTGATAGCGGAGCAGCCCGTGAGCCAAGTTGGGAGTCGGGTGATATCGTGCGACGGCGGCGGGGGCGCCCTGGGCCACCCCAGAGTGTACATAAACCTGGTAACGAGCTGTTTGGCCCCAGCCCCAGTCCCTGTGCTGGTCTGTCCCCGCTGGCCGCACACGCTTGGCTCGGCCTGGCCAATGAGCCATCCACTGGGGCCGAGCAGAGGGCGTGCATGCACAGAGCTTCCAGGACAGGATAGAGCCTGGGGGTGGGCTGCTCCCTGCGGCAGGTCAGGCCCTGCGCCCCTGCTGATCCGTCCTGGCTCGACCCCAGCCCTGAAGGGGGCCTCTGCTCAGCCCCTCCCGCTCCAGGCCCCTTCCCAGAACGCCGCCTCCCTGGGGGGGGGGGGGGGGGGGGGGGACCGAGCCGACTCTGAATGGCGGGGAGCCCGGGGCCCTGACAAGTGTGGGAGCGGCCTGACCAGGGCCTCCAGCACAGTGTCCACCGTCGGGCTCCGTGGCACCCGGGTGGCAGTGTGGTTCTAGGGCCTGGTTTCAGTGTCGGATGTCTCCTGTGTCTGGACTGACGATGGAGGTGGAAGATGGAAACAGGACGGCTCTCCCTTGGGATCTTTCAGGACAAAGACACCAAGACGGGGACGTGCGGTTACTGCGGCCTGCAGTTCCGGCAGCAGCACCACTAGGGTGGCCGTGTGACCGGAGCCGGCGGCGAGGCCCGGAGAAGGCTATGCTGGAGGGCCCGAGCGTGCAGAGCGCGCCTCTCACAGTCACCGCAGCCCGGCCCTCTGGCTCAGCTCTGCCTGGCACTCTGCCCCACGTGCTCCTCCGCTGCCTGGTCTGAAATCCCACAAAGCTAAGTACCCTTTGAAGGTCTTAATAGTCACACGTGGACTGATTGAAGTACTCTGTGTGTATTTAAAAGAGTAATGGTTACGATGTATTGTTCCACAAAAATAAAATCAGGAGGGGAGAGAAAAGAGGTTTGGTAGGTGATGGGGGGACCCAGAGGAGAAGGGGATGGGGGCGAGGGGGGGGAGGCGAGGGGGTGGGAGGGGGTTTACCTGAGCTGAGGGAGCACCTGCTCAGCACAGCTGCTGAGAAAAGACTGGGTGCTTACTGATAATAAAGCAGAAGTTAATGAAGCGCTTGGGTTTGGAGGAAGCAAGACTGTTTAAGCTTCCGGGTGGAGGGACCTGCGACCACACAGGCCGAGTTCCCAGAAGGGCACCCCGTGTCCCCTTCAGCCCTGGAAGCTGGAGGTGGTAAGTACTCCAGAGTCAGGGGTGCTGGGCACCCTGAGGGAGGGGAGGCTCCTGCCCGAGATGCGGGGAGCAGGCTGTCAGCTGCCAGTGGGCTTACGTGGGGGTAGGATGGTGTGAGGGTTTGTGTGCCCCAAACACATGGGTGCTCACCAGGGTCACCCAGTCGGAGCTGTCTGTGTGAGCACATTGGGGGTGAGGGGGTGGGGATGCGTCAGGAGGAAAGGTCAGGGTCCTGGGGGTCTCACGGAGGGTGGGGTGGGGATGGAGGAGTCTCCGGGTCTCCCTGCAGTGGAGTGAGCGCCATGAGCCCTGACCAGGGATGGGTGCACCTTCATTTCAGATGACTGGAGAACTTGTCTCACCTGGAAGGGCCCCCGAGGAGGGGAACCCAGCCGGGATGTGGACGTGGAGGGAACCAGGGGTGGCCGGTGGCCCACGTTTCCCAGCGCACAGCCTGGGACAGCTCAGAGTCAGGACCTGTGCAGCAGACCCAGGGAGGGGCCCGGCCAAGCTGCAGGCTGCAGAGGGCCTTCTGTCTCAGCTCATCAGCACTCGAGACTACTGTGAGTGTTGAGTTTTACCAACAGAAACAGACTCAGAGGCAGAAAACATGGTTACCAAAGGGGAGAGGGAGTGGGGAGGGATGAATCAGGAGTCTATGATTGACTTACGCCAGTAAGTATAAAATAGATGAACAGCATCATGTACTAGTGTGCATGTGTGTACACTGGTGTGTAGTACAGAGAACTGTATTCAGTACCCTGCTATAAACCATGATGGGAATGGGCATGAAGATGCAGGTGTGTGTGTGACTGAACCACTTTACAGCAGAGACTAAATCAACTCCAGTTAGAAAAGAAGGCCCTCCCACTTCTGTCCCCTTAGAGTATGTCAGTGTTGGGGGACTTGACGAATGTGTAGGCGTCGACTCTCTAGTCCTGGGGTAACCGAGCTCTCTCGTGTCTCGGTTCAGCCTCTGCTCCCTCCGTCAGTGTTTGTGCACTGAGTTAGTGAAGGAGATTGATGGAGTCAGCAGCGGGGAGAGGGAGAGGGTGGCCGGTCTTTTCAGCTCTGGTCAGTGTGGCCACGATCACGGCAGTCTTGCCACATGTGTGTGCTGAAGGGGGCCCTCCCGTTGCTGTCACACAGTCAGGCTTAGTATGATTTCCCTTCAGCAGTCGAGCTCAGAAAGTGTTCACCATCCCTGAAATACTGAAACATTAAATCTGTAAAAAGTAATGATGTGGATCAGGCAGCACTTACTGCCTTAGAACTATCAGCCATCTCTCCCGAAGGCTTAGCTCATTTGAAGGAGCCTCTCCAATAGCCACAAGCCGTTTGGAATGTGAAGTGGGTGATTTCCACTATTCTCTGAACTTCTGTACTTAGAGGTTTTTATATTGAACATGTTTTAAAATCTTAAACTATTCTACTTCCATATAAAAATGTTCACGGGGACTAGGACCAGCCCCATGGGCTGGGGATTTCAGAGAAGCAACGCGCCCAGCAGCTTCGGTTTCAGAGAGTGGCTGAGGTCACACACAGCGCCCCCGCTTCCCCATCCTAACCGCCACCTTCAGATCCCAGCCTCCAAGGCGAGTGCCGGGGGCACAGCCGGTGACTGCTACCTGCTGGCGAGTCCTGGACCCCGTGCAGCGGGCAGGGCAGGGATCCAGGTGGCATCCTGCTGAGCGCAGCGCCTCCCTCCCACGATGGGCCGGGGTTGGGTGCCCCAGGCCGTCGGGTCCATCCCGCAGGGCCGCTCCTGCATGGATGGGGCAGGGGTCACAGACCGATGTGAATGTTGGTGGGTTGCCTAGAAACCAGGTGGAGGGTGGAGGGGCTGTGAGGTCAGGGGTCCACCCCAGACAGGCAGGCGGTGGCTAGTCCAGAGTTTCCACCTGAGGCGGGTCCAGGTGTGTGCACAGCGGCACCTGCGCAGGTGGGCGGGTTAGGGCCTCCCCCAGGGTGCTGTGGTACCTGATGATGCCCAGGGCTGCCCTGCGGGGCCCTGATCTCCCCCCCACCCCGCCCCCCGGGTCCAGCTGACTATGCCAGGTGCCAGGAGGCCGGGGTGGGCGTGGCTTCTGCGATGGCTTTCCTGTGCGTGCTCAGCTGTCCCTGGTTTTCTGGGCCTGTGTTCTGTTTCCCCAAGCCCACAGTGAGAGAGGACTGTCAACTTCAATCTGAAGCGGTTAGAAAATCCCAGGATAAGTGGTTTAGAAGCTTTTAAATTCCCGGGTAACTTGATGGGACCTCCTGCTGTCCTGCTCCGTCCAGCCGAGCCGAGAATCAGCTGTTTGTCCAGCGCGTCTGACCGCCGGTCACTGCGCCTTCTTGTCATCGGATCCCCTGTCACGGTGGCCAGGGCCTGTGTCTGCGTGCCCCTGGTTTACTCAGCAAGGCCCCCAAAGTGCGCCAGTGCGTGTGGGAAACACAGCAGGTGTGGGGCTTGGCCTGTCCACGGCATCAGGCGTCCATGGGGGTCTCAGAGAGTCTCCTCTGAGGATCGGGGGAATCTGGGAGTCCAGGCAGGAACGCGTTGTCTCCCAGCTGGGAGCAGCCAGGAGATGGTGCTCTGCACGCGGGTGTCTCCCGGAGCCGGGAGCCCGAGGCAGGGAGCCCGCGCTCCCCAGAGCCCTCCCTCCAGGGCCTCTGCCCGGCTTCTGGTGGTATCGCTGTCCTGGACATGGAGACCAGACACGTGTCCCCATCTCTGCCTCTGCCCGTG
This sequence comes from Hydropotes inermis, assembly GCA_020226075.1. NCBI lineage: Eukaryota > Metazoa > Chordata > Mammalia > Artiodactyla > Cervidae > Hydropotes > Hydropotes inermis. The sequence continues at coordinate 1,009,537 of CM035283.1, forward strand.
ACCTTGTGAGGACACTGTTCCCTGGATGTGGGGTGACGTCCTCTTAACTGGCCTCACTGCAGAGGCCCCAAGGCGAGGTTCCGGGGTGGCCTGAGTGCCAGGGGCTCCCCCAGGGCAGGGGACGCCGAGCACACTCTGCTCCCCCCGCGCCGGGCCTCGGGAAGGGGGCAGAAGCGAGGCCTGTTCTGCGGCTGCAGCTCCAGGGGCTGGGGACGGGGCTTGTGCAAGGAGCACCCCTGAGGGTCTGAGGGGAGACCCAGTGAGGCAGGGCAGGACCCTGTGGGGCCTTCCCAGGACAGACAGCCCACCCAGTCCTCCACCTGCCTTTTGTCCATAGAAAACCTTTAGTCACAGAGGAAACTTCATCAGAGAAGTGAGAAAAATGCAAAGAAAATCTAACACACAATAGTAGTTTGGTCATTAAAATCTAGGACCTTTAGTTCCTTCTCAAGGGCCACAGATGATATCCCGAGCTGTGTCCTGTGAGCCCTCTTGCAGATACTGAAACCCCCGCCGGGGGGGAAAGTGACTACATCATGGCCAGACCGCAGCGTGACACGCGGTCAGTCGCCGAGTCATGTCCGGCTTTGCGACCCCACGGACTAGCGCACTGGGCTTCCCTGACCTTCGTTGTTTTCTGGAGTTTGCCCAAGTTCATGTCCGTTGAGTCTGTAATGCCATCCAAGCATTTTGCCCACTGTCATCTCCTTCTTCCTTCAGTCTTTCCCACCATAAGGGGCTTTTCCAATGAGTCAGTTCTTCCCATCAGATGGCCAAAGTGTTGGGGCTTCAACATCAGTTGTGACCTGAAAGTGAAAAGTGAAAGTGAAAGTCGCTCAGTTGTGTCTGACTCTGAGACCCCATGGACTATACAGGCCCTGGAATTCTCCAGGCCTGAATACTGGAGTGGGTAGCCTTTTCCTTCTCCAGGGGATCTTCCCAACCCAGGTTTTCTGCATTGCAAGCGGATTCTCTACCAGCTGATCCACAAGGGAAGCCTGAGAATACTGGAGTGGGTAGTTCATCCCTCCTCCAGTGGATCTTCCCAACCCAGGAATTGAACCGGGGTCTCCTGCATTGCAGGCGGATTCTTGACCACCTGAGCTGTGAGGGAAGCAAGGTACCACAGTTCTGAGAACTGGTCTCAAGGAGGTTGGAACAGACTGACCCAGGAACTGAAGACGAACTACCGGAACAAGGTGATGCTGGTCAGACCACTGATGACAGGTTTCCAGATGCCTGTGCTGTTGCTGCGTGGAGCCCCTCCGTCAGTCTATAGCCGCGTGTGAGCACTGATTGTCTCCTTGTGGCTCAGACCGTAAAGAATCCACCTACAGTGCAGGAGACCTGGGTTCGATCCCTGGGTCAGGAAGATCCCCTGGAGAAGGAAATGGCAACCCACTCCAGTATTTTTGCCTGGAGAATCCCATGGACAGAGGAGCCTAGCGGGCTGCAGTCCATGGGGTCACAAGAGTTGGAAACGACTGAGCGACTGACACACACTGCTGGTGGGGAAATGGCCTTTGAGCAGGACTCTGGCCTCCTCTCCGGTTCCTGGTCTCTGAAGTGAAGCGCACTTTCCTTTCCCACCAACCTGGCACCCCTGACATGTGACGGGGAGGTGAGCGGTGCCTGAACGGTCACGTCCTTCCCCAGGAGGCGGCCACTATCCGCCGGGGCCACTAGGCGCCAGCCCGGAGCCTGGGCTTTTCTAGGGCTCCATCCGAGCTGGCGCCTGAAACAGTCCAGAAACAATTCTGAAGCCCCCTGCCTTCCCAATGGTAGTTCTCTGTTCTGCTTTCAAGTTGCCTGATTCACATATTTGAGATGACGGTTTCCTTTTTTTTTTAAATATTGCTACTTTATTATGTAATATTTTTGAAGATATATTTGATTTTATTTTTTTAACTTTTCATCTTGTATAAGAATAAAACAGAGTATAGCTGATTAACAGTGTTGTGACGGTTTCTGGTGAACAAGCAAGGGACTCTGGCACACACATACGTGCATCCGTTCTCCCCAAGCCCCCCTCCCAGCCAGGCCGCCACCTAACTGAGCAGACGTCCCTGCGCTCTGCCGCAGGGCCTTGGTGACCTGCGTTAAACAGGGCAGGGTGTGCACGTCCATCCCAGACGCCCAACTACCCCCTCCCCAGCAGGTGAGCTTCTGCAGGCAGCAGAGTTAACCCACTCTGCCAACCTCTGTCTCTTCGTGGACGTGTCTAAACCTTTGACCCTGGTTGGCTCCTGGTCTGGGGCTCACAACTCCCTTTTTGTGCTGTTTTATTTCCCCGGGTCCTTTGTCCCTGCCTCCCTGTGGGCCACCTGGACACGTGTCAGAGCTGTTTTCACCACCAGTTTTTGAGCCCGTCTCTGAACACCTCTTCTGCAGTCACTCCAGGCAGTGGTGTGTGTGGGTCCCGTGGGCTGCCGTCTCAGTGGGCTCAGCGCTCGGGGGGGTGTGCGCCCTGCGGCTGGGTGGGTGGGTGTCGGGCCCTGGCTGGCCCTGGGCTGACACGCAGGCTGGGCTGTCCACTGCTCAGCTCTGCGTCTGCGGCCCGGGAGGGGAGGGTCGCCGAGGACTCTGCCCTGGCCTCCACCCCCGGGGCCGAGGCCTGGCCGGCCTCCCCCCCCCCTCGCAGGGCCTCCGGCCTTGGTGTGGTGTGTCTGCGGTCTCCAGCCTCATGGAGCAGGACGGGGACGCGTGTCCACCTGCTGTCCCGGACGCAGGAACCACGCTGCTCACACACACCTGGGCCCTGGAAGCGACTGCGCTTGGCTGTGAGTCTGGCCTGGAAGTGGGACAGGAAGACCCAGAACAGAGAGGGGGGCGGGGTGGGTGTGACAGGCAGCCCCAGAGTGGCCCGGGCCAGGGCGGGGTGGGCTAGCACCTCCTGGAGGGGCTGGGAGGAAGGTGTGGGGCCCAGTGGGGCCCCTCCCACCTGGCTCGGGGAAGGGTCAGCTTGCCAGCTCAGAGCCCACGGCTGGACACCAGGCACCTGCCGGATCCCTGCAGAAGTCTTGCCCGGCAGCATTGTCGTGACTGAAGGGCCACATGTCCCCCAGTTACCTCCCCAGGCAGCCAGGCCGACAGAGCGGCTGGCCGAGGGAAGGCTCAGCAGGGCTCTGGATGCGGACGTGGCCTGCTGGCTTGCCCTGTCCCCCACGCATCCCTGAGTGGTGGCCAGAGCCCAGGCCAAGCCCCTGAGGTCAGATGCCAGGGCCTGCAGACCAGAACACGTGGGAGGATCAGCTGCCCTCAGCATCTGGCTTGGGACACTTCCGGGACAGTGGCTGCTCCTCTCCGCAGCCCTGGGCTCCGGGGGCTCCCCGTATGGACCTGCCTTCCTTGATGAGATCTGATGACCCGGAAGCTGCCCGCCCCAGGTCATGAGCACCCCGGACTGCTTCGCATCCCTGCTGGTGAGGCCACGAAGGGGGCCTGAGCCTGTGGCTGCTGGGGGCAGGGGCCCCGGGGCGGGTGTGTGAGCTGTGCCCTGGACTCTGGCCCGGTCCCTGTCACAGGTGCCTGGGCGGCGCCTCCCTGAGGGGGGCCGGGGTCCTAGCGGTCACTGTGCGGTCTCTGCACCTCCAGGGTGCTGGCCGCCTCCCAGAGCCCTGGGCGCTTGGACCCCTCAGCCTGCCCCACCCAGGGGAGGCGGCCTTCATGGGGGAACTGGTCCTACAGCCACGAGTCCCACGCTGCTCCTGAGTCTGCAGCAGGCGGTCGCCCTGCAAGGGTGAGCTGATGCTTCAGGAGGAGGGCTGACCGCGCTGCGGGGAGCAGGTGGGGCTCCCGCGGACCCAGCATGGAGCGGGGCGGCCAGACGGGTGCTGTGCCTCCTCGGGTCTCGGTGCTCCTACCACCCGAACACACAGAGCGCGGAAGGCAATGGCCCCGCTGATGTGCGGAAGGATGATTCTTTACACTGAGCTCTCTGGCAAAGTGAGCCTCTAGCCTCCTAATTTAAACACTTTCCGAGGAATCAATACTGTCTGCCGGGGAGAGAGAAGAGCCATCACCCAGAGCGTATCAGTCCAGATCAGTTCAATTGCTCAGTCGTGTCTGACTCTTCGCGATCCCATGAACCACAGCACGCCAGGCCTCCCTGTCCATCACCAACACCCAGAGTTTACCCAAACCCACGTCCATTGAGTCGGTGATGCCATCCAGCCATCTCATCCTCTGTCGTCCCCTTCTTCTGCCTTCAATCTTCCCCAGCATCAGGGTCTTTTCCAATGAGTCAGCTCTTCTCTTCAGGTGGCCAAAGTATTGGAGTTTCAACTTCAGCATCAGTCCTTCCAATGAATATTCAGGACTGATTTCCTTTAGGATGGACTGGTTGGATCTCCTTGCAGTCCAAGGGACTCTCAAGAGTCTTCTCCAACACCAGAGTGCATCCCCTGCCCACAACCAGCCACCCTTCTCCTCTTTCTGTCTGGACACGCATGTGTGTGGCTTTCAGAGGTGAGGATGTCGAGGCGGGGTGAGGGGACAGCGTGTGTGTGTGCAAGACTGCCTCCTTCGTTGTGGGAGAGCCTCTTGGAGGAAGCGTGGGGTGGGGGCAACATGCAGAAACCACGCTTCAGGGCCACAGCTGTCCTGGGGCAGCGAGGGTCTCCCCCCCCGGCATGTCACCCGGGATCCTGGTGGTGGCCGAGGCCGCATGTGGGCTACAGGGAGATGGGGTGACCCCAGGGCGCCACGTCCGCCAGTCTTGGGCACCTGGGCCGCTGCGTCCGCTGGTCACAAGGGCCAGGACAGCCAGCTCCGGCCGGGAGCCAGTCCTTGGCGGACAGCCCACCCCAACTTCCCGGGGGTCATACTGCCTCTCATTTCTCCATAAGGGTCAAGGACTGGAGTTGTTAAGACTGCGAGTGGATGGGGTGCAGAGGTCTAGCTCCTCATGAGTGCTGACAGCCCGAGAGCAGCGGGGGCGCCTGGAGTGCAGACCGTCCCCGTCGGCACCCCTCCGCCTGCCTGCCTGTGCGGAGCCGGGGAGCTAGGGCGCCCCGAGTCCGGGAGAGCGGGGAACAGGCCAGCAAAGGTGCTTCAGGAACAGATGCCCAGCTGGGGGCAGGAGGGGACAGAAGGGACCCCAGGGAGCAAAGATGTCCCGGGTAGGGAGGTGTCTCCTCTGAGGACACGTCACGCCGAGAGGCAGGCCGTGCTGCAGGGGCCGCCGGGCAGAGGGCGCTGCTCCCCTCCCCAGAGCACCCTGCCTCCTCTCCTGTGGGTCCTCCCATTTTACCCCCGGTGGTGAGGAAGACAGAAACACCTGTTCCCTTGGACTCCGGAGGTCTCACACGTGGGAGACGCTTCAACTTCAGACTTACACTTGGGTCGCATTTGCACCCCCTCCCGCCCCTCAAAACCTGTCATCCTTGAGAGTTTTACTGGAAATGGATATTAAGTTCACTGTAACACGCTTAGGAAAGACAGCCGTCTGTGGGTTAGTGGTGTCTAACACATGGTGTTAGACGCTGGGGTCTCCATCGAGGTGGGCTTCCCCCGAAGGGCTCTCCACCTGCTCTCACAGCCGCCTAGATGGGCGGGGGCGCCTCAAGCCCCAGGAGAGAGCCTCCCGGGGCTGGGCTGGGGGCGCGGGGGCACCAGGCAGCGGCCTTCCCCGCCTGGCCTCCCTGTTCTGGCCCCAGAGGCGCCCCCTCCCACCGCCGCCCAGAACAGCTGGCTGAGTGTCGTTTGTGGCCAGCACCCAGTAAGGAGCAGGCGGACGAGTGCACACCCGCCCTTTTCCCGGGAGGCAGGTGCAGGGACCCCGGCCCCCCCAGGCCTGGCGTGGACGCCCTCGGCCAGCCTGAGGATGGGCCGCTGGATGGTGCCAGCCCCGGCCTGTCCACCAGGGGGCAGTGGTGCCTAACCGTGGCCGCCCTCCCCCGCGGGGCAGCCCCTGGGCTGGAACCCTGGAGTGGGCAGCCGTCGCAGCAGCTGACACCCTGACCCGTCCAGGCAGGGAGGCCCAGGCCTCCCGGAAGTGATGCTGCCCACCTGGGAAGAGGGAGGGAGGCTCGGGGTTGCATCCTGTGGGCTTGGCTCCATTCTGCGGACAGAACCACTGAGGTCCCTGCAGCAGGCTGGCCGTGGCCTTGACCCCAAGACTGGTGCCATGTCCCCTGGTCCCTGCTCTGCTGTCCTTCGGCTCGGACATCCCTTCGAAGCCGTCCGGCAGGACGTGCTCTCCCTGGGGCAGGAGGGGAGGGTTTCCTCTGTCCAGCAGAAGCAACATGTCCAGTCCAGCAGGTGGTCAGTGGGGAGGCGACCGCAGAGAAACAGCTGGTGAGGGGCTGGGCTTCTGCGTGGGCGTGGCCACCCACCTCGGGCACCTGCTTACCGGGGGTGGTGTTAGGCCTGGCCTAGAAAGGACCTCTCCAGGCCGGGAGCCCCTCACATCGGGGCTGGATGGGAGAGGAGGCAGCGGGCTGACCTGCTCCCGCCTTCGCTGACCGCTCAGCACGTCCTCCTGGTGTTTCTTGTAAGACGGATCCACTGACACATATTCTTAACGTGTCTGGCTTGGGAGGGCGGGGGTAGCTGGGATGGAGTCTGGTGCCTGGTGGCCCTGCGTGGCTGATGGCTGGGCCCTCCCGCCTGGCAGGCACCCTGTCCTTGTGCTAAACTGCTCCAGGCTCCTCAGAGGCTAATATCAGTATCACAGTACTAATTTATTAGACACGGAGAGATTTTTAAATTTCATTTTTGTGCAGTTATTTAAAATTTAAAATAACGTCTGACCCAATTAAATTTCAGCTGATCACTCTCCAAATGCACAGTCTTATAAAATATAAATGAGGAATCTTAAGAACTCTTATAACAACTTAATTTCCGTGTAGATGATCTGCTTTTGGGGTTGTCTAGGCATACAACAGAGCTTAGGAAATGCAGAAAGAAGACAGAAACTAGGTTGATCCAATTCTGAAAATTATCTCAACTATTTCACTATCCGGGACTATATCATGTACATCAAATTCTTTGTTTTGTAATAACAAGGCTTTTTTATTTGGCCTTTCTCTTGGGGGATTTCTGGCCTTTTCATAATAAAGAGGCTGTAGCAGAGACAGCCAGTTTTTCCAGCCTCTGGGCGGGTCCCCGGGAGGCTGGTGGGGCGGCCAGCCCTGCCCCATCCTGCCCTGGGCGCTGTCTCCCACTGGTTTGAGTGTAGACCCACCAGCCTGCCGACCTCCAGCAGCGAGCCTCCCTTCCCAGAAACACGGCTTGCGTGGCCCCGCTAGAGGGCCTGGAAACCCACCTGGTCCCACCAGGCTGGACGGTCAGCACGGCCACCGCCCAGACCCTCGACGAGATGCTGGGCAGAGCTGGCCTGCTGTGACTGGTCAGAGCAAGACCAGAGACCGGCCAGGGTGGGGCCTCCGTGCGAGTCCACGCGCCCCGTCTGAGTCACGTGTCTCGTAGAACCTCCTCTATTGGGCAGCTGTGGTGTCACGTGGTCCAGACGCTCAGAGCTGGAGCCTCCAGTGGGGGTGGACCTGGGACCCAGGGCCACAGGAGCTTCTCCCGCACATCGGCACTTGGCAGGATCGGGGTGGTCCCGGGCGTGGGGAGGGGCAGTGTGAGGGTCCCCGAAGACAGTAGGGGTCCCATCACTCAGAAGATCGGAGGTCTCAGCGCTGGAAGGAGTCGGTCCTCTGTGTCCCGATGATGACTTGATTGGAACACCCAGGAGCCTCGGTTGCCAACATGGGGCCTGGGGAGCAAGTCCCGCTCGGGATGCAGCCGCGGGGGCCATGGCCCAGCTGCCGCTGCCCTGCCTGGCTCTGGGGCACCAGCCCCGACTTTGCACGTGAGTCCCCTGGAGGCTCAGGCAGGAGCCCAGTGACGTTTAGCTGCCGTTTCACATGGGCCGTGCGGTCACGTGCCCCTGACGTGATGGGTAGGTCGGGGGGAAACGGACGGGGCTTGGCTGGGGCTGGGTGCGGGGCTCACCATGTGAGGGCTGTGGGCATCGGGCTGGGTCCCCTTCCAGGGGAGACCCCCGTGTCTACAGCACGGGGACCCGCAGCATGCGGTGGTCCTGGGCCTGCTTGTCTCTGCCCCGGGCATTCTGGTCCCTGTGACCAGCTATCTGGGCAGCTGCTGGGCGGCCAGCAGAGTGGGAGTCTGAGGCCCCCACCCCCTACCTGGGCCAGAGCCCCTTCGTTGGGCTGCTGGGCAAACTGAAGCTTTAGGTCAGATCTAGTCTGAGACAGTTTGTCTGCTGAAAGGACACTGGAAAGCTGCCGTTCCATTTCATTTTACTTTTATGGCTTATAAAAGGCAAGAAGAGAAATCGTTGGTAAGACTGATGGTCTTGACCTAAATGCTGAGACAGAGGAGGGAACGGCTACGTGGAGGAACACACCTTGACTCTCCCCGGCAGCGCTGCATGGACGCATGTGGCCTGAGAACATGGTCACAGAGGAACTGATGGCAGATACTGCGGACGCGGGAGGCACCTCCTGCCCTGGGTCAGCTGCGGTCAGACTGCGGTCAGTGAGGGGGCAGGAGCCGGACTGACGGGGGGCCACCCTGAGTGCCGTGGAGACACTTGGGGAGCCCTGGACGTTTAGATGTGGACGCGGCGGGATGGGCGGGGGCCGGGCGGACGCGCAGGATGCCCCTGGTAATGTTCCCTGCCGGGGCGGAGCCTGGCCTGTGTGGACAGCGACCGCGCCCAGGGGGTCCACAAGCTCTCTTTCCGCCCCTCCCAGACCAGGAGGGACATGGCCCGCCTCCTCGTCTGTCCTGACCCAGGAGGACCACCCCCCGAGGACATGTGTGCTCTGCTGCCGGCTGCTCCCCCGCCGCGACCCTGCCCCAACCCCGGCCCTTCCACCTGCTGGGCCCTCCTGGCCGTCTGGACTCTGCATGCTGCCCACTCGGCCACAGGGGCAGCCCCCAGGGCAGAGGAGCCCCCCACGGGGGGAGGGCCGTGGTGCTGGCCCCGGATGGCAGGACATGCTTCAGGGCCTCTGCCTGCGTGCTGGTCTCTGAACATGTGGATGGGTCGCATCCCTGGGGCTGTGGGCTCTCAAGGGCGGGCTGCCTGCTGTCCCTCAGCCCCGGACTGTCCACAGGGGACATGTCTCCAAGGTGGGCTTCTCAGCACCCCCCACACACCTGTCACATTCACTCTCCCTCCACAACCCACACCAACACCTAACTCTCCCCAACCTCAAATGTGTCTGCTGCCCGCCAGCTCGTCTCCTGAAGGAACTCTGTCCTGAGATGACCGTGATCATCCTCTCCCGCGTTTCTGGCTCGGCAGCTGCCTGTGCTGAGCCCAGGGTCTGGAGGCTGAGAACCAGCTCTCGCAGAGGCTCCCTCCAGTGGGCACCTGCTCGTGAGTCCTCCAAGGGAGGTCCTTGAGTTTCCTGCTTTGTTACCAGGAAGCATCCCAGGGCCCCCGGGGCGGGAGCACCATGGCAACCCTGGGTTCACCCCCTTCAGCCTCCCTCCACCATGGGAAGGCATGCAGTGTGGACCTGACACAGGTGAGATTCTGTGCAGTGTTGGTGGGGGCCCTGGCTGGAAGGATGCAAAGGGCCTGGGATGACCTGGTGGCTCCCGAGGAGGAGGGGGCAGAGGAAGGGGAGTGGGGCGGGCTCTGGGCCCTCAGCCTTGACTCTGGCGAGAGACGTGTGTTTTGTGGGGGCTGCCAACCGGGATCCAGTGGGTCTCTGGGGCCCCGTTTGGACCCAGTATGCTAGCCCTCCAGACGAGTGATGCCCGGGGCTCACCTGCCACCCAGCGTCCGCCCTGGCGCCCCGCCTCCCGCTGCTGGGGCCCCGTGGGCCGGCGCTGTGCCCACTCAGGGCTGCCGGGAGCTCCACTGCGTGAACGTGAGTCATGCTGGGCACTTAGGTGGAAAGACATCCTCGTCTGTTAGGCGTTGGCCCTCCCATCCAGAATCTCTGCTGGATGGTCTCTGCTCCTCACACACGATGCTTCCTGTCTTCCCGGCTTTAGCGGTCTGCCCTGCGCTCCACTCTTCTGTCTGTTTGGTATTATCAAGAATTTTAAAATTCCCTTTGTTCCCCTCTGTCAGCTGTTCTGGTTCTATTTTTGGCTGTCTTTTTAATGACTCTGCTGGGGGCTGGTAAAGAATCCGCCTTGCAATGCAGGAGACCTGGGTTCAAGCCCTGGGTTGGGAAGATCTCCTGGAGAAGGGAAAGGCTACCGACTCCAGTGTTCTGGCCTGGAGAATCCCATGGACTGTGTAGTTGCGGAGTCGCATGGTTGGGGTCGCAGAGTCAGACACGGCTGAGTGACTTTCACTTCCACTTCCTTCCTTCCTGGGAGTTACACAAGGCTTGGCGAGGCTGTCACCTCAGCTCGAAGGCTGCATGAACACACAGCAGCCTATGGGAAGGCCCTGCTCCCCTCGCTCGGTCCTCATGTGTTCCGCTTCTGCACATTGTGAGCTCACGAGTCACGGGCATTGTTGTGCTCTCAGTGGCCGCGTCCCACACTTGCTCTTTCAGACGCAGTTCATTTCTTCTGGAACGTTCTGTGCGCCCATCGGGGTCACGGTCCTTCATTTCAGAGACTGTCCTGGAGTGGTTCTCGTAGGGACGACTTCCCCAGGCTTCACTTCCTGTGATTTCCGTCACAGGCGCTCGCTGAGCTGAGGCTCAGGGCAGCGGCCCTGCCCTTGGTGCTTCAGAGGGTCCGTCCTGTTGTCTGCCGTCTCCCCACCTTCCTCCTGCTCGAGGGCGCAGTCCCGCCCAGAGGCTCTCGTCCCTGCGCACCTGCTTCATGCAGTTTGTGCCCATGTACCCAAGGGGCACAGCCAGGGGCCCCGATGCCAGGGCCTTCATCCCGCTGGGCCGAGTGAGAACAACACACTCGAGGAAGCACCTGTGCAGTGAGCTGACTTTAGGGCATCCTCAAGGTCTCCCCAAGACCATCTCGCAAATCCCAAGACCATCTCGCAAATCAACACTCCTCTCAGCAGGCGTGAGACTCAGCCTTCTCCTCAGCCTGCCTGGCACTGGGTAGTGTTGCTCATTTTAGCACTATTCCGAGCCCTGGTAAGAAGTAAGACCTGCTTTTCTGGGTTACAGGGTTGGTTGTTTTAAACTAGTGGTCGCCTTTATCCCGTATCCATGTGGCCCCCGGGTGGGTGTGTTGGCCTCCGTTTGTTTCCTGCAGGCGAGAGGCTGGGTGGGCATTCTGTGCTGTGTGTGTGTGTGTATGCATGTGTGCACTGTGTGTGTGTGCGTGCATGCATGTGTATGTGTGTGTGCACGTGTGCACACACATGTGCTATGAGTGTGGCTGTGTGTGCGTGTGCACATGTGTGCATGCGTGCATGCATGTGTATGCGTGTGTATGCACGTGCGTGCACGCACATGTGCCATGAGTGTGGCTGTGTGTGCGTGCGTGCATGCATGTGTATGCGTGCATATGAGCGTGTGCGCACACATGCGCTATGAGTGTGGCTGTGTGTGTGCATGCGTGCGCCTGTGTGTATGTGTGCACGTGTGTGCTTGTGTGCATGTGTGTGTGTGTGTGTGTGTGCTATGAATGTGGTGGGTGTGGGCTCAGCCTGGGTCTCCCGCCCTCCCTAATGGCTCCACACACCACCACCCCCGCAACCACGATGCGCTCTTGCTGCTCCGGGGTTGCTTCTTACCCAGCCCTGCCCCACATGTCTCGAGTGGGCCTGGACACGCTCAGAGGAGGGTCCTCCACCTGGAGAGCATCCCCGGGCCATCTGTGGATGTCCCTGCCTGACTTCTGCTGCCCGCTCGTCTGGGGTCCACCCTGCAGAGCTGAGGAAGCTGCCAGCTCAGAGCTGTTCCTGAAGCCTGGAGATCAGAGAGGAAACCCTGGACCAGACGATGCTGAAGCTGTTCTGAAGCGTGTCTGGGGCCGACGCCTCGCAGGTTGATTTAAACGGGGGATCTTCCAGCCTCTTGGGGGCCACTAACCCCTCTGTATTCCTTGTTAAGTGGACCCCATTTACAACATCCTTGTCATCCAGCTGCCACTGGAGACTTAACATTGAAACAAATGAGCTGGACATATTTTCATTATTTTCTCCATGCATCTCTGCTCGAGGCCTGGGTACCCCTCTGAGGGCACAGTGCCTCCCCACGGGCGCCCCAGCCTGAATGTGGATGCCCCCTCCCCTCCTGTGCTGTCCAGGGAAGCCTCTGGACCAGAGCCCCAGTGTCCACCCCTTCTCTGATGGATGATTCACTGAGGAGTCTTTACGGAGGAGAGGTGGGGCCTATGGGCTGAAGCCAGGAGGTTCTGATGTGGGGAGGCTGGGACAGGGTCCCTGACTCCCACGCTGGCAGACATGGGCTGTGCTCTGAACTCGGATGTGAAGTTCATGCACTTTCTTGGTGCCATTACATCTTAGTTACTAGTTAATAACTTTTTGTTTTACTGAGTTCCCACAAAACCCACAACAATCAAACACTTCCCACTATGGCCACTGGCTTTCTGAAAACTCAAACCACATCCCTTCCCATTTTTATTATCAATATATTTCTTAAGTTCTCTCCAAATGTGACTTTTCTAAAGATCTTCTATGAATCTAGACATGACACACCTAGACAGCATATTAAAAAGCAGAGATATTACTTTGCTGACAAAGGTCCATTTAGTCAAAGCTGTGGTTTTTCCAGTAGTCGTGTGGATGTGAGAGTTGGACCATAAAGAAAGTTGAGCGCTGAAGAACTGATGCTTTTGAACTGTGTTGTTGGAGAAGACTCTTGAGAGTCCCTTGGACTGCAAGGAGATCCAACCAGTCCATCCTAAAGGAGATCAGTCCTGGGTGTTCATTGGAAGGACTGATGCTGAAGCTGAAACTCCAATACTTTGGCCACCTGATGCAAGGATCTGACTGTTTGGAAAAGACACTGATGCTGGGAAAGATTCAGGGCAGGAGCAGAAGGGGACAACAGAGGATGAGATGTTGGATGGCATCACTGACTCAGTGAACATGAATTTGAGCAAGTTCCAGGAGATAGTGAAGGACAGGGAAGGCTGGTGTTCTGCCGTGCATGGAGTCACAAAGGGTCAGATATGACTGAGCAACCAAACAACAATGAGACATGCCTCTTAGCTAAATATCTTAATTTTTCAAAGGAGGAAAGAGCCCCAAGAGAACCTCTGTTGGGCATGGAGTCACAGAGCAAGGGCTCAAATGCCCAGCTGGTGCGGCCCCCACCCTGGGGCTCCTCCTGGCCCCCAGCCTCAGCCACAGTCTTCCTGCCAGTGGGCCCCGCCATGCAGCCAGCTGTGAGGCCCGCGCCGCCCTGTTTGCCCCCATGGGCCTGGGGCTGACGCCCGAGGAGCCAGAGTGTAAATACGGTAAATATTTTATTTAGGACAGTCTTTGCCAGCTTGAAGGGCTTGTTTCAATTTTCTCTCTCCCTGTCACTTTGTCTCTGTCTTGCACAGCACAGGCGTGCTCGTGCACGCACACACACACACACATGCACACACACGCTACACACG
>CM035283.1:1044654-1055851 GCA_020226075.1 Hydropotes inermis
GCGAGGGCTCCGCGCGGCCGCTCGGCGCGCGCGCTCCGGCGGGGAGCGGGCGACAACTAATGGAGACATTTCCAGGCGGAGCACCTGGCGAGCGAGCGGAGCGCGCCGGCGTCCCCAGGCGCCGCGGTCGTCAGCCGAGCCCGCACCGGTGTGACGTGGGCGAGCGAGCGCGCGGCTCCCACCCGGCCGCCCATTAACGCTTTCCCCCGCGGGCGCCGCGCGCTCGCCGACTTTTCCCCTCTGCCCGGCGGGCGCGGGGCGACCGGGGCTCGCGGGGCGCGCGGGGGGTGGGGGCCGGGATGAGGGGCGCCCCCGGCCGGTGGCGGGATGGGGGGCGGGGGCGCCCCGGTTCGAGAGGACCCTCCGGCCGGAAAAGGAGGGCCTCGATCCGGTCAAGCGCTCGAGGAGGCCTCGGGGTCCTCTCGGGCCTTCAGAGGGCCCTCCCCGCGCCAGGCTTTGCTGCTTGAGGTCTCCGGAGCCGCTCGTGGAAAGGTCCCCAGGGTCTCCCCCCCTCCACCCGGCCCCTCTCTCGCTAGTCCACACTCCCCAGTCCTGATCCAAGGGAGCGCCCGCGTGCTGAAGACCGAGAACTCCTTGGAGGGGGCGGGGGTCCGGGGCCTGCCTCTCTCTCGCCTCTCCCCCGATGCTGCCCCTTCACCCTGGGGGGCCCACTTCCCCCCTATGTCCCCGCTAGGCCCCCGGGTGGGACTCGCAGGGCAGCGCGGGCCCTGAGCTGGGCGGGAGCCAGGCTGTGGGCAGGGGTCTTGGATAGGTGGATCTGGGTGCATTCAGGCGACAGGGACTGCTTGGGGGCCAGCGAATCTGTGACCTGCCCAGGACTAGGCCTCCCGCTAGGAGGGGTTTATCAGGCCTTCCGGAGCCCTGCCAGCCTGGGCCTCTGGCCTCGGAGCACATTTCCGTGTGGACAGTCTGTGTCTTCTGCCCCCTGCGGCTGGGAGGGCAGGCCGGTGTGGTGGGCCCAGGTCCCGTCTACCCTGACCCCTGACCCTCCCTCAGCCCACCCCAACCCCCTGCCCTGGTATCCTCCCAGATCCTCCTCGCTTCCACTTCGGAGAACCCTGAACTTGCTTCTGCTGTGATTCCTGGCCAGCCAGTGAGGGTTGAGGCTTGCTGACTTGGAGAATGCCTGAAAAGTTACCTGCTGCCAGCCCACCCTGTTTCTGCAGCAGTTGTAAAGGCCACGAGTGTCTGCCAGGCTTCACTGGTGGAGGGTAGTGCTCCAGGCTGGGGCGACTTTGTGTCCAGGGCTGTTGCGCTGGGCTGGCAGGGCTTCCTCTGGGAGAGGAGGGGGCCAATGGCCCCTAGCCCCCAGCTTCCTGGGCCTGGTGCTTCCAGTGGCTTCTGTGGGGGAGGGGATCAGCTCTGGCCTCGGGGCAGCTCTGTAACAGGAGGCTGGGCCTCCTCCAGGCTGCCTCCCTGGGGGCACCTCCCTGTCCCTCTGCCCTGGGCTGATGGAAGTGTTCCGGGAGGGGGTGTCCAGCGGGAAGGAGATGGGGGCAGCGCGTTGCACCCTGGGGACGGGTGGGGTTTGCCTGCGGCTGTGCTGTTTCTTTGGCCCCTGCCTCCTGCTGAGCTGGATGCTCTGGGCTGCGCCCGGGCCGACAAGACCGGCGGCCACCTCTCCCAGAGAGCGCAGCCGGACTGGACTGGGATTCTTTTCATAGCTGAAGATGAGCAAGGCAGGCTTGTGTTTACGACCTTGATTGGGTGATAAACTCAATTCACATTCACCAGGGCCCCTTTAGCAGCAACACGCCGCTGCGCCAGGGAGCCCGGGCAGTCGGGGAGGCTCTGTTCCTGCAGGGTCTCGGTAGCCCTGGCCACTCCAGCTGTCCGGAGGTGGCACCACGGGGAGTCATTCCTTGGGAGTGAGGGCCTCCCTTCCCTGGACTCGCCCAGAGACCGTCATCTGGATGCTGTCAGCTCCGACCTGGCTCGGCCCCTGACCGAGGGCCGGAAGCCTCAGTGGCCACCCTCTGTCCCCTAGCCTCTGAGCTTGGGCAGGGAGCTGCCCCAGCCCTCCCGCCACACTGCCAGGCCCTGGCTCTGAGGAAATGATGAAACAGCCCTAGCTGGCAAGGGATCTCTTCCGCAATGGAGTGGTCCTTCTGGAAAATGAGCAGGCAGCCTGGGCTCCTTGGGAGGGCTGCAGTCCACCCCCCCCCCCCCCTGCCCAGTGCCTGGCAGGAGCTGCCTGCTGCTGTGCCCCCACCTCTGGTCAGTCCTGGCTCCCCAAGGAGCACCTTTCAATCCCTCTTTTGTTTTTCCTGTTGGCAGAGCCAGAGTGCAATCTGAAACAAAAGTCTCCGTGCCCCCGGGGCTTGGCCCTGCCTGTATCCTCCCCCTCGCCTGAACCTTGCTGTGACTTGCAGAGGCATTTGGGGGTTGAGAGCCCAAGCTGGCGCTGACGAGGCCAGCTCCCACACTGCTCCTGGTGCCTGCCATCACCCGGGGGTCCGGGCCTCCATGGGCCCCACTCCCCGAGGACGCAGGAAGGACAAGAGGGTCTCACCCGGCCCTGAGAGGACGCTGAAGGGACTGGTCCTGAGTGAGGACAGCTTTGGAGAGACTCCTGGGCCTGGGTGTCCCAGGGATGCTGCTGTTCCTGGAAGGGGCCAGGCCTCCGTCATGGTCCCTGGCCCGACTGAGCTGTTCAGTGGGACCCAGGTCTCAGGGCCGCGGCAAGCAGCCTCCTTCATCTCTGCAAAGGGTCCTCTGGGGAACCTGTTTCCCTCTGGCCCGGGAGCTGCAGGGGAACCTTTCTCGCTTCCTTTCCCTTTTGAAGTTCAGCTCCCAGCTCGGGATGGCTTCCAGCACAGTGTGAGAGGGTTTCCTTGTTTCAGAGCAGCATGGTGTCCCGATTAGGCCAGGGACCTGTGTGGCCTGGCCCCTGCCTGGGGGGACCTCGAGGGGCCAGGCGGGCCTGGAGCATTGAGCCGGCATCTCACCTCCCTTCCTCTCGGGGTGGGAAGGAAACCGCGACAGAAGTGGGCACGCACGTTCTGTTTTCTCCCTGCTTTCAGCATGCGTGTGTAACGCCGAGGTGCATCAGCAGGTTTTAGGGAGATTTCTCCCGTGAGCAGTGAAAGGCCAGCAACCCACACCACGTCTGTGGTTGGTGTGCTTACACGCAACGTGTTCTCAGGCCCAGCCCTGAATCGCCAGTGCGCTGGCCTGGAACGGACATCCAAAGGAGAGGACGTCACTGTAAATCTTAGAGGAGAGTAACAGTATGCACATTTGCCCTGGAATTTGAATATTGTTCTGAAGTCCTTCACATAGAAAAGAGGAAAGAAGGCAGGGTGGAAAGAAATGGAAACCTAACCCTTGTGGGTGAGCTTGTGTTCGTGTAGGGGACCTCCCCAAACAGTGCAGCGGTGAGACCCTTCAGCGAGGAGCCTCCCTGGGTGTCTGCCTAGAATTTTCCCAGAGAAGGAGTGTGCTCCCCAGGTGGGAGAAGAGCCGGGCCCACCCTCCCAGTCCCCCCCGCGCCACTCTCCTGCAGCCTCCAAGCAGAATACTTGCTCAGGCAGAAGGCGGCTGGGTTCCTGGCGGCCTGTGCACGGGTTAGCGGGTAGATGCGGAGCAGGTGCTGGGAGGGGACACGGCGCCGTGGCCCGCCTCTCCTCTCCCTCCCAGAGGGGTTCGGGGTCCGGTGGTCTGTGGGAGGCTTCACCCCAGGCCCCAGGGCGCTCTGCACTCAGCAGGTCTGCGGTGGAGGAGCGCGCACACCTCCTCGCATGTCCCCATCCTGGGAGAGCCGGTGTGTCCCCATCTGGGGTGACTCGGGAGGCGTGCCGCTGTCCAAAGGTGGTCCCCCCCGTCCCCGCCGCGTCTGGGGAACACTGCCGATCCCCCGTCAGACCCCAGTGTAGCTGGTGGCTCCCCAGAGGTGACCAGTGTAACTGCTGGCTTTCAATTACTGTGGCAGTAAATCATCTGGGAACGTCCTCCAGGACTTAGCTGGTTTTTATATGAAAAAAAGTCATTTCAGAGTATTTTTTGAAATCCAATTAATTGAAGGCCCCAGATAAAAGGAACACATTCTTAATGGCTGTAAAATAACCCGAGGGAGGCGAAGAGCTGGCCGACTTCAAAGGGCCGCAGAAATACTTACTGTTTTACTTTAAAAGTATCCATATCAATGACTCAGTTAAAATTACTTATACATTTAGCAACCTTTTCATTTTCTGTTTGAAAGTGAGCATGAGGCGCTCTTCTTACCAGAGACCCAGATGCTCTGGAGCGGACGTGACCAGGACCCTGGGTCACACATGGGCCACTCTCTGCTCGGACCCGACTCCACGCGGGTCCAGGCCCACCCTGGGGAGGGACGCGGGGCCTGGGACCGCGTAAGCGGGTGGCCTCACCCCCAGCCGTTTCCTCTCTCACGGCTCCAGAGGTGGCGCTCCGGGACCAAGCCCGGCGTGCGTCCTCCCCGCGGGCTGGCCCCTCTCCAGGACCCTGCGGCTGCGGCCACAGAGCCATCTCCCCACGCATGTCTGTCTCTGTGTCCACGTGTCCCTTCATAAGGACATGGCTCACACCGGACCGGGGCCCGGCCTGCCGACCTCGTGTGTACGTCTGTGTGTGGTCACCCTGTTTCCAGCTGAGAGGGGCCCTTGTGCATTTGGGGGACACAGGGTGCCCCGATGGGCCCTTCCTGGCCTCGGTGTACCCCTGGAGTGGGGACCCTCCTTCCCCACAGCTGGTCACTGCCCCCACGTCACCGCGCGGCCTCAGGCTTGGCTGGCTCAGTCAGCAGTGGTCCCGGCGGGCCGGCACATCTGCGGGGCTCAGGGACCGGCCTTGCTCTGTGCTCCTTCCGCGCCTCTGCCCCAGTCTGGCAGCCCTTGGGATCCAGCAGCTCTGCTGGGGGCTTTGGGGCATCTGAGGACTCCACGGGCGCTCCTGCCATTGGACCAGGCCCTCCCAGATGATCCCAGCGTGGACCCCTGATGGCACAGCTGAGAGGTGGCAGGCCCTGTTGTCTCTGCTCATTGTGAGGATGCGGTGACGCTTGTCCAGGCAGGACTGGACCACAGGCGTGACTTCGCTGCATGGCTCTGGCCCCCTAGCTGCTCTGTCTTGGCCGTCTTGTGGGCCCTGTGCTCTGCGGAGCGGAGTGGTGGTGGGCAGCGCTGCCTGCCGAGTTGACGGCTGCCCACAGTGCAGGATGGCACGTCCCGGCCACCTTGTGTCGGGAGTGAGCCTCTGACTGCCTCTGGCCACGAGATGTAAGCAGAGGGGACCTGTGTCACAGCAGCGCAGAGGCTGGGAGCCATGCATGCGTGGCCGGCAGCCGCTCAGAGGTGAGGCTCCCGCATGTGAGTCCGCACCCGGGCAGACAGGCTTCAGGAGCCCAAGTCCACCACCGTCCGCAGCCAGCAGCTTGCTGGGGCTGTTTCCACCAGCAACCCACCTGTCCTGTCTGTGGGACACGCTCACCATTTTGTAAGTCAAATTAATAATGTTATCACATAGTTGTATATTATGTGATTGTACTATAATTGTAAGATATAATTATGAAATGGTAATTGCAGATTATTATGTACTTACATATCATAATTTTCACTTCAGAGAAAGCAGAAGCATCACCTTAAAGGGGAGATGCAAAGTGAAGGCAAAATACACATGATGCCTTTAAAGACAAAATCGAAATCACTCACCGCATCCTCAGTTTCACAGTCACGAAAAATCAGGTGTTTTCATAAAAGTTTCTTAACTTAGAAAGGCTTGTGCTGGGGAACATCTCCCGGCCTCCTGTCCTTCCACCGGGAAGCAGACTGTCTGGACTGGACTCCACGGCCGGGACCTCTGCCTTGGGCTGCCTGAGTGTCCGCATTGTTGGGAGCTGCCGTGACGGAGGTCTGGAGTGGAACCCAGGGGAGGACCTGCCGCGGCGCTGACTGCTCGTTACGAGGACGTCAGGACCAGGGGACGGAGGGCTGTTCCGACCGCCCTGAACTGCTTATAGAAGAACAATCAATGATGAAACAACATTTTAAACCAGCAGCCCAAGTACACAAAGAGCAGAAATTCGAGGCTGATCCCCTGGAAGCTGAAGTGTAAGGGATATAAGTATTTTTTATCTTGTTCAGTCGCTCATCGTGACCAACTCTGTATGACCTCATGGACTATATACAGCATGCCAGACTCCTCTGCCCTCTACAGTGTCCCGGAGTTTGCCAATATCCGTGTCCATCGAGTCGGTGATGCCATCCAGCCATCTCATCCTCTGTCATCCCCTTCTCCTCCTGCCTTCAATCTTTCCCGGCATCCGGGTCTTTCCCAATGAGTCAGTTCTTTGCATCAGGTGGCCATAGTACTGTAGCTTCAGTTTCAGCAGCAGTCCTTCCAATGAATATTCAGGACTGCTTTCCTTTAGGAGGAACTGGTTAGATCTTCTTGCAGTCCAGGGGACTCTCAAGAGTCTTCTCCAACACCACAGTTGAAAAGCATCAATTCTTCTGCGCTCAGCTTTCTTTACAGTCCAACTCTCACAAGCATACATGACTACTGGAAAAACCATAGCTTTTGTTATCTTACAAAATTATTAGTAAATAGAGCTATTAAATAATGTTTATTTCATATATTTAATCTATTATATATTGTTCAATAAACACTTTATTAACATTAAATACTATTTGATATTGCCTATTGTCTTTTGTCGACAGGAATAGTCTATTTTGACACCTTCCCTTTATTCATTTGCCAGCTTTTTATGTTTAAAGTCGTCTTTCCAGTCAGCCTTCTTCCGCTTTTATGATCCCGGTGTTCATGTTGGGGCCGTTGGTCCATCTGGAGTGTGTGTGCCGTGATGCGGCGTGAGGCGGGTCACTGCCGTCTTCTCTCTGATGGGAGCGGCGTCCCCGTCATCCCTCCAAGCCTGCCCTGGCCGGGGAAGGTGGGCCGCTTCCTCTCCAGACACCCTGCTCCTTTGGTCCCGCTTTCCAGGAGGTGCAGCCACCACAGTTGAAGCCCCACTGCCGTTGCATGTGAAATAAGCTCCGTGGACACAGGCCCCATCTTCTGAAGTTTCTCTGGAGCCCGTGTGGCCGGAGGCCTGGGGTGAAGGGCCCATTCCCAGCCTCAGGCCTGCTCTCTGCTCGGCGTGACTCAGGCCGCTGCAGCGCCCACCGCCAGGGACCCCCTGTCTTGGCTTATGGGCACAGCTCGGCTGTCCCTTTCCGGCTGCCCCGCATCCTGTCTGCAGGATGATCATCACTAGGGGAGTGTCAGAGATGAAGTCACCAGTGGCGCTGCATTCCAGGCTGCCCAACCTCTTGTGACAAGCTGCAGGGGCTCTGAATGGTGAAGTTCTGCCCGGGGCCCTGGCCCCAGAGCAGCAGGCTCATGGCCTGGCTGGACTCCTGCCCTGCCCGTGGGTGCCTGGTCAGGGAGGGGCCGCATGAGGGAGGATGTCTGAGCCATGTCCATGTCCCTGGAGGGCCTTGGGGGACCTTTGCACAGATCTTGGGAGTCCCAGACCCCCACCCTCCTCCGACCTCCTGGTGATAACCCTGACTCTTGGTGCCTGGACATGAGACAATAGACTGGTTCCAAACTGGGAAAGGAGTACATCAAGGGTGTACATTGTCATCCTGCTATTTCACTTACATGCAGAGTACATCATGGAAATGCCAGGCTGGATGAAGCACAAGCTGGAACCAAGATTGACAGGAGAAATATCAATAACCTCAGATATGCAGATGACACCACCCTTGTCGCAGAAAGTGAAGAAGAACTAAAGAGCCTCTTGATAAAAGTGAAAGAGGAGAGTGAAAAAGCTGGCTTAAAACTCAACATTCAAAAAACGAAGATCATGGCATCCGGTCCCATCACTTCATGGCAAATAGATGGGGAAACAGTGGAAACAGGGACAGACTTTACATTTTTGGGCTCCAAAATCACTGCAGATGGTGACTGCAGCCATGAAATTAAAAGACACTTGCTCCTTGGAAGAAAAGCTATGGCCAACCTGAACAGTATATTAAAAAAGACACATACTTTGCTGGTAAAGGTTCATAAAGTCAAAGCTATGGTTTTCCCATTGGTCACGTATCAATGTGGGAGTTGGACTATAAAGAAAGCTGAGCACTGAAGAATTGATGCTTTTGAACTGTGGTGTTGGAGAACACTCTTGAGAGTCCCTTGGACTGCAAGGAGATCCAACCAGTCACTCGTAAAGGAAATCAGTCCTTGTATTCAGGAAAATCAGTCCTGAATATTAATTGGAGGGACTGATGCTGAAGCTGAAACTCTAATACTTTGGCCATCTGATGCAAAGAGCTGACTCATTGGAAAAGACCCTGATGCTGGGAAAGATTGAAGGCAGGAGGAGAAGAGGACAACAGAGGATGAGATGGTTGGATGGCATCACCGACTCTATGGACATGCGGCCATGAAGATCTGTCTCAGCCAAGTACATATGTGAATAAAAAGAATGGACACACTGGAAACAAATGCCAGGCCTCTCTGACCATCAGTGTGGGTCAGCAGCTGGCAGAGGAGACTTGTCATTTTGGGTCCCTTGGTCTTCATGGTCACTTTTCTCTCTCTTTTTTCCCCCTAGTTTTATTTATTTGAAGTGCAGTTAATTTATAAAGTGCTACTTTCTTCTGTGAGGCAAAGTGATTCAGTTCTACTTATATATGCATTCCTTTCCATATTCTTCCCATGATGGCTTATCACAGGATACTAACTGTAGTTTTCTGTGCCCTGCAGTAGGATTTTGCAATGTATCCATAGAGTTTGGGATTTCCTTTAATTCTTAAAGGTTTTTTTTTTTTCCTGGACTGGATGTTGGGCAGAGTGGTCTGAAAGATCCTGAACTTTGAGAAATCTTCTATGGACTAAAACTTTAAAAAACCATCTATCTGTTAGTTGCTACCTTTTAGCCGACTCTGGGCTTGCAGTTGCCCAGGCCCAGAGGAGCTCATGGAGGACAGGGTTAGCACCTGAGGACAGCAGGTGGATTATTCAGGAGGGGGTGCTTTCACAGGAACCCCAGAAACAGACCATCTGTGTCCAGTCCGATCGCGGTTTCCGGGGCTTCTCCGACTCCTGGCAAGGTGGCTCAAGCGTGAGTCCCGACAGCGAGGCAGGCGTCCTGCTGGATGGCGGGGTGGCGTCTCTCTATGGGCCGCGGCTGCTGCAAGGCTGTGCTCAACGGGAAATCAATACCCATCTTCCCGCCTCACTGCCCCGGGATCTCGTTTCCCCGTTGTGTGTGTTCGCCGCTGATTTGCTTTCCAGGTCTGATGTTGCCATTTTGCAGCCTGCCTCTGACCGAGGGTTACAACTCTGTTAGATGCCTCCCATCGCCCCGCAAAGCGTAGGCTCCTTGGTGATCCTGGTGCTGACCACAGGCTGCGCTGGTGGGGCTTGGCCGCTCCTGGTGGCTGGCTGTCTGCGGAGGAATTCCACCACGCCGGCTGTGGGGGGCTCGAGTCTCAGCCCTCACCAGCGATGCCTCCCTTGTCCAGGGCGCCTCCTCCTGTCTGGCCTCTGGTTGATGGTGGACTGACCTCGTGGGGGCCTCTTGCCAGTGGCCGGCAGAGCCTCTGTGGGTCAGAGGCCAGGGAGCGGGCTTGTACGGCTACATCGATGGCCTGGGGTCACTGCCTGCCCTTGAAGGGAGCCATGCCAAGCCACACCCGTTCCTGCTCCCACAGGGCCGCAGGGACCCTGCCCCTGAGTGCAGGGGGCTCTCCAGCAGCCCCCTCCACCCCAGACCCTCAGGGTGGATGTGGCCGGCCATGCCTGCCCCTCTGGCGGGGAGACAGCAGTGACCCCTGGTGGGCAGCCGGCTTGGCCCAGCCTTTGAAACAACGCGGAACATGCATGCTGAGACCGCGAAGGCACTGGGTGCCCCTAGTCCCAGCTCCACATTGTAAAATCACCTCTTATGGAAAATTGCAAGTGGTTACAAAGATAAAGAGGATCACAGACTGGAGAGAAGACGCAGGTGTTGACCGACCAGTTTTATGTACACTCAATCCAAGCCTCACTCACGGCCAGTCTGACCCACTGGCCCCAGCCTGTTGGCGTTGAAGTGCATTCAGGGCTGTGACTATTTCCGTATCTCTGGTGCTACGGTGCTAAGTTGCTGCAGTCGTGTCCGACTCTCTGCGGCCCTGTAGACTGTAGCCCACCGGGCTCCTCTGTCCATGGGGTTGCCCAGGCAGGAAGACTGGAGCAGGTTGCCATTTCCTCCTCCAGGGGATCTTCCCGACCAGGGATTGAACCCGCCTATCTAATGTCTCCTCTGTTGGCAGGCGGGTTCTCTACCACTGGCACCACCTTTTTTGGGACCTAAATGGCCTGGTTTTGGCTGCGGGAGCCTCCTCCCGGGGCAGCAGTGGTGGAGGGCTCCCTGCTTTCAGGGACAGCAGCGGGTTCTGGGCTTGTCTTGTGCCTCCTGTCCCAGTCCCGGGGGCATCGGCTCCCGCTGGAGTCCTGGTCGCTTGGGCAGACAAGCACCGTCCCTCAGCCACCACCCAGGACCGCGTCACCAGGTTCAGGGTGGGGGACGGGGCGCAGGCTGGCCGCAGGGCTCAGCAGGCCTTGTGCGGCCCCATCAGCTTCCCCGGGGGCGTGGGGGCCACGCAGGGACATCCCGCCGCCACGGGGGGCTGCAGCCTCCCGAGAGTCTCATTGCCGCCTTTACAGTGTCCATTACCATCTACAAATGGATGTGAGTTTGAGCAAACTCCGGGAGTTGGTGTTGGACAGGGAAGCCTGGCGTGCAGCTGTCCACAGGGTCGCAGAGAGTCAGACACGACTGAGCGACGGAGCTGAGGTGAGCCCTTGGAACACTGTGCTGATCCGTAAAAGGAAACCTGCTTTATGTTACAGGATACCCTTCTGTGGTAGCTGTGGAGCTAACGTGCTTCTCTTTCTCAAAACGAATGTCACCGCCACCACCCGAGAGACAGGCGGGTTGATGTCTGTTCTCACGGCCCTGCTGCAAGGACGGTGCGGTTTTCATCAAGGCGACGTGGCCCTGGACGCTCTGCCGCGTGTGCTGGGGCAGCGGCAGGCGTTTGCGAGGCTGGGGATGGAAACGGGAGGTGCGGGGGTCTCAGTCCCCCAGGAGTGGCACGAAGGCGAACAGTTGTGAGAACAGGGACGCGAACACCCTTTCCCTGTTGAAACCCCAAGCCCCCTAACC
>CM035283.1:1109375-1128765 GCA_020226075.1 Hydropotes inermis
TGTTTTGCTGTAATGTAGATCGTCTCAATCACCAGTTCTCGTTCGTGCCCCTAAAACGCTTTGACCAGGTGGTGCCTCGAAGTCCTCCTGCCAGCTGCGGTCCTGACTCCTGGAACCACGAGGGATCCAGGCAAACGCAGAGAGGTGCGTAGAGAAAACACGAAAGCTTTGCTGAGGCATGCAAACATCATTTGAATAAACCAAGGGCAGCCTCGTTCTTTAGCTTTCCCTCTTTTCTGACACACGGGCTCAAGGCTGCGTCTCTTGTGCACAAGTTAACTGCGTAGACACATTTTAATACTTGAGATATTTGTTAACTTCAGCTCAATCTGTAGCCGTGTTTCGGTCAGGATTTCTTCTTCCGTTTAGTGGCTGTTTACAATTCCACTTCTTCATTTCCAAACACGGGGATTATTCGGTCACCTTATGGGCATCAAATGCTACAATAACCGTAGGTGATCAGACAACGCTCCTGGGATGGCTTCGGTTTGGGGGCTTGTTGCAGCCTACCCCGTGGCCTGCTCTGTAGAGACTGGCCAGGTGTGTCCTACACACGAGCACACACGTGTCATGCTGTCGGGAGAGGTCGTCTCCACACGACAGACCCATGGTTGCTTCTGCACTGCTCTAGATTTCTAAATCCCAAAACCTGTTTGTCTACTTCTTTTGGCATCACTGAGAGTGTTGGGTTAAAATCTATTTCTGAAATTGGGGACTTAATTATTTCTGCTTTAAAATTTTCCAGCTCTTACTTTATATGTTTGAGGCTGCAGTGTAAATGCACACTAACTGGAATGGCATTTTGTCCTGGTGGAGCGACAGTTTTCTAAGATGAAACACCCATCTTTTTCTTCGGTTATATTCTCTACCTTGGTGTCTATTTTGTGATGGGTATATCAGCCACATGTGTGAGACCACAAAACAAGTCTCAATACACTTAAAAAGCAAATGCTACAAAATGTTTTCTCCAACTGCAATGAAACATTAGTAACTGAAGAAAATCTGGAAGATCTACAGCTATGCAGATATGAAATGACCCACACTTAAACAGCCAATGAGTCAATGAAGAAAACACAAGGGACTTTAGAAAATGCTTGGAGAGGAATGAAAATGAAAATAATGCAGTAAACTTGTGGGACAGACTGGGAACAGTGCTCCAATGGGCCTTCCTTAAAGAAGATTTCAAATAAACAACATAACCTCCCACCTTAAGAACAAGAAAAAGAGTAAACTGATCTGAAAGCAAGAAGAAAGAAATAACAAATATTAAATCAGAGAAAAGTGAACTAGAGAGAGGAAAAGCAAGCGGGAATTAATGAACCTAAACATTGGTTCTTTGAAAAGATAAAAATATTGACAAGCTTTTAGTTAGATCAATCAAGAAGTTATATAGACAACTCTATTTACCAAATTCAGGAATAAAAGCAAGGGCATTACTACATATTTATAGAAATGAAAATAATTATATGAGGGGCTTCCCTGGTGGTCCCATGGTTAAGACTCCAGGCTCCCAATGCAGAGGGCCTGGGCTGGAGTCTTGGCTGGGGAACTAGGTCCCACGTTAAGAACATTTAAGAGCCACATGCTGCAACTAAGACCCAGTGCAGCCAAAAACATAAGAACACTGTGGGCGATTCTGTGCGGACAGGTTCGATGGCCTAAATGAAACGGGCATATCCCTAGAAACACACATGGTGCCAAACTGACTCAAGAAGAAAGAGTGAATGTTTACGGATCTGTAATAAATGGGAAATGAGTCAATAATTTAAAAAGCTTCTCAGTGAATAAGGACAGATTCCTTCATTGTTGAACTTCATTGCACATTTGAAGAAGAATGAACACCAACCATTCTCACACTTTTCCAACAAGTTAGAAGATGGAGCACCACCTAACATCTGCAAGGCCATGGCATCAGACAGAAAACTACAGCTCTGTGTCCCTAATCAACACAGATGCAGAAATGCTCAGCAAAAATCTAGCATCCCAAATCCCTCAGCACATTAAGAGGATTAAACTCCATGACCAAATGGGATTTATCCCAGGAGTATGAGGGTGTTTCAACATTCAAAAATTAAACAATGTGATACATCATTTTAATAGAATGAAGAGAGAAAAAGGATAATCTCTATTGATGCAGAAAAGGCTTTTGAAAAAGCTAACATCTTATCATGATAAAAAAGACTCAGTAAATGAGGAATAGAAGGAACCGTCCTTAGCAAGTTCAAGCATATCTATGAAAAGCCCACAGCTGACATCATGTTCAGTGGTGAGAGCCTGGAAGCTTACCTCCTAAGATCAAGAGCAAGATGAGGAAGGCTGTGCTCACTGCTTCTCTTAAAATTGTGTTGGAAGTTCTAGCCAGGGCGGGTAGGCAAGAAGAAGAAATAAATAGCATCCACATTGGGAAGGAGGAACAAAACTATTTGTATTCACGGATTACCTAATATTATAGACAGAAACTCTGAAATAATCAATAAAATGCACTTAGAGCTAGTAAAGGAGAGAGCAAAGTTGGAGGACAAAATCAACATATAAAGATCACTTGTATCTCCACTCCTTCACAATGGGCAACTCCCCCCCACCCCCTGGCCAAACAAAAGAATAAATAGAATTTTTGGACTGTGGTGCTGGAGAAGACTCTTAAGAGTCCCTTGGACCGCAAGGAGATCAAACCAGTCAATCCTAAAGGAAATCGGTCCTGAATATTCTTTGGAAGGACTGATGCTGAAGCTGAAGCTCCAATACTTTGGCCACCTGTTGTGAAGAACTGACTCCTTACAAAAGACCCTATGCTGGGAAAGATTGAAGGCAGGAGGAGAAGGGGATGACAGAGAATGGGATGATTGGATGGCATCACCAACTCAATGGACATGAGTTTGAGTAAGCTCCAGGAGTTGGTGATGGACAGGGAGGCCTGGCGTGCTGCAGTCCATGGGGTCTCAAAGAGTTGGACAAGACTGAGCAACTGAACTGAACCAAAGTGATCAATAATAGCACCAAAAAGGATAAAATACTTAGTGATATATTTAACTCAGGAGGTGTGAGACTTGAACACCCTAAACTATGAAATATTGTCAAGAGAAATTTAAAAAGACCTCAGTAAGGGGGAAGGCACTCCATGCTCATAGACTGGAAGACTTACTACTGTAAAGACGACTGTGCTCCCCAATGCAATCAAATGAGTGTGTATTAAGATTGTGGTGGCCTGTGTGTGTGCAGAAATGGAAAAGCTGACCCTAAATTTCATTCTGAATGTCGAAAACGTCCTGGAATGACATAGGGTGGAGGTTGCCGTACACTGAGAAAATACTAAAAGCCACTGAACTGTACAGCTGAAAATGGTAAGTTTCATGTTATGTGAATTGTGTAAAAGCTCACACAACAAACGCCACGTGTAAAAAGATATTAACTGGAGTATTTCTTTAAACAGTGAACAATTAGAAACAATGTGAATGCCAAACATTGACACATGGTTAAAACAATGTGGGACAGGCACTCAATGAGCTTTATAATATATAGCTCTTTTAAAGATTATTGTGGGCAGTGTTGAAAAATGTAATAATTATGTTCAATAAAAGAGAAGTAGAGTGCAATATTGCTTATATTCTATAAAAGCAAATTTTAAAACAGTATATGCATGAACAAAGACTGAAAAGGAAAGAATAAAATTGAAATTAGTTCTGTGTGGTTATGGGTGATTTTAAAATTTTATTTAAAATTTTATTTTCTTTTATGGTAGAAAAAGAGTTGTTGCCACTCACTTAAAAATACTTATTAAAACTTACTTGTGCCATCAGAAAATAACAATGTAAAAATTTAAATCTGAGCTAAAAAACAGTGAATATTAACAGATAAGTCAATTGCTGTATCAAAAACATTTAGCAGAATGTATTTTGAACTGATGCTGAAGAGGCCTTGAATTTCCTTGGGATTAACACTTTCAGTGAATTTTTAAATCTTTCATTTTATTGGCTATTTTAAAGAGGAAAAAAGACTTACTTATTTTATCTTAAAATTTTGAAACTCACCGACATTAATATAATAAGAATTATAGAGACCAGTGTCTTCCTTCCTTCTTTCCTTTCTTCCTCCATTATTTTGCTTATTCATTAAATATTTATCACCGACAATGTATTAGACAATGTTGAGAAAAAGAGAAAAGCGAAATGTAAATATTTTCCACAAAAACTTTTGGTTTAATAAAGGATATAGCACATTCAGCTACCTGGGTCTTTTAAAACTAATGTTTCATTTAAATTTTAACACTCAGGTTGAAAATATTTGTTTCACGTAAGTTCATTGAAGAAAACAGAATTATATTCATGGATTTTTTTTTTCTAGTTCAATATAATCATACTTTATCCTCAGCCAAGATTCTGCCAATCCTCATTTTAATAAGGTGCCGACTTGTACCTTTACCATGAAGCTGCCTTGTTCAGTTGAATACGAGTTAGTTTGGGGGAAGTGGTGAAGTCTGCTTGAAATGGTTAATCAAATATTACTGAAGTTAGGAGAAGAGGAATTCATATTGCTTGTTGATTATTAGACCCAGTTGCAAGCAGACCCTTGGAAGCGGATTCCTCAAAGACAGACACAGTTCAGTACCGATGTATCTGAATAGAAGACCCCGAGTGCCCATGGCAGGACTCAGCGGTGACCAGCCTTCCGTCTCTTCTCTCCAATTGTGCTTTGCCAAGGCCTTTGCTCCTTGACCTGGGTCTTGGTGTTCAGGTGTTGCCAAAGGGATTGCAAACAAAAGCCCAGGCTCTGGTGACAGAGCTCCTTAAGAAGGGATCGGGTTGATGGCTCAGAGTGGATGACCCACCAGACCCCAGAGATGCCTTCTGATGCCCGTGCTCCCAAGTTCATTCCTGACACCGAGTAACTGTTCAGATTGTGGGGCAGGCTTCGTGCAGCTGTGATGGATGGTGGAGAAACGTTTGTGCTGCCCTCCCAAGGGACAGACTGAACCAAACAGACATTGCTGCTGCTGCGGCTAAGTCACTTCAGTCGTGTCCGACTCTGTGGGACCCCGCAGACGGCAGCCCACCAGCGGACCAAAATCTTTGTCATCTTTAAGTTGTTACATTCCTTAGAGATCGCAGGTCCTTTTTTAGTTTGTAAAACACAACATACATATGCATTTAACTTTGGTTTATATCTTCATCCGATTTTGTTTGGTTCGTTTGTGTTCTCAGTCTCTAAGTTGTGTCTGACTTTTGTGACCCCACAGGCTATAGTCCATCAGGCTCCTCTGTCCATGGGATTCTCCAGGCACAAGTACCAGGGTGGGTTGCCGTTTCCTTCTCCAGGGGAATCTTCCGACCCAGGGATTGAATCCCCATCTCCTGCGTCTCCTGCATTGGGAGATGGATTCTTTACTGACCAGCCACCGGGGAGACCCAGATTTTGTTTGGTAGCTTGAAGAATACAGAATATATTCTCTATTCTAATAGCAATTTAAAATTTGTGCAATTTCAATTTAAAATTTGAGATCAGAAAATGTTAGACTTTAGCTTTTCCTGGTATTTTAGAATATTGTACAAAATTAATATGCTAGAAATATGTTTTGTCCATCTCTCACTTTTTTGATGTTCTTTTTCAAGCCTTTATCAAGTGTAAGTAAAAAAGATTTTGTATACACATATAAAATATGCATAATATATATATTTTAGAAAACTTATGATTTTTTGCATAACTAAAAAAATTATGGCATTTTGATTCCACTTTGACTTAGTATGAATAGAATGCTAGATTTCTAATTAAAAAATAGATATACAACAAGCAACAAATATTTACTGTATAGCATAGGTAACCATAGTCAATATTTTGCAATAACCTATGATAGAAAATAATTTCAAAAATAATACATGTGTATTTGGAAAACTGAATCAATGTGCTGTGTACCTGAAACATTGTAAGTCAACTAAACTTTAATAAAAATATATATATTACAAAAAAAAGAAATATGTTAGAAAAACAAAGGAAATCAAATGTTCTGTAATGTTCTTAATAAGATGAAGTGGGTAGAGGAGACTCTCAACTTAGAAAATAGAGGGGAAGGGTAGAAAACATCTGATTCACTGAACATAAATGCCCTACACAGATGTTTCCTAACAAGTCTTGTTTCCTGCATTACCTCCATTTCTGTTCTCCCTAAAAGCTCATTTTAAAGCCTGACACCAGGAGCATCACCATGAAGGGCTTCCCTCCGGCTTTGGGAGGAATCTTTAGATGAGTTGGTGGGAAAGTCTGTGGATAGATGCCGCTTCTTCTGCTGAGCGGGCCTTTAGAATTTCCACCACTGAATTCGGAGGCAGTGACGACAGTGAATCCTCTCGAGTTACACCCCCATCAGGAACCACAGGACACCCCTCAGGGGTGATAATACCATTTTTACTTATCGGTCACTTACAAGTCACCTTTGATTTACAGTAAACTTTTACAAAACGTTCCTCTTCCGTAGAGTTTTGCTCCACACCATGGAGATAACTTTTGGTAAATTAAAAACTCCCCGTCCTTGACAGTTCTCGAAGACTCAGGTCAGTTCAGTTTAGTTTAGTCACTCATTCGTGTCTCTTTGTGACCCCATGGACTGCAGCACACCAGGCCTCCCTGTCCGTCACCAACTCCCGGAGTTTACTCAAACTCATGTCCATCGAGTCAGTGACACCATCCAACCATCTCATCCTCTGTCGTCCCCTTCTCCTCCTGCCTTCAATCTTTAGTGGCATCAGGGTCTTTTCCAATGAGTTGGCTCTTTGCATCAGGTGCCAAAGTATTGGAGCTTCAGCTTCAGTATCAGTCCTTCCAATGAATAGGACTGATTTCCTTTACGATGGACTGGTTGGATCTCCTTGCAGTCCTAGGAACTCTCAAGAGTCTTCTCCAGCACCACAGTTCAAAAGCATCAATTCTTTGGCATTCAGCTTTCATTATAGTCCAACTCTCACATCCGTACATGACCACTGGAAAAACCATAGCTTTGACTAGATGGACCTTTGTTGGCAAAGTAATGTCTCTACTTTTTAATATGCTGTCTAGGTTGCTCATAGCTTTTCTTCCAAAGAGCAAGTGTCCTTTAATTTCATGGCTACAGTCACCATCTGCAGTGACTTTGGAGTCCAGGAAAATAAAGTCTGTCATTGTTTCCACTGTCTCCCCATCTATTTGCCATGAAGTGATGGGACTGGATGCCATGATCTTAGTTTTCTGAATGTTGAGCTTTAAGCCAACTTTTCCGCTCTCCTCTTTCACTTTCATTAAGAGGTATGTGGTCACTATCAAAACAGACCTTCGCCCTGTGGCCACCGTGATGAGAGCAGTCAGCGTCCAGCTGTCAAGAACGAGATGTCACTTTGTGCTCACCGACTCCCCTGCGCTGGCGCTGCGTTGTTCTCGTGTTGAGTGACTTGGGATGGATCTCGTCTGGAGTTATATTCAGGCTCCCCATGTGCAGCCGCTTTGAGTTTTTATTCTGAAGCACCAGCTGCAGCGGGCTGTGCCCCAGGCAGCGTCTCGCCGCGCCCCTGCCCCGGAGCAGCAGGAAGCAGAGGAGAGCTGGCTGCCTCCCGTCCCCCTGGCGCACAGCGGTCACTCACAGTGGCCTTACCCACAGGTGCCGTGAGGGCTCGGAGAGTACCTCCAGGGGCTGCTTTAGCGGCGGGCACCGTGGCCGCGTGTGTCCGTGCCCCTGTCCTTGGGTGGCCCTCCGGCATCCTTGCCCGAATGGACAGCATCTGGCTGTCAGCTGCCCCGGCCCCACTGGCCCGGGCCGCCTGCCGTGGTTGGTTCAGACCCCGAGGTCTCCCTCCTCTACCACATCCTTCAGTGCTCGTATGTAGCTGATAAATGTCCTTCCTTGAAAAGATATTTTTACAGAAAAAAAAATCGACCAACTTGCATGATTAGAGTGAAGGCACAATCTGAACGCTTTAATGTAAGACTTTTTCTAAGTAGGCTCATCGCTTCAAACTATTCTCATACAGCATTGCTGCTCTGGGCTGGGGTCCACCCCTCCCCACCCTTGATGAAAGAGGCGCGGCTCCACCTGTGAGAATTTATCACAATGATTCGACCCGGTGTTGGTCCCACACTGCTGCTGAGTCGCTCAGCCGTGTCCGACTCTGTGCGACCCCGCAGACGGCAGCCCACCAGGCTCCCCCGTCCCTGGGATTCTCCAGGCAAGAACACTGGAGGGGGTTGCCAGTTCCTTCTCCAATGCATGAAAGTGAAAAGTGCAAGTGAAGTCGCTCGGTCGTGTCCGACTCTTCACGACCCCATGGACTGCAGCCCGCCAGGCTCCTCCGTCCATGGGATTTTCCAGGCAAGAGCACTGGAGTGGGCTGCCATTGCCTTCTCTGGTTGGTCCCACATACCAGTCATCAAATCTTCCTCCTGGAAAAACAGCTTGGCTGGTTTGAGTGCTAAACAATCACACAGTGACTTGGATAATGACACATATATAGGTTACCATGAGCTCATTTTTAGCACTTTAATAAAACCTTCACATTCTGTTTTATCTGAAGATTAATTTGGGGCATGCCCAGTGATAAAACTGGCCACCAACATATGTTTTTCCAGAGCCGGCCCCTCTGCTTTGGAACTGTCATGGCTTGTATTTGAGAGACTTTTTGTCCTCTACCCTGCGTGTCGGGGACGGTGATTCTAAGAAGGGAGCAGAGGAGGTGAACTTGTGATTGCTCTGACCCCTGATCTGGTTTACGATCGCCCTGGTCCCCTGACCAGTTTTCAGACTGCAGTGCTGGGGTGGACCAACCGTGTTTCCCCCAGACTTTGTGTTGAAACCCACCTCATAGCGAAAAGTGACAAAGAGGATGTCTGGACTATTTCCAGATACTTGGAAATCAAATAACATGCTCCTAGCTAATCCATGGGTTATATAAGAAACCAAGAGAGAGATCAGAAAGTATAAGAATGCAAGTGAAACAGCAAAATATCACCATTTCAAGGTGTATCTGAAGCAGTGCTTGCAGGAAATTTTATAGAACTAAATTTCTATTATTAGAAAAGAAGAAAAGTCTCAAGTCACTTATGTCAGATTCTGCCTTAGTAAATTTGAAAGATAAGAGAAAATGAAACTCAATGCAAGAGAAGAAAGGAAATAATAAATATCAGACAGGAATCAACAAATTAGAGAAATTATAAAACATTGAACAAAAACGTTAAAACCCAAAGCTTAATCTTTGGAAACTAGAAAAAATTAATAAACCTCAAGTCAAACTAGGGGAAAAAAAGAAAGCACAAATTATCAATATCATTACATGCCACTGAAGCTTCTATAGATATTGAGATTATAATAATTATGGTAGGCATTATAATAACTATAATTATTATAATTTGAATAAATTTTATGCCAACAACTTAAAAAACCTAGATAAAATGGACTATACCTTGGAAGACAGAAACTACCAAAACTCAGAAAAGAAAAATAGATAATCTGACCGGCCATATATATGTGGCGATATATATATCTCCAATACATTGAATATATAGTTAAAAAATCTTCCCATAAAGAAGAATCCAGGCCCACATGGCTTCTCTGCTGAATACACCAAACATTTAGTGAAGAAGCACCTGTATAAACACTGAACTTACTGATGACATTCTGACTATGTTTCCATTAAGAGCGAGATAGATGAATACGTCCCTTCTCACCACTTCTCATCAACCTTGCATTAAAGTTCCAGGCAGGGTGACAGTTACGCAAGAGAACTGATAAAATACAGACTCTGGAGAAAAAAGGTAAAACTGTCTTAATTTGGAGACAACACACTTATTTATGTAGAAAATTCCATGTAATCTATAAAACAGCTACTAGAAATAATATGTGAGTTTGACAAAGTCACAGAATATAAGATCAGTATACAAAAATCTATTGTCTTTAAATACTGATAACATTGGAAATAAAAATGAAAAAATACCAATCACAATATCATAAAAATATGAAGCACTTAGGGACAAACCTGAAAAAAAGTACAAGACCTATACACTGAAAATTTCATACTTTGGATGAGCAGTTAAAATAGACATAATTAAATGGAGATATTTACATAGAAATTGATTGGGAGACTAATTCTCATTGACGTGTCAGTGCACCCCAGATTTATACATGGATTCTGTGAAACACCAACCAACATTTTAGCGGCTACTCCCTTTTTTTTGCAGAAATTAAGAATCTAATTGTAAACTTCATGTGCAGGTATAAAATAAGAATAGTCAAATAACTTTGAAATAGAAGATCAAGCTTGGAAAGTTTTCACTATCTGATCTCAGGACATTCTGTATTATTTTTAGGATTTATTCTTTAGACAAACAAGGCAATAGAATTGAATAGGGAATCCAGAAATAGACCCATGTATATATTGATTGATTTTTGATATATCTACAAAAACAATTCAGTGGAGAAAAGATAGTTTTCCTATCCTTCTAGAACAACCAGTGATCTGTATTTTAAAAAATGAACCTAACTTATTCTTTGTACCATGTACAAAATATACTCGAAATGTATTATCAGTTCAGTTCAGTCACTCAGTCGTGTCCTACTCTTGAAACGGATTATAGACATAAATAAAAATGAAGACTATTACGCTTCTAGAAGAAAACGCAGGGTGAAATCTTCGGGACTTTGGGTTAGACAAATATTTCTCAGATGTAATGTCAAGACATCATCTAAAAAAGGAAAAATTGATACCGTTTACCTCATCAAAATCAGTAGCTTCTCTATAAAGAAGAGAGTGAAGAGACAGGCCAGACGCTGGGAAAAACACTCTCACATCACGTGTCTGATATGGCCTTGTATTCTGAAGACACAAAGAACTCTGAAAAGCCAGTGATAGGAAAAGAAGCAATGCAACACAACATGGGCAGAGGCTGGGAGCCGAGGGCCAGTCTTGGCTTCAGGAAGCCCCGCGGCAGAGGAGTGGAGAGACGCCAGCACTTCTGCTCGAGGTGGGACCCTGGCCACGGGGGTCCCGGGCTCCCAGCGTCTGACTCAGGGGTGTCTCCTCTCCCCTCCCGGGATGACCTCACTTCCCTGCTTTCAGCTGAGCAACACAGGTGTCCTGGTGAATAACCAAATCTCTTCATATGACGAGCTTCCTCTCTGCTTTTTCAGTGCTTTTCCTCTTGTTGGCTCCCTGTTTATTCCTCATTTTTGGTGGGGCCAATTTTCTGAGCAGAGGGTGAGTGTACAAGGAGGCTGCTAGGTGCCCAGGCTCAAGTCTGCGTGTATAGACCACACCTGCCCTCAGCACCGTCCTCATCTGACCGCTGCACAGATTCCTTCCTGACTCCTCCCCAGGCTGCCCAGGACGGAGCTGAGAGACTCTGTGGGGCGCCCCTACTTACCCTTTTTCAGTTAATGTGCTTTTAACCCATATAATGTTAGGACCATAAGGAGGAGATCCTTTATCTGCCCACAAGGTAAAGCGACACTTCTGCAGGGCAGATTTGACCGGGAATTTTAACTCCACGAGTCTCATGTGTTCTTGGGAGTCCTCACTCCTGGGACCAGGGGCTGCAAACCACTCCACGGTCTGCCTCTCCTTTCTCTCCATCCACAGGTTCTGACCCACCTGCATAGTTTGTTCCAAGTTACCAACATCCTTCCTGCTTACACAGACCAACACTGTTGTTCAGTCGCTCAGTCGTGTCTGACTCTCTGTGACCCCGCGGACGGCAGCACGCCAGCCTTCCCTGTCCTTCGCCAGCTCCCGGAGCTTACAAAAGCTCATGTCCATCGCGGCGGTGATGCCGTCCCACTGTCTCATCCTCTGTCACCCCCTTCTCCTCCTGCCCTCAACCTTCCCCAGACTAACACTAAGAACAGATGCCCCTTCCGAATCATTTTATCCTTGCCTTATTGCATTATCTGAGGTCATAGCCACAGGAGTAATGATTGCGTGTATCTGACTTAAAGACAAGCATCTAATATTTCATCTCTCTATTCGATGTGTGCTCGGGGCTTCTGATGTTAACATGTGTCTGTATGTTCATGAGAACAAATGTTGGATTATATTTGATCAAGTTGGTACTGCATCACAGACTGTGGAAATTCATTGTGGTTATCTTTGTGACCTGATAAATGCTCTGCTTTGTAAATGCCCCTTGAGTGTTTGAAAATAATTTCTATTGTCTGCTAGGAAATGTATTTTTTGTCTGTATTAGGTCAAGTTGATCTGTGGTATATTCAAATCCTCCTTTTATGGTACACTTTATTATCTGTCAATTTTAAGAGTTGTGGTAATGGTTCCTCTAATTCCTGTGAATCTGTCCATTTATCCCTGCATTTATGACAGTTTTGTGGTGTTATTCTGAAGCTCTGTTCTTAAGGGAATACAAATTCACGGCTATATTCCTCAAGAATTATACCTTTTATTGTTATAAAGTATCCATCTTTTCCCATTTTATGTTTTAATCTAATTTTCACTTTCTTTGATATTAACAGTGGCCTTTATCTTATTTGTGTTTGCCTCGTTTATTTCCCCCATGTTTTTATTTTACATTTTTCTCTTATCATTTAATTTCTTATAAAACACACATAAGTAAATTTTAGTTTTAAATGAAGTCTAGGAAATTCTTAGACTTTCTAGACCATCCTCCATGGTCAGCACAGCACCTTCCTCCAAAGGGCCATAAACTTTCTGCATCTCCAGCTGGAGGGAAGTTAAACAGCGCCCTTTCTGCCAAGATTCAAGGTCTTGGACAAGCAAATAATTTCCTAACATTAAAGAAATGTTTTATGTGTCTTGAACAATCAGTTCTCCTCATGTAAATGACAAAGGTGAACTGGTTTATTGCTGTAGAGCCGCAGTAAGCAGGCGCCCAGAGGTGAGGCGTCACGCTAATTGTCCATGTTGTCTGCGGTACTGGGCCTGCTCAGCTTCAGAACGTGGGTTAATGACTCCGCTGTAAATAAGTGGGAGGTGTTTAAGGTGGTATTAATTGAAATGCATTCATGTAATTACAAACCCATGTGTTGGGCTGAAGGCCTCTAATGCCCACTCTCTCCCGGAGGAACTTGTGAAACGGCTGTGGAAGCCTGCACGCTCTCCTCCAGGTATCTCACTCGTCGTCCCACAGAGGCGGCCGTTCCCCTCCTTGGCGGCTCTGAGGTCGCTCATCCACGCTGCCAGCAGGAACCGGACGTGGGGACACGGCCGGGATGGGTGGTGGAGAGTGTGGTCTCCCGGAATGGGGGAGGTTCATCGCGGTTCTCAGGCAGCAGGATGGTTCAGTCTCTGCCAGGTCCATTAGGCTGGCACGGGGGTTTTCTGAAGCTTTGACCTGAAACCACCATCCAGCTTTCCTGGACGAGCTCCCACCAGCCACGCTTGACACGCTGATGTCTGGGGGGTCGGGGGGAGGACAGGGCGGCTCAGTGGACAGAAAACACACCACAGCTGAGGCTGTGCTGCATCGGCACACGCGTGTGCACACACGGATGCACGTGTGCATGTCCCTCCGGTCCTGGGAGGGACTGGCGTGTGCTCACCCCCACGCACACGTGGGGAGGTTGTCCAGCTAGTTCAGGTGACGTGGTCGGGAGCTGGGGCCAGGAGCCTCACCCCTGCAGCCCCCGGCGAGTGCCCCTGATTCCCCTTAAAAATGCCTGGAGGCTGCCCCCCAGTGACCCCGCCACACGACCAGCTGCAGAGAGGGGCCTGGGGAGAGGTGCCCAGAAGTGGATGCCCCCTCCCCGAGGCCACCTGCTCTCTTTACACAAAGGCACAGGATGCCGGGGAAGACTCTGCGGGACTGGAGGGCAGGGTGGTGTTTAAAGGACTCCCGTCACCAGGCATGAGTTACAGTCTTTCAGAAAGTAAAGAGACACATGTAGGCACTGTCCCACGGGTGGTGGTTCCAGCCTCGCCCTGTCGTGTCTGATGGCCCTTCAGCCTCGGGGCAGGGGAGGGCTTGGCTGCAGCTGCCCTGCGGAGCCGTGTCCGTGAGCACCCCGCGTGTTCTGGGTCACCCTTTGGCCCGACGGCCTGTCTTCTGGGGAGGCCATCTGTTCCAGCTGTGGACAGGGGGCGACGCACCGCGGGGCCGTGTCCGCCAGACCCGGGGCGGACGGATGTGTGGGCCACAGCCTCCCCACTCCGGGGGGAGTAGGGGGGCAGTGTTTGATTTTCAGGGAAAGAAATTCCACAGGGGAAGGAGTAGGGCTTTGGTAGTCGACAATATCAGTTCTAAAAATGCAATTTCCGGATTAATAACAAAGACTCTGCTGGCGTTCCCTGGCTCCTGGAGGATGCGCTCTGACCACAGAGCATATTGTGCCCTGCGGCGCCGGGCCGTCAGGACTCCACGGTCCTCCCCTTTCTGAGGGGAGACGTCTATTAAAACGGGTCGCGGCTTGTCCCGGCACCCCCCTGGAAATGAGAAATGCACCCCAGTAGACCAGCCTCTGGTTAAATATTAAAGCTTGTAGCTTTAATACTTGTGTGTCTCTGTGCTGCATTACGGTAGAGAAAAACTCACAAGAAAGAGGGGTTCCTTCTGAAACCTCCACTCTCTAAGCTGTGCTGACCTATTTTGTCCTACTTAGAGTTTTTTTACATCAAGGACCCACTTAGACAAAAAACAAAATGTATCGATCACACACATACAAATATACACAAAATGTACCTGTGTGTGTAGAAACACATGTGCAGATACATATGTGAGCATGCTATCACACATATGTGAAAGTACTTATTGATACGCTAAACATCATTTACGGCTTCAGAATCTTTCTCACCGTTTGTATCTCATCAGTCTGCTTTGGAGAAAAATAAGAAATGAGAGGTGGGCTTGTGATTAAGACAGAGACTCATCACTCCTCTGGCCAAGAAGTTAAAGTTCTCCTTCAGGAAAAAGTCCTGCTCCAAAGGGAAATAAGAAATAGGAATCAGAAGAGGAAGTGAAGTTGAGAGAAACCCACACCCATTCCTGCTTCAACCTGTCCACACCAACCCCGCCGTGGGGATGGGGAAGGAAGGGAGCGCATCGTCTGTTGGGGGTTAAATATTTCACACGGTCTGCAAATGAGACTGCAGCAGAGGGGACCAGGCCATCAGAGGGACAGAAGTCTGCAGCTTAAGTGGGAGAATTCTTGAAATGTGAAAACGAAGATTAGCATTTTCAGATTGTTAAAACTACTGTCATACTGAGTGGATAAAGGAGTCCCTATGTTTAACAAAGGACAAAATACATGAAAATATTCATCCTGAGCATGTCAATTATTATAATGAACAAGGTAGGTATTTGGGTCCATGGTCCCCGTTTCCTCCTGGTTCTCAGCCAGGTATAGCTCACAGATGAAAACTCCTGGACTGTGAATTGAGCCTCAGTCTCTCACAGGAAGTGTCAGATCTGGAGTTTTCTGGTTGCTCAGCACGCGGCACATCCCAGGTCTTGGCGCTCAGCTGCACCATCCACCGGCCTGCTGCTCTGCGGGGGTGTTGATGAGTCTGGGCAGGGCCACCTCGTAGCGGCCACTGCGGCCTCGGTTCCAGCCTCTGAGTGGGTGTCTGAGAGCCGCCAGGTGAGAGGCGGTGGTGTGTAGATGGCCAGTCCCTCTCTCACCACGCCTGGGGTCTGCCCACCTCTCCTGGCTGAAGTGTGTGCGACCGTTTTCTCCCCAAGAACAGCGTGAGCCTGGATCCTGCATCCGTCCCATTGTCATCAGCCGTGCTCTCTGAACTGCAGAGGCAGAAGCGGAAACCCGTGGATAATTCTGCAGTCGTGGCTAACACGCGATGGGTGTGAGAGGTCACAGTGAAGGGCGTGGGCAGTGGCCACAAGCAAATGATGATTGGCGGTGGTCGTGGGCAATGGCTGTAAGTGAAGGTCAAAGGTCATTGTCAAGGGCCATTATTGTGGGTGACTGTCGGTGGGGTCATGCCCGATGGTGATAATGCTCATGGCAGAGGTCACCAGGATGCTCTCAGGGAAAAATGCACTATTTGGGCAGACAATACAGTTGTTTGGATCTCAGGCGGTTCTTGGGTCCCGTCCGTGAGTGGCCACTTGTGCAACAGACTCAATTGTGCGGGAGCGCGTGTGAAGCTGAGGGGCTTGAAGGAAACCACGTGTGACTGTGGCAGGAACGTGTTTCTCTGCAAAGAACAGAGGACAGTTCAAGTAGCCGTGTCCAGGAACAAAACTGGATGTGGATTTGAAAGTTTGTTGAGTTTATTTTGTGGTTTCTATGGTGAAACTCAGGGAGACAGACCTGGAGGTTTGTTCTGGTAGGAAGTTCAAGGAAACGCAAAATCCACCACCCTCGTGGTTAGAGTAACAAGCCGCTAGCAATAAAGACAGGCAGAGAAGAACACTACAGGAGACTGAGGAACATACCGCTGGTCCCTGAGGGGGAAGGTGGCTTCCTGCAGAGAGAATGTGGCAATGTGGGACCTGACTCTGCCTTCCACCACGGCGGGGTGGCTCCATGGAGAGACACACATTTCTTACAACTGATCAGAAGTGATGAAAATAATCAGGATCCCTGAATGTAAATCCATCTCAATGTGTGAATCCCGAGCTCATGTTTTCTTTGCAAGTATGGAATCTGGTGATTACTTTGAGGCCCCCAGAGGCTGTTTCCACCCAGGTACCCTCCTGTAAAGACCTTCAAATTGGCCCCCTGACCTTCAGATACAGTGTCATGACCTTCAGGTACACTCACATTTTAACAGTTTGAGGTATGCTGGGGACAGACTGAATCGGAGGACAAAATAGAAGAGCATTTCCTGTGGTTTCTGAAGTGTATTTGATCTGTATTTTCCTCTCTGAATTCCAGGCTCTGTAATGTTTCAACTTAAAGTGGGGACTTTCTGAGTTACATTGTGCAAACCTTTTCTTTGCTTCCCGAGGGTCATCCCTCCATAGTTTTCCAGGACAGCAAAATGGATGAGTAGGTTTTGTTGAAACTTTCCAAACAAATTCACCTTTGTGCTAAGGTAACAGTAGAGAATGTCCACCTCCAGCCTGGGCTTTGGGAAAGGCGTGGCACCACGGAGACGTCGACAGACCCGATCTTGGAGGCTCCCGCCCCGCACCCCCCATGTGACGCGCTGGTGTGCGAGGCCTGTGGCTAATTTCACAGCTGATGTGTTTGCTGCTGACCTGAAACAAAAGGAGGAATAAACAAAAGTGGGCAAAGAACTTCCAAGGGGTTCTGACAAAATGAAGTGCATGAATCTTGAGATGAAACCCGCTGGACTGGAAACTAGACACATTCTGTAAGATTGCGAGCCAAAAAAGTTAAATCTGGAAGAGCAGAAATAAAATTAAACAGATCAATAGCAGAATAGGCATTTCTTTAAAGCGACATTTCTCAGTTACACTTGGCTTTCTCCAGTGATCATTTTATTTGTTTTAGACGATGCTGAGAAGGGTTTAGGCTCCAGGGTTGATGCCAGCAGAGGAGGGTATTTTTCCCTCTGTTCATTTCACACACGTGCATCTTGACCTGCGTTTCGTGGGTTGGGAAGAGGAGTCGATTTGTTCTGGCTATCCTTTTTTCCCCGCTTTTTAGAGTGAAAAGGAGAGCAAACTCAGTCTAATGGCTGATGACTGGGGGTCAAACTACAGGGCCTTCCCAGGGATGGAATGCCCACCCCCTTGTCCTCAGCCTCTTGTTTGTAAATCAAGCTCTAGCCTTCAAGTCTTTCCCTAAATGCCAATGAACCAATTTAACCAGAAAAGTGAGAGTGCAGAAGAAAACCTAAATAATCAAGTAAGACAAAATAGTAATAGTTCAGCCACAAAACCAAGTCCAGGACTGTAGTTCCTCCTCACAGACTGTAGGTCACTTGCTGAGCCCGGGCCTGGAGCTGCTTTGCAGATACCGAAGCCCCCACCAGGTAAAACTGGGTCACCGCATGTGGACTGTCAGCGGGCAGACCCCAGCCTGGTGGGAACCAGAAGGTTTGTGGTCGCGATTCCTGAAACATCACCCTGTTACCTCACCTGCAGCCAGTCAGGACAGTATGTATGTAAGCTGACATGTACCCTGACCACCCCGCCAGGAGGACCCCCCTCACACCCTTCAAACACCCTTCCCTGAAGTTGGGGGTCAGGTCTTCTGGTTGGACGTCTCCCGTTTAACACTTTCTTCTACCTCTGCCCACTGTCAGTGGAGACTTTTTTGTTTCTCTGGGGCTAGTGGACTTGGGTTTGGTTCACAAACAGGTTCACGGTGTCCATGATGGTGGGGGACCGGGCCTGTCCTTTGCACCCTCCTCATTTGGTGTCCTGGGTGGGGGCGCCTTCTGGCCTCTCTCACCCCTGGGACCTAAGCCCCCCCATGCCCCACAGCGTGCAGGGACACTGTCCCCTCACCCCAGCCCACCCTAACCCAGACCCCACCCTGCCAAGGCCAGGCCCCCGGGGGGTTCCACCCCGGGGATGCAGGGTCCTGCTGGGGGTGGGGGATCCATTTGAGGCGCTAGCTGTGTCCCGAGCCTGCAGAGGCCGCGGGCTGGCCCCCCACCAGGGTCCCTGCCCACCGTGAGTGGTCCTGGGGACCCAGCTAGACTCCCTCTGGGTGTTGCTTCTGGCAGAGCCTACGGGTGAATGGGTCTGGCCTGGGACCGCGGGGGTGCATCATCCGG
Source organism: Hydropotes inermis (assembly GCA_020226075.1). NCBI lineage: Eukaryota > Metazoa > Chordata > Mammalia > Artiodactyla > Cervidae > Hydropotes > Hydropotes inermis. The sequence continues at coordinate 1,127,999 of CM035283.1, forward strand.
ATGCCCCTCCCGTGGGCAGGCTAGCGAGAGGCCAGGGTGGGGTGCAGGGTGGAGGGTGAGGAATCCGGGACCCCCACTCCCTCCAGCCTCACCAGGCATCCAGCTGGAAACACCATGTGGACCGGGCTGCCGGGGCGGGCTCTTCACGGAGGAGGAAGGAGACCCCATGGGTTATGATCCCAAAAAGAAGAGTTTGGAAAGGGGAGTCAGGACAGGGAGGGAGAGGTGGAGGGGTCCTAGGAGGTCACCCAGCAGGGCATGGCCGTGGGCGGCGCCCTCGGGGACACCCACATGGTAAGGGTCCCGGCAGAGGAGGGGGAGACTGGGCTGGCTGGCTCCTCGGTGCAGGCGGTGCATGGTCCGTCTGGTGGAGGGCAGGGCTCTCTGGAGGCTTCGAGGGGTCCTGGCCCCGGGGAGTAGGATGGATGCCGTGGCCAGAGGTCTCCACCAGCATCCGTGGCCGCTGGGATCCCATGAGGCTTCAGCTCCTGAATCCGCGCTGTCCACCTAGGGCCCCGGACCAGACTAGGGCTGCCCTAGCTCTGAGAGGAGCGGGAAAGTGAGCCCGGCCTGAAGCTGCCCAGGGGGAGGGGGCCCCGCTGCTCCAGGGGGAGGGGGCCCCTGCTGCTGGGGGGGGTGTGGACCTGCGCCTCTCCCCCAAGTCCCGGAAGGTGGGGAGCGGCCCACACGTCAGAAGGAGCTCACGCACTGGCCAAAATCAGTGACAGAGGCCGACCCGGAGCAGGGGGGTCATGAAACCTCTAACG
>CM035283.1:1133765-1162891 GCA_020226075.1 Hydropotes inermis
GTCGCTCAGTCGTGTCCAGCTCTTTGCGACCCCATGGGCTGCAGCACTCCAGGCCTCCCTGTCCATCACCAACTCCCAGAGCTTGATAAAACTCATGTCCATAGAATCGGTGATGCCATCCAACCATCTCATCCTCTATCATCCCCTTCTCCTCCTGCCTTCAATCTTTCCCAGCATCAGGGTCTTTTCCAATGAGTTAGTTCTTTGCATCAGGTGGCCAAAGTATTGGAGTTTCAGCTTTAGCATCAGTCCTTCCAATGAATATTCAGGAATGATTTCCTTTAGGATGGACTGGTTGGGTCTCCTTGCAGTCCAAGGGACTCTCAAGAGGCTTCTCCAACACCACAGTTCAAAAGCATCAATTCTTCAGTGCTCAGCTTTTTTTATGGTCCAACTCTCACATCCATACATGACTACTGGAAAAACCACAACTTTGACTAGATGGACCTTTGTCTGCAAAGTAATGTCTCTGCTTTTTACTATGCTGTCTACGTTGATCATAGCTTTTCTTTCAAGGAGCAGGAGTGTTTTAAATTCATGGCTGCAGTTACCATTTGCAGTGATTTTAGAGCCCAAGAAAATAAAGTCTGTCACTGTTTCCATTGTTTCCCCGTCTATTTGCCATGAAGTGATGGGACCAGATATCATGATCTTAATTTTTTGAATGTTGAGTTTTAAGCCAGCTTTTTCACTCTCCTCGTTCACTTTCATCAAGAGGCTCTTTAGTTCCTCTTCACTTTCTGCCATAAGGGTGGTGTCATCTGCATATCTGAGGTTATTGATATTTCTCCCGGCAATCTTGATTCCAGCTTGTGCTTCATCCAGCCTGGCGTTTCACATGATGTACTCTGCATGTAAGTTAAATAAGCAGGGTGACAATATACAGACTTTATGTACTCCTTTCCCAATTTGGAACCAGTCTGTTGTTCCATGTCTGGTACTAATGTTGCTTCTTGACCTGCATTCAGATTTCTCAGGAGGCAGGTAAGGTGGTTTGTTAGTCCCATCTCTTGAATAATTTTCCACAGTTCATTGTGATCTACACAGTCAAATGCTTTGGAGTAATCAATAAAGCAGAAGTAGATGTTTTTTTCTGGAATTCTCTTGCTTTTTCTATGATCCTACATATGTTGGCAATTTGATCTCTGTTTCCTCTGCCTTTTCTAAATCTAGCTTGAACATCTGGAAGTTCACTGTTCACATACTGTTGAACCCTAGCTTGGAGAATTTTGAGCATTACTTTGCTAGCATGTGAGATGAGTGCAATTGTGCAGTAGTTTGAACATTCTTTGGCACTGCTGTTCTTTGGGATTGGAATGAAAACTGACCTTTTCCAGTCCTGTGACCACTGTTGAGTTTTCCAAACTTACTGGCTCATTGAATGCAGCACTTTCACAACATCATCTTTTAGGATTTGAAATAGCTCAACTGGAGTTCCATCACCTCCACTAGCTTTGTTTGTGGTAAAGATTCCTAAGGCCCACTTGACTACACATTCCAGGATGTCTGGCTCTAGGTGAGGTGAGAAAGTAGGGAAAACCACTAGACCATCTCAGGTGTGACCTAAATCAAAGCCCTTGCAATTATACAGTGGAAGTGACAAATATATTCAAGGGATTAGATCTGATAGACTGAGTGCCTGAAAACCATGAACGGAGGTCCGTGACACTGTCCAGGAGGCAGGGGTCAAGACCATCCCCAAGAAAAAGAAAGTCAAAAAGGCAAAGTGGTTGTCTGAGGCGGCCTTACAAATAGCTGAGAAAAGAAGAGAAACTTTCCAGGGGGACGATCGTTCCTAGACAGACATCCACGGGGCTGACAGAACACAGGCGGCATTCTCTAGTAACTCTGGACTGTCCTGTGCCACCGTTAAAGGTGCTTGGTTCTCTCCAGGGCACACGCTGTGTGTGTGTTCATGGGGTGTGCCACAGACGATTCCCAGGATGCGGGGTCCTGAGGGCAGAGCTGAGGGAGCCCTCACCCGTGTCTTCACAAAGGAGAGGAGGATGCTGTGTGCCCACTCGCCCTGAAGGAGCGGCTCTCTCGTGAGCCATGGCCTCGCTCGGCAGATAACGGGGGGCCTGATTTTGGGGGGCAGATGTTAAGGTAAGTTTCTCCAAATGAAGCTATTATGAAACTATCTACTAGAATTTCTGGTTTGCAAAGGCACCCTTGAGTTTACCACCCCTCCTGAAGAAATAAGTTTTGCTCAGATCCAAGTTTGTTGTTGTCATTGAGTCACTGACATGCCCGACTCTTTGTGACCCCGTGAACTGCAGCACACCAGGCCTCCCTGTCCATCACCAACTCCCAGAGTTTACTCAAACTCATGTTCATCGAGTCGGTGATGCCATCCAACCATCTCATCCTCTGTCATCCCCTTCTCCTCCTGCGCTCAATCTTTCCCAGCATTGGGGTCTTTTCCAGTGAGTCAGCTCTTCGCATGAGGTGGCCAAAGTTTCGGACCTTCAGCTTCAACACCAGTCCTTCCAATGAATATTCAGGGTTGATTTCCTTTAGTACTGATTTGATCCAAGGTACTGACTCCAGGTTCTGGGGACAGATCGGAGCTGTCCGCAACACAAGGAAACGCACCAGCACATGCACACGCACACTTGACAACCAAGCACGCGCTTGCTGCAAGAGAGACAAGGGCAAAGGCTGGAGGAGAAAACCCGGAGTGCGTGAGAGACAAGAGGGCCGCAGTGCTCACTGCGCGGCCGGGCTTGGAGGGCAGGTCTCTGCTTCTCTGGGGCCAAGGCGCTGGGCGAGGGGCGCAGGGGCACACGCCTCACGGACCCGGCCCCGGCCCGTCCCCCGCCTCCTCCCCACGGTTCTCCTGCTCTCCTGACTGCAGTTGCCTCCGCTTCTGATTGTTACAGAGTTAATGCATTGTCTCTTCACTCAAAAAGTTCTTGGCGTATCGGCGTTTATCATTTTACTGAGTCTAAAATAAGGCAAACCCATCCTAGAAAAGTTTCAAAATAGAGAAAGTTCAACAAAGCCAGCTGTATTGAATTACAGCCTCTCCGCCCCACCGTCAGTGCAGTTAACATGTGTTGTCTATATTACAGCCTTTTCTGTTTATGGGCACATCAGTTCCATTGTAAGCCAGCATCGGCGGCTCTGCGGCGGGGCTAACAGTGACCTCTGCCACGAGGACTTGCCCCAGGCCGGCTGCTGCCAGAGCCCCCGTCCCCACCGCAGGCCTCGGCTGACCCGCGCCTCCGCAGGAGACACTGGAACGGTCACAGGCGCGTCCGGCTCAGTCTGGGGGTGGGGGGTTACTGCTCCTTTCCCTGAGTCTTCCGAGTGCCTCTGGGGGGGGTATGAGGTTTGACTTAAAACGCGATAGCACGCCTCCTGCCATCTTGTTGCAGCTTCTCCTTGGCCCTCGGACGGGGGGTATCTTTCTTCGGCGGGTTCCAGCGTTCTCCTGTTGATGGTTGTGGAGCAGTGAGTTGTGATTTTGGTGTTCTCCCAGGAGGTGATGAGCCCGCGTTCTTCTCCGCCACCTTGCAAGTAGCATAATTCACTGTAAATGCATCAATTCCTTTGTAAGCCAGTCTCATAATTAGGTCCCTCTAAAGTATTTAAACATTTTTGCTGCTGTTTATATACATCTGTGACCCTCCCTTAGATTAATCTTTGCCCACATCATCAGTGTTTCATCGTCCCCAACGGTCAGCTTCCTTGTGCCCTAACGGGGCTGAGGTGCCGGCCCGTGACAATCTGGCGGGCTGCCCTGGTGGGTGATGGCCCAGATGTCCCTCCATGCCCGGCTTCCTCCTGCAGTGCCGACGGTTCCGCTGCCCTGCTAGAGATCTCCTTGAAAGGAATTAGATTCTTTTTCCGGTTTTCTTTTAAGTACCAGTCTGTTTGTAGCAGATGGGCATACATGCCGTGGTCTTTTCTGCACTTTGGCCCTGATCTCTTGTCATCCAAAGGAGCCGGCTTTATCAGCATCTGTGATGTGAACTGCCGTTCGAGGGGAGCCGGACTGCTTATTAAGGACGGGATAAGGAACCCCTTCACACAGATGGCAGAGCTGACCCGGAAGATGCGTGGGCGAAGCCAGTCCTGCCTGACCCCGGCGCCCGCAGCAGGGATGCCCTCGGGGCTGGGATAGCTTCCTGCCCGGGATCCCTCCCCACTGCCGGGCATGGTTCCCTCCTGCCTTTGAGAATCTCCCCTCTGGGCTGCAGCGAGTTTGTGCCCACCGCCACCACCTTTGTCCCCCAGGAACCTGGAAGGCTGCTGGAAGGAAGGGGGGCCCAGGCTGGGATCCTGGGTTTTTCTACCGTGAAGCCAGGCTGTTTGGAGTGTGCTTACTCCTGGCCTTTCAGGGTTACTTAGTGACAACCATAGAGATCATTGCAAAAGCAGCCAGTCCTCCACAGTGAGGGTGTCGGTCCTGGAAAGGAGGTCAACAGGCAGAGAGCAGAGAGGATGCGGGGCTGGAGGTGGAGGCGGGAAAAGGCGGATGGAGGGAGGCCGCTGGGAGCAGGGACGGGGCAGTGCCGGCTCCGTGGGGCTCACCTTCTGCCCTTGTCCGCCAGCTTCTAGGTCCGAGGCAGCTGGAGACTTGGGCTCTGTCTCTGTAACTCAAAGGGAGGCCAGGCTCTGGGTGAGCTGCTGGCTGTGGGGAGCGGGCCCGGATCCCTGCTGGGTGTGCACGGCATCAGCCTGGGGCCAGGACAGGTGCCCCGTGGCCTGGGGCTGCTCTCAGACACCCTCCCCCCCACCCCGGCCCTGCGGGTGTGGCGAAGCTGCCCTCCCTGTCCAGCCCACAGCCCCCAGGGACCCAAAGCCCCCTGCCCACCGCCTGCAGCAATCTGTCCTTTTTTGGAAAGAAAGCGGGCCGGCCTGGCCCTCCGCTTTTCGCGGCCAGTTCCCTGTTGGCTGCCACACTTAGAGCCCCGGGCTTCCGCGGGCTCCTTATCACAAAGCCTTCAGCACCTTCAGGGACCTCCTGCAAGCCCTCAGGCTCACCTGGACCCCCTCAAGGGCCCGGGAGTTCCCCAGAAAGGCAGCGGTGAAGAAATTGGCTGAGGAAAAGAAACATTCCCCACTAATGAGAAACAACTTGTCTGCATTTATAAAACAAACCGAGAATGTGTCCTTGAAGAGCTTCCAGAGTGTGGGCGCAAACAAAACCAGGCTGACCGAGAGCGGCTGGCAGCCCGGCCTCCGCTTGCAGGTAAAGTGAGTCCCGGGCTGCTGCCCGCTCATGGGGAGAAGCCGGAGCGCCCGGGAGGTTGCGCGGAACACACGGAGCCTCAGGGAGAAACCTGGGATTTTATGCCTAGCAAGGCAACTAAAAGTTAGCATATCACAGGCCATATTAACAGCGATAGTAGCATTAATGTATATGTGCTTAGTCGACTCTTTGTGACTTTCCCGACTCTTTGTGACCCCATAAACTGCAGCCTGCCAGGCTCCTTCATCTGTGAGGGTTCTCCAGGCCAGAATACTGGAGTGGGTGGCCATGCCATTCTCCAGGGGATCTTCCCGACCCAGGGATCAAACCCAGATCTCATACATTGCAGGCAGATTCTTTGCCAGCTGAGCCACCAGGGAAGTCCAGGAATGCTGGAGTGGGCAGCCTATCCCTTCTCCAGGGATCTTCCGGTCCCAGGAATTGAACCAGGGTCTCCTGCGTTGCAGGCGGATTCTTTCCAGCTGAGCCACCCAGGTAGCCCAGCAGCATCAAGACTTTATACAGTGTTTTCCTCTTTCCAGACTGTTTTTATGAGAAAGCCCCAGATCACAGTGACCTTGGCATATGGGGTGGCTGGTGCATCTTATTTTATAAAAGGTTCTTGTTTTATAAAGTGAGAAAATGTAAACAGGGGGAGGTTAACTACTTTGTTAATGCTATAAAATAAAAGAGCGAGATTGCTAATTAGTCTAAGGCCACTGTGTAGAGACACTGCTTAAATACATGTGAACAATAGCTCCTAATAGATTGTCCTAGTAATTTCCATAGGACCTGCTGCGAGTGTATAGAAATTAAAAATGGGGTTGGATTAATAGTTGTATAGTAACCTGCTCTGGGGCTTTTAATCTTGATTTTTTTATTCCATGTAATTACAGTGCAACATGAAGATAAATATGCTCATTTTGCTTACAATTATCTACCTCAAAGGAAGCAAATACAGTATCTTTCAAAGCGTAACTTTCTACTTTCTAAAGAGATTTTTGCCAGAGAAGGTTCCCAGCACTGAGCCTTGAGTAGCTGGCACCACAGCCTCCTGACACTTCAGGAGAGCAGGGTGGCGGAAGGGAGACTACACTAGGCATCATAAAGTGTGTGCCCTTACAATGCAGTGTTTCTGAATTAGCTCAACCTGCCAGGACTCCCAACAACTTTTCCGATAAAGCAAAAATTTCAAAAAGCCGCTTTAAGTTCAGCCTGGCATCTGGAGCGGGTGTCCACTGAGGCGGGCCTAGTGCCTCGTGAAATGAGTGGTGCAGTCGCCCCTGCCGGGCTGGAGGTGGCTCCCAAAGCCGGGGCCGGGTGGGAGGCAGGCCGGCTGGAGTCCGGACTGTGACACTGATGCTGGAGGAGCAGGTGAGTGCCAGCCCTGGGCAGGGGCGCCAGCCCTGGGCAGGGGCCAGGGGCCAACAGACTCCTGAGCCTCTTGACCACAGGGGCCACACAGCTCACAGGAGCAAAGTTAAGGAAAGCGCTACTTGCTCAGTCCTGTCCGACTCTGCGTGACGCCAGGGACTGGGGCCCACCAGGCTCCTCTGTTCACGGAATTCTCTAGGCAAGGGCACTGGGGCGGATGGCTGTTTCATCCTCCAGGGCATCTTCCCAGCCCAGGGATCGAACCCGCGTCTCTCCAGTCTCCTGCCTTGGCAGGCAGATTCTTTACCCTCTGGGCTTGTTTTCAACAAACGGCCGACCTCTCAGCTGACCAGTGCCAGGAAGGAAGGAAAAAAGGAAAGGAGGAAGGACCACGGAGCCCATGGACCGGTTCTAGAACATTCCGTCTGTGGACGCGGCCGGAGCAAAAAGCGGTGGTCAAGAGGGGAGGCGGTTCTGACTTCGTTGTCCAGTCGCTTTTGATCAGCAGGTTGGTCTTGTTGGTTTCCTGTTAGGAATTTAAGTTCTAGGAAAACCGTTTGGGATTCTTAGTCCAGCTGGGGGCGGCGAGTGTGTGCCTCTGAACCACAAGTGGAAAGACTCCCCGGCTGTGGGACCTGGCTCAACTCAGCCTCCAGGCCAAGGGCTGGCATTTCCCCTCTTATTAAGCTGCCTCTCTCTCTGTGTTTTAAATTGAAGTATAGTTGATTTGCAGTGTTGTGTTAATTTCTGCTGTGCAGTGAAGTGACTCAGTTATACACATATACACACTCTTTTTATATTCTTTTCCATTACGTTTCTCCCAGGATATTGAATATAGTTCCCTGTGCTGTAGGCAGGACCTTGTTGCTTATCCAGAGGACGGCTTTTTATAGCCAGGCTAACTCCTCAGGGGCTTATCAGTGTGACGGAAATAACCTCTGAAAACACAGGTCTGGACTGGTGGTTTTGCTGGTGGTGGTGTGAACATGTTGTTCGAGAATCAGCCCCTTAAAGTTGCAGCAAAGCTGCTCCGGCCACCGTGGACAGCGGCTGCAGGGGGTCTGGCTGGCCATGTTCACACAGGGGACACTCTGGAACTGGCCGGTGGGCTCTCTGGTCCTGCTTCGTTTCTTCCTTTCCTTCCTTCCTGGCACTGGTCAGCTCAGAAGCCAGCTGCTTGTTGAAAACAAGCTGACCGTAACCTCAGCTTTCATTTAACCCATGTTCTATCACGAAGTATAATACATTTTAGTGTGAAAATAGTCCAACTTGGATGCGACGTTTTCTGGTGCTCCAAACCAGTTTCTCTACTTTTCAATGTGTTCATTCTGATGAACAAAACAAGCTTGAGGGATTAAATTTAATAAGCCTGAGTTCTTTTTTGTTTTTATGTTTGCTGGTTTTCTTCATTTAAGCATTCGTTTATTTTAGCTTCTGAACTCTCAGAAGATTGGTACACGTGGAAGTGAAAACGTCACTCAGCTGGGTCCAACTCTTTGTGACCCCACGGACTGTGTACTGGAGTGGGGAGCCTGTCCCTTCTCCAGGGGACGCTCCCGACCCAGGAAACGAACGGGGGTCTCCAGCATTGCAGGTGGATTCTTCACCAACTGAGCGATCAGTGAAGTTGACCCACCCGGTCTCAGAAGAAAAAGGGAAAGGAAGGGAAGTGCTGAGAGGAAGCGGCGGTCATCCCAGAGCGCAGGAGCCGCGTTCAGGCTGCGGGACAGCGGGTTGGGAGAAGCGTGCAGGCGGAGCCGCGGGGGACGAGGGACGCGCGGAGAGCTCAGCCTGGCCGACGCGCCCCCGGAGGCCCGGCCGCGACCGGCTTCGCGGCCCTGTCGCGGGTCTGCGCTGACCCCCGCGGCCGGCGACCACGCCCCGGCCTCGCCGCTCCCCCACGCCCGGACACCGCTCGGCTCGCAGGCCCGAGGCCGCGCCACGGCCTCCAGGAAGCCCGCCCTCCTTGCGCCGTGCAGACCTGCCCGCTTCCCTTCGTGAGCAGGGGCTGGGAAATCGGTTACTGGAGAGCTCACTCGCTGAGTGGTGGACATCGGCGATTTCCTCTGCCGTTGGCTTGCCCTCTGGACACGCTGTTGGAGTCTAATGAAGTCTCCCGGCCAAGTACTAAGCAGGCCCGCCGCCGCTTAGCTTCCCAGATCGGAGACGAGGCGCGTTCAGCGCGGTGCGCGGCGGGCGGCGGCCTCTGTCAGGTCCCACTCTGGGTCCGGATACGGACTCCGGAGGCCGAGGGGCCGAGTCAGTTCACACTCCTCTCTGCGCTGGCTCTGCCCCGTGAATGTGATGGGAATTCTCGACATGGCTGCACGCCCAGCAGAGCCTGTGGTCGGGGTCAAAGAACTCGCTGCCGCAAGTGGCGCCAGGCAAGCGGCTCCGCGGGTGGAGGCAGGGCTGAACCGAGCCTCGGGGAGGCTGCCCGACCTCCCGCAGGCGCCCTCCGGCCCGCCGGGGCCCAGGCAGCCTGGGAGGCCCGCCGGCCTCGGAGCCTGCAGTTTCCTGGCCGGTGCTGCCGCCCTGCATTTGTGAACCGAGCCTTCAGTGAGCGGACAGGTTTCAATCACACCAAGGTCCTGACACTTGGCAGGTGTCTATTTGCCAAGCAGCTTGTCACGGCCTCAACCTACAGAGTGGGTGGATGGTGCTGTCTTTTGTAATTCGCTTCCACAGGCCAGTTAACATTCACCAGCGGGACATTTATCTTCCAAATCACCTTAGAGAATAACAGCAAACTAAAAAACTGTATAAAAATAGAAACATTAGGGAATTCCCTGGCAGCTCAGTGGTTAGAACTCTGCTCTCACCGCTGAGGGTCTGGGTTCCAACCCTGGTTAGGGAGCTAAAGTCCCGCAGGCCGAGCAGCGTGGCAGAAACAAAACAGCCAAACAAACACAGACCCCACCAAACCCAAACCACCAGCCCCCAAAAAGCAACCGCCCTCCGAGATATGGAATAAATCAGTTCATAGAAAAGGGAAATAACAAACACGTGGGAAGCAAGGCCCAGCATTAACGTTGGAAATGCAACTGGAAGCCTCGCAAACGTCTCATCTGAATGACCTGGATCAAACACCGCGCTCAGCTGAGGCAAATCGGAAGCAGAACAGACGCGCAGCCCTGAAGGAACACGCGGACTGAGACCCCGCAAAATGGACAAGTGGCAATCACGGATCGAGCCACGCGCCTCGAGCGCCTCTCAGCTCGTCTCTGTTCCCCGCTTGCTTCCACGTTGGGTTGCTGTTAGCAGGCTCTTGCTCACAGCATTTCATACCTGTCAGTGTGGCCATTTCTTTTCGTCTCCCTTGAGCCGACACCTTGGAGTGGAATTGCTGGGCTCTGGGGGTGAGTCTTGCGTTTAACTCTAAAGAACCTGGTTTTGGGAGGAAGTGGCTACACCGTTTCGCACTCCCCATGTAGGGCTGTCAAGTCTGTGGATACAGACTGCTTCATCACTTTCAAAGATCTTTAAATTCTCTCCACAATGTTTTGTTATTTCTAGTATACAAACTTTCTTCTTCTCTTGAATTTTTTTTTTTGAGTATTTTATTATTTCGGGTGCAATTGAGAGAGGAATTGTTTTTTTTTTAATTTTTCTTGGGTTCAGGGGAAGTATGTAGAAACAATTGGTTTTCTATTTTGAGCCGGGATGCTGCTACCACACTGATCGCCTTTATTAGTTCCAGGAGAATCTTTTTGTGAACTTCTTAAAATTTTCCACATATAGCATTTTGTCATCTGGGAATAAAGGCAATTATTTTTTCTTTTTTCTTTCCTCATAAAGATGTCTTTATTTCTTTTTCTTGCCTGATGTACTGGCTGCAACCTCTGGTACAATATCGAAGAGAAATGATGAGAATGGATATCCTTATCTTGTTCCCAGTTTCAGGGAGAAAAGTACTCAGTCTCTCACTGTTGAATTCAGGTTAACGACTTATGGTTTTTGTAGACATCCTTCATTAGGAACCTTCCATCTGTTTCTGCTGCCTCAGTGGCAAACAATCCGCCTGCCCGTGCGGGAGCCACAAGAGACACGAGTTCAATCTCTGGGTCGAGAAGACCCCCTGGAGAAGGAAATGGCAACCCACTCCAGTACGCTTGCCTGGAGAACCCCGTGGACAGAGGAGCCTGGCGGGCTATAGTCCACAGGGGGCCGCAAGGAGTCGGACAGGACTTAGAGACTGAACAGAAACAATCTGTTTCTAACATCGAGTATTTTTAATTATAAATGGGTGTTGGATCCTGCTGAATGCATTTTCTGCATCTATGCAGATGATCATATATATATCTTCCCCTCTTGATGCTGTTAATAAAATTTATTAAATTAATTTACTTTGGATGTGAAACCACTTGGGATTCCCAGATACAGTCTTGCCCATGGTGTGTAATCCTTCCTTTTATGTTGCTCAGTTTGGTTCACTGATGTTATCTTGAGAATCTCTGTGTCTCTGTTCGTGAGAGGTGTTGGTCTGAAGCCTTCTTTCCTCGTGAGTCTCTGACTTTGGCATCAGGATGACACTGGTCTCACAGAATGAACTTGGAAATATCTCCTCATTCTCTGTTTTCTGGAAGAGTTTAGAAAGGACATGACTTAGAGAGTAAACCACCATATGTGTATATATATAGATATAGATATAGATATAGATATATATGAAGAAGAAGAGAAAACCTATATTATATATATATATATATATATATATATATGCTTATATATAGGTTTACATAGTGAGTAGACCACTGTATGTGTGTGTATACACACACACACACATATTTATATATCTATGGCTAGTTCACGTTGTCTGGCAGAAACCAACACAACATCATAAAGCAATCTTCATCCAATTGAAAATAAAAGAGAACAAGGTCTGAGATTTCCCGTGTGCCCTCTGACCCCCAGCCTCCCCCCTGCCAGCCTCCTCCACTGGCATAGCACGTGCGTTACAACTGACGAGGCCATGCTGGCTCATCATAACTGCCCAAAGTCCATAGTTGACCTTAGAGCTCTATATTGGTGGTTCACATTCTATGGGTTTGGACAAGTGTGTAATGTCATGTATTCATGACTATAGTATCGTTCAGAGCAGTTTCACTGCCATAAAAATCCTCTGTGCTCCTTCCTCTCCTCAAGCCCTGCCAAACACTGATGCTCCTATGGTCTCCATAGTTTTCTTTCCCAGAATGTCACATTTACGAATCATAGGTAACCTTTTCAGTTCACTTCAGTTCAGTTGCTCAGTCGTGTCTGATTCTTTGAGACCCCATGGACTGTAGCACGCCAGGCCTCCCTGTCCATCACCAACTACCGGAGTTTACTCAAACTCACGTCCATCATGTTGGTGATGCCATCCAACCATCTTATCCTCTGTCATCCCCTTCTCCTCCACCTTTAGTTTCTCCCAGCATCAGGGTCTTTTCCAGTGAGTCAGTTCTTTGCATCAGGTGGCCAAAGTATTGGAGTTTCAGCTTCTGCATCAGTCCCTCCAATGAACACTCAGGACTGATTTCCTTTAGAATGGACTGATTGGATCTCCTTGCAGTCCAAGGGACCCTCAAGAGTCTTCTCCAACACCACATTTCAAGAGCATCAATTCTTCGGTGCTCAGCTTTCTTTATAGTCCAGCTCTCACATCCATACGTGACCACTGGGAAAACCATAGTTTTGAGTAGACGGACCTTTGCTGGTTTCTTTTACTCAATAAGAAGCATCTACATTTTCCCTCTGTCTTTTCATAGCTGATAGCTCATTACTTTTTAGCTTGGAGTGATACACCACTGTCCGGATGGACCAGTTTGTTTGTCCATTCACCTACTGAAGGACTCTTGGTTGTTTTCAAGTTTTGGAATACTGTATAAAGCTGCTGTAAGCATGGAGCCTTTTGTGTGGGCATCACCAAACTCTTCCACCAGCGCTGAAGGAGCGTTGCCAGCCTTTGGTGCTGTCAGCGTGCTGGAGAGTAGCCATTCTAACAGGCATGGATGGTACTCATTGTTGGCTTAACCTGCATTTCCCTGAGGTCATATCAAGTGGAGCATCTTTTCAAATGCATGTTTTGTCATCTGAATATTTTCTTTGGTGAAGTTTCTGTTAAGCTCTTTGGTCTATTTTTTAATTTTTTTTTTGTTCCCTTATTGTTGAGTTTTACGAGTTCTTTGTATATTTTGGATGACAGTCTTCTATTAGGTGTGTCTTTTACAAGTATTTTCTCCCAGTCTCTGCCTTGTCTTCTTCTCCTGGCGCCATCTTTTGCAGAGCAGAGTGGAAGGGTTTGCTTTTAATGAAGTGCAGCGCTTGGATTATTTTTCATGAATCGTAACTTTGGTGTTGTTTCTAGAAAGCCATCACTAAAGCCAAGGTCGTCTAGGACTTCTGTGCTGTCTTCTGGGTATCTTACATTTAGTTCAATGAGCTGTTTTGGGTTGATCTTTGTGAAGGGTGTGAGGTCTGTGTCTAGATTCACCTTCTGCATGGACTTCAGTTGTTCCAGCACCATTTGTTGAAGAGACTGTCTTTGCTCCTTTGTCAAAGGTCTGTTGACCCTCTTTATGGGTCTGCTTCTGTTAAATTGATCTATTTGTCTATGTTTTTCACCAGTACCACACTGTCTTGATTACTCCCGATTCACTCTAAGTCAAGTAGGGTGAGTCCTACAACTCTGTTCTTTCTCCTTAATATTGTGTCAACCACTTTGACTCTTTTCAGAATATTTCTAATGGCTAATTGAATTTGTTTACATATGTGTACTCCTACGTACTCTTTCTTTTGAAATCATTTTGGTAATATATATCTTTCTAGGACTTTCTCTATTTCTTACAATTTATCTAATTTGCTGGAATAAAGTTGTTCATAGTGCTGTCTTTATAATCATTTGTAAAATATATCTGCAAGGTTGAGGGTGACATGCACTCTTGTATTCTTGGTTATAGTGATTTGTGTTTCTTCTTTTCTCTTCACTGTTATAAATAAAGATTTGTTAATCAAAAAAATTTAACAAACCAACTTTTGCTTTCACTGACTGCCTCTATTTTTTTTGTTTTGATTGAGTTTTCACTCTGGGTTTTACTATTTGGCTCCTGGTCTTGCTTTGGGTTAATTTGCTCATCCCCCACCCCCTGAACTTTGTAAGATGGAAGCTAATTTGCTATTTTGTTTCTTTGCTAGTATAGGCTTTTAAAGCTCTCTCTAGAATTTACCCCTCAGTTCAGTTCAGTCCAGTCGTGTCTGACTCTCTGCAACCCCATGGGCGGCAGCACGCCAGGATCCCCTGTCCATCACCAACTCCCAGAGCTTACTCAAATTCACATCCATTGAGTGGGTGATGCCATCCAACCATCTTATCCTCTGTCATCCCCTTCTCCTCCTGCCTTCAATCTTTCCCAGCATCAGGGTCTTTCCAAATGAGTCAGGCCTTTGCATCAGGTGGCCAAAGTATTGGAGCTTCAGCTTCAGCATCAGTCCTTCCAATGAATATTCAGGACTGATTTCCTTTAGGATGGACTGGTTGGATCTCCTTTCTGTCCAAGGGACTCTCAAGAGTCTTCTCCAACACCACAGTTCGAAAGCATCAATTCTTCGATGCTCAGCTTTCTTTATGGTCCAACTGTCACATTCATACATGACTACTGGAAAACATAATTTTGACTAGACGGACCTTTGTTGGCAAAGTCACATCTCTGCTTTTTAATATGCTATCTAGGTTGATCATAGCTTTTCTTCCAAGGAGCAAGTGTCTTTTAATTTCATGGCTACAGTTACCATCTGCAGTGATTTTGGAGCCTAAGAAAAGAAAGTCTGTCACTGTTTCCATTGTTTCTCCATCTATTTGCCATGCAGTGATGGGACCAGATGTCATGATCTTTGTTTTTTGAATATTGAGTGTTAAGCCAGCTATTTCACTCTCCTCTTTCACTTTCATCAAGAGGCTCTTTAGTTCCTCTTTGCTTTCTGCCATAAGGGTGGTGTCATCTGCATATCTGAGGTTATTGATATTTCTCCTGTCAATCTTGATTTCAGTTTGTGCTTCATCCAGCCTGGCATTTTGCATGATGTACTCTGCATATAAGTTAAATAAGCAGGGTGAATATATACAGCCTTGACAGGATGACAGGATGACAATATACTCCTTTCCTGATTTGAAACCAGTTCATTGTTCCATGTCCGGTTCTAACTGTTGCTTCCTGACCTGCATGCAGATTTCTCAGGAGGCAGGTAAGGTGGTCAGGCATTCTCTTCTCTTTAAGAATTTTCCACAGTTTGCTGTGATCCACACAGTCAAAGGCTTTAGCATAGTCAATGAAGCAGATGTAAATGTTTTTCTGGAATTCTCTTGCTTTTCCTATGATCCAATGGATGTTGGCAATTTGATCTCTGGTTCCTCTACCTTTTCTTAATCCAGCTTGAATATCTGGAAGTTCACAGTTCACATACTATCGAAGTCTGGCTTGGAGAATTTTGAACATTACTTTACTAGTGTGGGAGATGAGTGCAACTGTGCAGTAGTTTGAGCATTCTTTGGCATTACCTTTCTTTGGGGTGGGAATAAATACTGACCTTTTCCAGTCCTGTGGCCACTGCTGAGTTTTCCAAACTTGCTGGCATATTGAGTGCAGCACTTTCACAGCATCATCTTTTAGGATTTGAAACAGCTCAGCTGGAATTTCATCACCTCCACTAGCTTTGTTCATAGTGATGCTTCCTAAGGCCCACTTGACTTCGAATTCCAGGATGTCTGGCTCTAGGTGAGTGATCACACCATTGTGGTTATCTCGGTCATGAAGATCTTTTTTGTACAGTTATTCTGTGTATTCTTGCCACCTCTTCTTAATATCTTCTGCTTCTGTTAGGTCCATACCATTTCTGTCCTTTGTTGTGCTCGTCTTTGCATGAAAAATCCCCTTCGTAGCTCTAATTCTCTTGAAGAGATCTCTAGTCTTTCCCATTCTGTTGTTTTCCTCTACTTCTTTGCATTGATCACTGAGGAAGGCTTTCTTATCTCTCCTGGCTATTCTTTGGGACTCTGCATTCAAATGGGTATATCTTTCCTTTTCTCCTTTGCCTTTTGCTTGTCTTCTTTTCTCAGCTATTTGTAAGGCCTCCTCAGACAAGAATTTTGCCTTTTTGCATTTTTTTCCCTTGGGGATGGTCTTGATCCCTGCCTCCTGTACCGTGTCACGAGCCTCTGTCCATAGCATATACCCTTAAGTGCTGTTAAACTGCATTCCATAAATTTTGGTATGTTGTGTCTTCAATTTTATTCATTTAAAATATTTTCAAAATTCCTTTTTGATTCCTTATTTGATGCATGAGTTATTTAAAACTATTTAAAAGTTACTTAAGACTGTTGTTTAGCTTCCAACATCTTTGGCATTTCCATGTTTCCTCCTGTTGTTAATTTCTAATGACACTTCTAATTTCATTTTGGTCAGAAAACATACTCTAATGTTAATACCCTCAAGTTTATTGAGAGTTGCTTTATGGCTTTGCATATGGTCTATATTGAAGACTATTCTGCATGCACTTGAGAAGATTATACATTCTACTGCCCCTGAGATCATGTTGCTTAGATTCTGGCTGGGTCATTCCCCTGGCAATGCTACTCAGGTATTCACATACTCACCGATCTTCTATCTGCTTTTTAGTAATTGTATAGAGTGGGAAATTAACATGTCCAACTATTATTATGGAAATGTCTGTTTCTCTTTTCAGTGTTGTGAGTTTTGCTTCATGCATTTTGTGTATTTAGGTTTATAGCTGTAATGTATTTTTATGATCGTAAGAATCGTTTTTTTTTGTCTTTAGTAACGTGTTTTGTCTTAAAGTTCATTTTGTCAATATTGCTATGGCTACAGGGATTCCAGGTGACTCTAGTGGTAAAGTATTTGCCTGCTAATGCAGGAGATGCAACTTTGGATCCTGGGTCAGGAAGATCCCCAGGAATGGGAAGTGGCAACCCCCTCCAGTACTGCTGCCTGCAAATTCTCACAGACAGAGGAGCCTGGCAGGCTTCAGCCCACGGGGCACAAAGCGTCAGAGATGACTGAGCTCCTGAGCGCACACGTGCAGTGTGGCCACTTTGGTTCTTCCACGGCTTCCGTTTGCGTGTATCCACACTTCATCATTTACTTTCCAGCGTCTCACGTCTGTGAATCTAAGGTGTATGTTTTATGTGGGACACAATATTGGATCTTACTTTCCTTTTTGGTGTTTTGTTTTAAATCCAATCAAACAATTCCTGACTTCTGACCAGAGTGTTTAATCCATATTTTTAATGGATTTATTAATATGGTTGAATTTATTTCTGCCATTTTGCTACTTGTTTTCTTTAGGTCCATGTCCTTTTTGTTTCCCTGTTCTTTCTTTACAGCTTTTTGCCTTTAAACTTTTCTGGTATACCATTTTCATTCCTTTTAAATGCTATTTTCTTAGAGAAACACTACCTTGGGGATTACAGTTTACACATTTACTTATCAGAGCCTGTGCTCAGATGTGCTAAGTCGCTTCAGTCAGGACCCCACGGACGGTAGCCCGACAGGCCCCCCTGTCCACGGGCTTTCCCAGGCAAGAATACTGGAGTGGGCTGCTACGCCCTCCTCCAGGGGATGGATCTTCCCGGTCCAGGGGTGGAGCACACGTCCCTTACAGCTCCTGCCTTGGCAGGAGGGCTCTTTATCACTAGTGCCACCCGGAAGGCCCTCTCAGAGCCCGCTTCATGACAATCCTGACCTAAGGCTGACAAAGTAAAGATGGTTTTGACTCCAATACAGCTTCATTCCCTTGGGCTTTTGTGCCATTATTGTCCTAAATATGCTATTATAAGCCCAACAGTATAGTTTTCTAATTCTTGTCTTAAGTTATTGTATCTTAAATAACTTCAGGGAACATTAGTAAAATATATTTGTACTGTCCTTATATTCACTTATGTGAGAACTTTAATGGTCTTTATTTCTTCATGTGCATTCGAGTTACGCTCTGGTGTCATTTCCTTTCAGTCTGAAGAATTTCCTTCAGTATTTCTTCTTAGTTGCTGTTTAATCACTCAGCTGTGTCCGGCTCTTTGCGACCCCACGGGCTGTAGCCCACCCGGCTGGCCTGTCCCCGGCATTTCCTCGGCAAGGCTCCTGGAGAGGTCGCCGTCTCCTCCTGCAGGGGATCTTCTAAGATGGGTGTATTAACTGTGAATTCTCTCAGTATTTCTTGACATCTGGGAAAGAATTTTTTTACTTTTTGAATATTTTTGCTGCTTCTAGAATTCTTGGTGATAGGTCTATTCTTTCCTGTCAGCAATTTTAGGCTGTTTTCCCAATAGCTCCTTTTTATGCTTTTTTACTTGTGGGAAGTCAGCCGTTAAGCTCATTACAGGTTCCTTGTACTTGGTGAGCTGTTTCCTCTCACTTCCTTTAAGGTTTTTCTCTGTTTTTGGTTTCCAACAATTTCTCCGGGCTGTGTCTAAGTGCCCATCTCTTTGTGTTTATCTTAGAATCTAGTCTAAGATAGAATAGGTTGCACTGATTTTTCATCAGATTTGGGGAGGTTTCAGTGACTATTTCTTCATGTACTTTCCTGCCATTTCCCACTCTTCCTGAGAGCCCCATTTAGCCTATATTGATTTGATAATATTGCACAGTCTCACAGGCCGTTTCTCTTCATTTTTCTTCTCCTTTGCTCGTCACACTGAGTATCTTCTTTTGATCTCTTTTGAGGTTTGCCGAGTCTGTCTTAACAGTCTAAAAGCTCTGCTGAGTGGGTTTTTCACTTGGTCGTTGGGTGGCTCCAGCCCAGAACTGGCATCTGATGCTCCTGAGGCATCTCCGTCTCTTTGCTGATCTTCCTCAGCTGATGTGTCACTCTCACTACGCTTCCATTTAATCCCTTAAGTGAGCTTCTCAGCCCTCTGAGCATGTTTATAATGGCTGCTTTGCAGTCTTCGCTCATTTTAGTACCTGGTTCTCTCAGGGTAGCTTCCGCTGACGGCTTCTCTCCCGTGTGTGTGGACCACGTGGTCCTGTTTCGTCCCGAGTCTCCCAATGTCTGTCACATGTGATGTTCAGGCGGCACGTTGTAGCAGCCTTGGGTGGTGATTCCCCCAAAGTGAGTGGCCACTCATGCCTCTGTACAGTTTTTTTTTTTTTAATTCTTGTTTTATATTTAATCCTGCTTTTGCAGAGATTGCTTCTGGTCATCACAGCTTGGTAGTAGAACAAGGACCGCTCAGACGTTCTGCGGAAGCACCTCACGTTAGTCAAGTTTCTGTCCTTTGCTGATGACCATGCTCATGTGTTGAGCTGTGCATGTAATGACTGGGCGGTTCACAGAACTTGCTGTGATGTCTGTTTCCTGGTGTCCCACCCCCGCCCCCCGCACAGAGGTTGCTTCCTATTCAACATCCCATGCCATTCCAAGTTAAGCTGGCCCCTCTGGCGGCCCAGTGTCTGGTTTCCACTGTCCACTCATCACAGGAGAAAGTGACCCATTGCGCTGGGAGGCTGTGTGCGCATAGTTGGGGTGGTCCCAGTAAGAACACCTTACAGCTCTCACCTGAGCTTCGGCTCTTTTCCTCAATACAAGCTTCTCAGTTTTTGATATGCTCTTGTTTGATTTTAAGAGTCCTGAAACAATGCTTTTGACAACACTGTCTAGTTTTGTCATCACTTTTTGAAGAGATTTGTGTAGTGCGTCACTGTACTAGGTAAGAAGTCCCACCTCTTGGATAAAATCCAAGATTAAAAAGATGTATTAGTATTTCTTGGTTGATATTGGAACCACAGCAGAGACTTGGGCAGAAATATTGCTGCTTTATTGTTTATTCTGAGTGATCTTATGACTTTTTGATTATATTTCTCTAGGGGGTCCAATTTTATCAACCCTAGTTCTGGAAACGCGATATGTTTTAAAGCACCAAGATAGCACATGCACAGTTCAGAATTCCTCAGGGACCACTGTTATCACATGGAGAATACGACTTTATTAGAAGTGTTGCCCTGGAAACAAGACATCAAGCAGAAGTTCTTATCACCATTCTCCAGGATTCTTAAGACATGTGCCAAGAATCCCATGGCATTGTCTCAAAGCAACGTGACCTCAGTGTGGCCAAGACTGCTTCTGCTTACAAGAACTGCCACTCGGGGTGGCTGCTGCGTTTGCCTGCAGGTCATAAGCGCTGCCCTCTCACCACCCACAAACCGGATCCACAGTTCATCACTGCATTCGAAGTTTTGGACAAATACATTCTCTAGATCTGCAGCTGGGAGTTGAGAGGATCAGATCAACTGCTCATCTTATCAGGGTACATTCTGAAGTCCCCAGTTTGCTCAGGAGGCCATTCAGATGACCGTGCCATCCAGCCTTGGTCCTTTCAGCACTGACACAGAGTTGTATGAGAAAGCTATTTTAAAACATCAGATTCCCTAGAGGTATGAGTCTCCTTACTGATTTGATATCTGAATTAAAAAATTGTAGAAAAGAGACCTCTCTTTAGTTATTACTTAATATTTGGAGATAGAAAAACAAGGGTTAATGTTTCCATTTTAAACTTAATCCTTCTACTATATGTTTATCCTCTGCTTATTTTAGAAATATCTCTTTGTTATAAAAAACCCTGAAATCATACATTAACTAATATGAAACCTAAAATCACCCCTAATGTCACCACCTGGAGGCAATTCCTGTTAATATGTCAATGCATTTCTTAAGGTTTTCTTCTGTCATTCAGGTTCATTTTAAACTTGATTCATAGCATTACATTCTCTTTAAGAATCTATCATAATCTTCCTCTGTTTGTAAGTTTTTACTAGTATATGTTTTGCTTCAATAACACCCTTGTCTATAATAATTTTCAGGTTCTCTGAACATTCTTTTTAGATTAGATATATAAATAGGGAGTTTCTTTTTATACAGTTCATGAGGTTCTCATGGTGAGTATAATGGGGGGGTGGTCTGCCATCCCCTCCTCCAGCGGATCATGTTTCATCAGAACTCTCCATTGTGACCTGTCTGTCTTGGGCGGCCTTACATGCATGGCCCTTATTGTCACTGAGTTATGCCGGCCCCTTTGCCACGACGAGGCAGAGGCATCACTCTGATGACAAGGTCCATACAGTCAAGGCTATGGTATTCCCAGTGGTCAGTACGGTTGTGAGAACCGGGCTTTAAAGAAGGCAGAGTGCCAAATAATTGATGCCTTCAAACTGTGGTGCTGAAGAAGACCCGCAAGAGTCCCTTGGACTGCAAGGAGATCAAACTAGTCGATCTTAAGGGAAATCAACCCCGAATACTCACTGGAAGGACTGATGCTGAGCCTGAAGCTCCAGTATTTTGGTCACCTGCTGTGAACAGCTGGCTCACTATAAAACTCCCTGATGCTGGGAAAGATTGAAGGCAGAAGGACAAGAGAATGTCAGAGGATGAGGTGGTTGGATGGCATCACTGATGCAATGGACATGAACTTGGGCAAACTTCAGGAGATGGTGAGGGACAAGGAAGCCTGGTGTGCTGCAGTGCATGGGGTTGCAAAGAGTCGGACATGACTGAGCGACTGAACAACCACAACATAGGGAACTTCTAGGTGGGAAGATAAATCCACCTATCTATATATGTATATGACGGTGAAGAAAGCGAAGTACTGTCTTTGGTCCCAAGTACTCTTTGGGACCCCACAGACTGTAGCCCTCTAGGTTCCTCTGTCCAGGGAATTCTCCAGGCAAGCATACTGGAGCCGGGGGCCATGTCCTCTGCCAGACGATCTTCTCGACCCAGGGATTGAACCTGGGTCTCCTGTATTGCAGGCAGACCCTTTACTGTCTGAGTCACCGGGGAAGCCCATATACTGCATATATATATATATATATATATATATATATATATATGGCCATTGGACAGCATATATAATATTATATCTAATCAGGGATTAGATTAAACATGTTTATAAGAATCAAGGATTCTGATAAATGTTGTCCAATGGCCTTCCCGAGAAGCTGTCTCCATCTGCACTTCCAGCACCCTGTTTGCAGATGCACAGTTAGTACCGCTTGCTTTTAAAATAAATTTTACTACTTAGAACAGTTTATATTTGCAGAAAAATTGTGATGATAGTACAGACATCCCCATACATCCAGCACCCAGTTTCTCCTGTTAATTCTCCTATTAGTAATGTTTCCTTTTAGAAAGCTACAGTAGTACATTTAGTGAGTCACTTTATTACTAACTAAAGTCCATGCTTTATTCAGATTTCCTTAGTTTTTACCCAACATTCTTTTTTCTCTCCCAGGATCCCATCTAGTGCGCCTAGTCAACAGGGTTTGGCTTAGTGGCATTTCACTAAGGATAATGATAAATATCAGTGAGTGAGAAGCTCAAGGAAAGTTTTGGGGAAAATGTTGTAAATGTGACTTTAGGAAATCACTGCTGTGTTTGGCAAGATCCGGTATTTGGGGTGAACTCAGGTCAGCACCCAGCAACTTTCACGTGGCTAAGCGGACTGACGTTGAAGCTGAAGCTCTAATACTTCAGCCACCTGATGCGAAGAGCTGACTCACTGGAAAAGACCCTGATGCTGGGAAAGATTGAGGGCAGGAGGAGAAGGGGATGACAGAGGATGAGATGGTTGGATGTCATCACTGACTTGATGGACATGAGTTTGAACAAGCTCCGGGAGTTGGTGATGGACAGGGAGGCCTGGCGTGCTGCAGTCCATGGGGTTGCAGAGTCCGACATGACTGAGTGACTGACTTGACCTGAAGCGGGCCCCTCCGCCCTCTACATCATGACTTCAGTGCTGCCCAGGCCTTGAGGGGGCAGGGGTGCTCGGCTCTCATCTCAGGACCTGGAGGAAATGGGTGAGTGGGGACTGTGTGCAGGGGCCGCGTGCTGACCTGAAGCCACCAGACAGAAGCCGCGTCCCTCAGGTCCTGCCGAGCGGCTCGGGCGGGGGCGGGCGCTCCCTCCCTTTCCTGGAGGAGGCGGCTCTGGGCGCCCCGTTCTGTAAGCCCTTCTTCTGTCCTCACTCCCCCTGGACCCACGTGTTCCGACTCTGGCCTTGTTTGCTAACTTATTTTCGCAACCTCTCCGAGCGAGACAAAGCTTGTGAGTGACCATGGCATTTGTGGTTGTGTTTTCTGCTGCTTGTCCAATGTCCTCACTGTGAGCACAGGTCCTACCCCTTTACTTTGGGGTCTGATGCTTCTTCTTGAGTGAAAGGGCTTCCCAGGAGGCGCGAGTGGTAAAGAACCCACCTGCCAATGTAGGAGACGTTAGAGATGCGGGTTCAGTCCCTGGGTGGGGAAGATCCCCTGGAGGAGGGCGTGGCAGCCCACTCCAGTGTTCTTGCCTGGAGAGTCCCGTGGATGGAGGAGCCTGGTGGGCTACAGTCCAGGGGGTTGCGAAGAATCAGACATCACTGAGGTGACTCAGCACACGTGCAAGCATGACTGAGAGAAAAGGAGTGACACTGTTGACTTCCAGAAACGACGCTTTGCAGTGTGCTTGGATTGCACTCTATCCTTGGTGTCCGTCTAGGTGGAGCAAAGCGATTTGTTCTAATAAATAACCAGGTGCTGATATCGAGTTAACCAGTGAGAATCTAGCAGGGTTCTTACTGTTTGCTGGGAAAAAAAGTGTTATCCTGTCCCTTTGGGAAACCTCTTGAGTTTTATCTGTCATGAAGTTTTTCTAGAAATACTATTTAGAAGCTGTGTGATGACATAGACTGATTCCTTAAGGACTCTGGATTCAGAGATTACAATGTTAAAAAAAAAAAGAGAAACAGGAAATTTTTGCCTTGTTTCTAACACACAGCTTGTTTCCAAGAATTCTACTCCTGCTGAGTCTCAGCAGGCAATACCTGGCATTTTCTTGCCTCTGTGAAGAGAAGACAATGGAAAATGAAGTGATGGTTTTGATGGTGGTTGTGGAAGATTCTCACTCCCTCAGAAGTGGTAGAAAGAGTCCACATCCTTATGGCTTAGGGTTAGGGTTTGGTTATGGTTAGGCTTAGGGTAAGGGTTGGGTTAGGGTTAGGCTTAGGGTTAGGGTTGGCTGAGGGTTAGGCTTAGAGTTAGGGTTAGGGTAGGGTAGGGTGAGGGTGAGGGTGAGGGTTAGGGTTAGGTTTAGGGTTAGCTGAGGGTTAGGCTTAGAGTTAGGGTTAGGGCTAGGGTTAGTGTTAGGGTGAGGGTGAGGGCTAGGATTAGGGTTGGCTGAGGGTTAGGCTTAGAGTTAGGATTAGGGTTATGGTTAGGCTTAGTTAGGGTTAGGGTTGGCTCAGGGTTAGCTTAGAGTTAGGGTAGGGTTATGGTTAGGCTTAGTGTTTTGGTTGAACAGGAATGAAATCTGATTTTGCCTTATTTGCTCTCACGTCTTGTGCCTGCCATGGTCATCGGGAATGATATTTTGTGTGTGTACAGGTCTCTCCCTCATGTGATAGTTTTGTCACACATGCCCATCTGCTCCAGAGAAGGCAATGGCAACCCCCTCCAGTGCTCCTGCCTGGAGGATCCAGGGTGGCGGAGCCTGGTGGGCCGCCGTCTGTGGGGTCACACGGGGTTGGACATGACTGAAGGCACTTAGCAGCCGCAGCAGCAGCCCATCTGCTCTCAAACTTGTGATTTCCTGGGATGCCTTTTCTTCCATCTCGTCTCCTAAACGCCAGCATTTTCTGCAGGGATCATCCGTGCTTTAGACCCTCCGTCCTGCCTCCTTTTGGGCTCCTCACTTCACTCTTTGTCCCCAAACTCTGGCATAGCTCCTGGCATTGCAGAGCCTCTCACTCTTCAAAACCACGTGTCATGTGACAGCATTGTTGCGAACTCAGTGGAGCTGACGCCTGAGCCCACTGCATGAGACAGCGTCCTTTATTCTCACAGGGGTCCGAAATCACCACCCCCACTTTGCAGATGTACTTAGGGAATGGCTCAGACAGTAAGGAATCTGTCTGCAACGTAGGAGACCTGGGTTGATCCCTGGGTTGGGAAGATCCCCTGGAGGAGGGCATGGCAACCCACTCCAGCATTCTTGCCTGGAGAATCCCACGGACAGAGGAGCCTGGTGGGCTACAGGCTGTGGCGTAGCAGAGTCAGATACCACTGAGTGACCGACACTTTCGCTTTGCAGACAGGGCCTCTAGGCTTTGCAAAGGCTCACGACTGGCCCAGCCACGTCACCGGGAAGGGCAGGACCGGAGGTGAGCCTGGCCACCAGGCGTGATGCTCTGTCCTCCGCTCTCTCCTCTGCTGCAGGGTCACTGCTGCCTTGCTCCCTTCAGCCCTCTGAGTCTCCACCCCATGTGAGAAAGCAAACCGTTCCTGGGGGTGGAGGGGTCTGTGTGAGCTCGCTCACCTCCTCCCCTCGGTGACCATCGTTTACAGCCATCTCCCGGGGCCCTCTGCACCCCCACCCTCCATCCCGGGTCCTCTGTTGGCCCAGCATCTAACGCCAGGGCTTCTTCATTCCTTGACCGCCCGGGTCCGGCAGCCTTCTGCTCCCCCTCTGCACCCACTCCCACGCCTCTAGACCAGCTCAGCGTCTGCAGGCCCTGCCCCTCGACAGGGACGCCTCTGAGACTTTCCCCCGTGACTCCTGTTGGACGCCTCAGAGACCAGCCTTGGGGCTCAGGGCACCCCCCACCCTCCAGCCCTCTTCCCTCGCCATTTCCCCCTCATCCTCTTAGACTCCACACGGGGAGGGGAAGCCTCGCTCGTGGCCACATGTTCGAGTCCACGTGTGCATCCTCTTCATGAAGCACCTGAGTCACTGTGGCCGCTGGGCGCTGGCTGCCCCTCTGCAGGGCTGTCCTTGAGAGGAGCCTCCAGGGCACGTGGCTGGTGCCCACCACGTGCTCAGGACGTCCAGCGCTGCCCTCCACTCCCCTGACCTCACAGCTGCCCACCTCCTGGCAACGCTGCTTCCCGCCTGCCCACGCTCCCCACACCTCCTCCCACGGCATTCCTGCACTGACCTCACCTCCCCGCTGCTTTGTCTCCGTCCTGTCCCAGTGAGAGTGTCTTCCCACCCTCTTATCCAGGAGGAGTGTGCTGTGGGTTGTCATTTTTTCTCTCCCAAAGGCAGCCTGTTGCTCCCAACTGCATCTCTTCCGTGAGCCTGAGGTTA
Source organism: Hydropotes inermis (assembly GCA_020226075.1). Lineage (NCBI taxonomy): Eukaryota > Metazoa > Chordata > Mammalia > Artiodactyla > Cervidae > Hydropotes > Hydropotes inermis. Next base: position 1,159,447 of record CM035283.1, read on the forward strand.
CTTCCCAGGCGTCACTGGGCACTCCCTAGTCCCACCGAGTGCCCACACCTATTTTACCATCTTATTTCCTTTCCTTTCAGAGAAAATGTGTAAAAGATATGCTTATACTAAATTCTCTCCTTTCTCTCATTTCACATTGACTTCTCCAGTGAATGGTACACTTTTTTTTTTTTTTTTTTTTACTTTCAGCATTTAAAATTAACTCTTAGCATCTAGGTGTCCTTGATGGGTAGCGGATGGGTATCCCACTTAACTTCATGGTCATCTGGTTATGCCCTCCGTTTCCCATGTTTTAGCACCCGAGTATTAAAGTCCTCTGTGGACTGATTTATTATCTCGATTTCCTCTGGCGTGAATGCCCCGTCTGCTGGCTTGTGCCCTCGTAGCTGCACATGTGGTTTTTGGGTGGTCTCCCTGGTTCTCCCTCTCCATGACTCTCGGTTCATTGAGTGGCTTCTCCTCCTCCACCCACTCAGACCCTCAGCTCAAAACCCACGTTCCAAGCGCACTTCCTCTCGGCGCAAAGGCCTCGGGTCTGAGCAGACCCATCTCCTCCTTGCGCCCAGACCGCAGCGGCGCCCTTGCCTGAGGCTGGCGCAGGGGCCTTCTTGTTTCAGAGAGGAAACAAGGAGGGCAGGGTGTCCCTCCCGCAGACTGTTTCCAAAACCTGCCAGGCCTGTCGTCACTTCGCAGCCGGGGCCCGGGCCTATTCCCGGGAGGAGGCTCCGCGGCCCTGGACTGCTGGCTCTGCCTTTTCTACAACACATGGACCAGGGGCTGCGTCTGGGTAGCTGTCTGGACCTGCTTGCTGCCCAAGGCAATCTGGGGGCCTCCAAGGCCTCTCCATTACAACTTCCTCTTTCCTGTTCAGTCAAGTCTATTGATGCTCTTTAAAACTCCATGGCATTTTATGTACCAGTTTATAATTCTTGGCTTCCTCATGGCTCAGAGATAAAGACTCTGCCTGCAATGCAGGAGACTCAGGTTTGATCCCTGGATCAGTAAGCTGCCCTGGAGGAGGGCATGGCGACCCACTCTAGTATTCTTACCTGGAGAATCCCATGGGCAGAAGAGCCTGGTGAGTTACAGTCCATAGCATCACAGAGTTGGATACAACTGAAGTGACTTACCATGTATGCACATTACAATTCTTTCCATGAGGCAGAGGCACGTTTACAGAGCTATGGAACTCATTTAAAGTAAACCTCCCTACACTGGATCCCCCAAGAGACTCTGTGGAACAAGACTAGGGGTCTTGAAAACACGGTTGTCTGGTTGAAGGGCCTACAAGATATGGCCCTAAGAATCTTTCTGTTTAATGGAGGCCTTCCTTTTTGTTTAAGGGAAAGGGTGTGGAACATTTTACCATGAATGCTTCGGTTTTATTTTTTAACTAAAGTGTAGTTGGTTTGCAGAGCTGTGTTAGTTTCCACTGCACAAGGCGGCTCATACACATTTACGTTTTCTTTCCATATTCTCTTCCATTATGGTTTATCCTGGGATGTCGAACACACCTCCCTTTATCCACTCTATATGCGCCAGTTTGCGTCTGTTAATCCCAAACTCCACTCCATCCCTCCCCCGCCCCCCCCCACCTTGGCAATCACCCGTCCATCTCCATGTCTTTGATTGTGTTTCTGTTTCACAGAGAGGTTCATCTGTATCACAGTTTAGATTCCACATCTAGCTGATAGGCTCTGGAGTCTGCCTTCCTCTTTCTGACTGAGACTGTCTATCTTTCTGATATCTGATCAAAGCGTTTTCCCTTGAATCCTGTGAAGCTATGCCCTTAATTTGGTCTCTGCCTGGACCGTCTCTCGGCTGAGAACTCCTTGGTGGCCAGAAAGACTATTCTAGACTCTTACATCCCACGCATACGCTACTCAAAGACTAGACAGATTGTCTTCAGTTCATCTCTCTCCTCATGCATTTTATCACAAGACGCAAGAGTAAGGCAGGTGGTGATTTCAAATTCTGCCGAGAAAACTCCTTAGCGGGCTCCTAATGGTTGGTAGGGGGCTTTCTGTGCCCTGTGTTGCTATAGGCGACCAGTGTTGCCGCGTTTCCACCACCATGTAGTAACGTTTCCTTCCCTCTGGCTGCCAATGACGCTTTCCTTAGCCTCATCGAGGCCGTTCAAACTTGGGCCTCGCATCCGGTCTCAGATCCAGCGTCACGCGTGTCAGATTTTGTTTTGGCAGCTTCCCGCCCCCAGCACCGAATTCTGTTCCAGTTCTCTGTTGCTGTGGAACAAATCACTCCAACATGTAGCCTGTGAGACGACCACCGTTCACTGCGGTCACGGAGCCTGCGGGCCAGACGTTTGGGAAGGCCGGGCGGGGTGCTGCTCAGGGGTGGGCGGGTGGGTGCGGGCTCAGCTGGCCGAGCACTCACCTGGGTCGGCGCTCCTGGAGGCTCAGTCCGGCCGGAAGCTGACGCTGGTGGCGGTCTGAGAGCCAGCGTGGTCTGTTACTGGACCGTCTGCGGTGACGGGGGCTCACGGCAAGGCGGCTGAACTCGAAGCGGGGGCGTCCTGAGCACAAGAAGCGTCTGGGAGTGAGTGAACCCGGAGACAGAGGTGGAGGTTGCATCCTCTCCTCTCCTCGCCCTGGGGGCCAGGCCCCGTTACATCAGCAGACACTTGGGTTGGAGGGAGACCCGCGGCCAGCCCCTGGCTTTCTACCCATCTTGAACTCACCTCTCCAGCTTGGAGCGACTGTCCTTTCTCGGGTCTTCCGTGATGTGCCCTGCATCACCCCCTGAGCCAGCCCGAGGCACAGGTGTACTTTTACCTTCAGGCTGGATGATAACCAGCCTCCCCACCAGACTTTAAGTCCTCGAAGGCCACGACCTACACTTTCCTCTTAGCACTTGCGATCCCAGCTCCCAGCAGAGTGTGTGGCAAAAGTTAAAACTTAGGCAGGTACCTGTTGAAGAATGGGTGGACATGCTGGGCAATGCTTGGGGAAAGGGTGAGACGGCTGAATGGGATCACCGGTTCAGTGGACGTGAACTCGTGGGAAGTCTGGGAGACGGTGAGGGACAGGGAAACCCGGCCTGCTGCAGTCCACGGGGTCCCCAAGGTCACGGGACGTGACTGAGCGACTCCACAGCGGCTGCAACGGGAAAGGTCCTGCAGACGTTCTGCTGTCTCCTCTGCCCGCCCTCCTTCCCCCACGCGCCTGGCTCGCGTCTCTGCGGTCGCGTGCTGAGTCTGCCTCCCGGCCCGCGTCCTGTCCCTTGGCCTTTTCTCGTGCCGGGCACTGTGCCTGAGACCTTCAGCAAACCTGGGAGTATAACTGAGCGAGTGCCTGAGCAGCCCTGCATCTTCCCACGGCCTGGTTAGGGGCGCTTCCTCCAACAGTCACGCTCTAGCTTCACCGGCTGAGGTGGAGGGAGGAGCTTCCCCGTGTGCCGCTGGGTAGGTTAGAGACTCATCTTTCCC
>CM035283.1:1167891-1189213 GCA_020226075.1 Hydropotes inermis
GGGCAGGGCCTCTGTGGGGCTGGGGGCTGGGCCCCCACCGCTGGCCAGGGACCCTGAATCAGAGTGTCCCACCGTTCTCGGTGTTAACCACTCGAGGACTCAGTGACGCAGCATCCCAGTCTCCCCACACAGTGTCTGGGGACCCTAATGTTCCAGTAGAGCTGCCCCCCTCCCCTGCCTCCTTCTGGAAGGCTCCTTTCAGCTGTGTGGGCAGCGGGGAGGGGGGCAGGCCTGTCACTCCCCGGTTCCAATTCACTGGAGAGGAGCCTCTCCGGAACCTGCTTTTAATGTGTCAAATCAGAAAGTCACTTCCCGGCAATAAGGTGTGAAGGGGTTACAGCCTCCCTGGGGCCTGGCAGGGCCTCTGCCGCGGATGACAGGCCGGCTTCCCCGCCTCCACTGTCCCCCCAGGCAGCCGGGGGGAGGGTAGGGGGCCTGGGCATCATCGCCAGGCCTCAGCCTGTCACCCTGTCTGTCTCACTGGGCGATGCCTGGTGTCCAGGGGGCACCTCACCACACACAGTGTCTGCAGCTGGGCCTGGGGGGTGCCCCCACTTTCCCAGGCACCCGTGTCACCCCACTTTCCCTGCGCCCACACTGGGGAGGTCACTCACCTGCTCCTGTGGGGTTCTGAAAAAGTGGGCCCTACCCCTTGACCTGCTTCATTTTCTGGTTCCTGTGGTCAGAAACGCCTTAGACATGGGCTGTGGTGCAACTCTGCCCTCACGTGCCTGCTCGTGGGTGGGAAGTGTCCCTGTGTCCGTGGAGAGGTTCTCGGAGGGAGCCCGCTGCCTCTGAGGTCTTCCTGGCTCAGCGAGCCTCCTATTCATGTGCATAATCCAATCCTTCACCTCCGGTGAGATGCTTCTTTCGTGTCCCCGTTCTACAGATGAGGAAGTGGAGGCCCCGGGGACTAACCGGCTGGCTGGGACCTGATGGAGCTGCAGGCCTGCTGTGTTCACACCTGGCCCTGGGCACTTCAGCAGGGGGAGCGTCCTCCCCAAAGTCGGGAGGGGCCTCGGGCATGACAGAAAGGGGTCAGCCTTCATTAGCCTCACGTTTCTGTGCTTGACCCCGGGACACTCAGTCCTATATCCGGAGACAAACTCTCATGGGGTTGACCCCCGCCACCACTCCCGCTTCCCTCTGACCAACCCTCCTGGTCTTCCAAGCCTGACCAGGGCCAGGGGTCCAGCACTGGACGTGCGACAGGAGCTGAGGTCACATAACCCCTGACCCCAAGTGGGAGGGCGCGGTTGTTTTAGGATGAAATATCTGTGAGTCTCCATTTCACCTATACTAAAATTTTAAGTGGTGTTGATTTTTTCATCCAAAATGACTGGAATTGGAAAAAAGTGGGTGAATGGAATTTAAAGAGAGCGAAAGATAAAGAACTTGAAATTCATCATTGCCTCTATTTCAGGCTTTTATGGACAAGACCTGAGTGTGGTTCTTTGTGGGACTGAGGCTCAAGGGCGCACATCATCACAGTGAGGAGAGCATCTGTTGAATGCTGACTGCACCTGCTTTTGTCTGAAGGGGTGATTTTATGAGGCTGACATTTAAAAAGTCAGAATCTGAGCTCATTTCAAAGCCAGGGGAACAATCTACAGCTGTGTGGCCTTGTGGTGGCAGTCTGTCCGAATGAAGCCTGACTTTGAAGTCGCCTTGACCTTTTAAACGTCTCCGTCAATGCAAGGTGTGATGCTTGGGGGGACGCATGGAGTCAAAGCTTTTCCTCTTTAATTGATTCCGTTTAAAACATGTTATGCAAGGGCTGGAACATTAATTGCCAATTATTTCATAAAGCCAGGAAGAAAAACATGAAAACCAAATAGAAGGGATATGAGTGGTCAGATCAACACACAATACCGGTTTGAACACGTGCGGCCTCCCTGCGCCCAGAGACAAGCACATTCACAGAATGGCAGCCGCACAAAGTGAAAGTACCAGTTTTCACCCATTGGGCTGACACGCATTCAGCTTTGTGGGGGCGGGGGTGGTCAGTGCCAGTGATGGAGCAGCGAGAAGGCCCCTTTTGTGAGCGGGTGGTGGGTGTGTAAATCAGGCCACGTTTAATGGAAAGCATTCTGAGCCCCGATCAAGGGAGCTTTGTGTAGTGGCTTTGACCCGGTGATTCCCCTTCTAGAAAAAGAAGAAAAAAGAAAATTCCCAAGGAAACCAGAAAGCCAGGCAAACATCTCTGTAACTCTCATCCCAGTATAATTTATACTGGGGGAAGACTGGAAACAGCCCACTTTTGTAAGAGCAGGCGGTGTTAAACTAAATACGGTGAACCAGAGGGCAGACTGTCCCCAGCAGGGGACTTGTGTCTGAGAGGGCATATCCGGAGACACAGACGGCTGAACGCTGTGGTGTTACAAGAAAAGCAAGATAGACAATTGTATCAATAGGACCTATGAATTTACAAAAATCCCGTATTTGTATATGTATGTACATTGGCATACATGCATGTATACACAAACATTTATAAAAACCACACACACACATATATACTTCCGCTTGGCTGTGTGCATTCACGCTCAGTCACGTCTGACTCTTTGCAACCCCATGGATTGCAGCACATCAGGCTCCTTTATCTGTGGCATTTCCCAGGCAAGAATACTAGAGCGGGTTGCCATTTCTTCTTCCTGGGGAACTCTCTGAGCCATATCGGTCGGAGCCATATCTCCTACCTCTCCTGCACTGGGAGGCGGGTTCTTTACCACTGAGCTACCTGCACAGTCATATATATATACTTATATGTGAATTTATTTTATAAAAACTGGGAGGGAAACAAGACAGTGTGGCAGATAAGGCAGCAGTGACTTGGTGAGGAGGTTTAACAAGTCATTTCCAAAGATTTGTTATTTCAGTTGTTCCAAACTTTCTAGACAGGTTTTATGAAGCAACAGATAAAGGATTAATCTCAAAAATATACAAGCAACTCCTCCAGCTTAATTCCAGAAATATAAATGACCCAATCAAAAAATGGGCCAAAGATCTAAACAGACATTTCTCCAAAGAAGACGTACAGATGGCTAACAAACACATGAAAAGATGCTCAACATCACTCATTATCAGAGAAATGCAAATCAAAACCATAATGAGGTACCATTACACGCCAGTCAGGAAGGCTGCTATCCAAAAGTCTACAAGCAATAAATGCTGGAGAGGGTGTGGAGAAAAGGGAACCCTCTTACACTGTTGGTGGGAATGCAAACTAGTACAGCCGCTATGGAAAACAGTGTGGAGATTTCTTAAAAAACTGGAAATAGAACTTCCATATGACCCAGCAATCCCACTTCTGGGCATACACACCAAGGAAACCAGATCTGACAGAGACACGTGCACCCCAATGTTCATCGCAGCACTGTTTATCATAGCCAGGACGTGGAAGCAACCTAGATGCCCATCAGCAGACGAACGGATAAGGAAGCTGTGGTACATATACACCATGGAATATTACTCAGCCATTAAAAAGAATTCATTTGAATCAGTTCTAATGAGATGGATGAAACTGGAGCCCATTATACAGAGTGAAGTAAGCCAGAAAGATAAAGCCATTACAATATACTAACACATATATATGGAATTTAGAAAGATGTTAATGATAACCCTATATGCAAAACAGAAAGAGAGACATAGATGTACAGAACAGACTTTTGGACTCTGTGGGAGAAGGCGAGGGTGGGATATTCTGAGAGAACAGCATTGAAATATGTATATTATCTAGGGTGAAACAGATCACCAGCCCAGGTTGGATGCATGAAACAAGTGCTCAGGCCTGGTGCACTGGGAAAACCCAGAGGAATCGGGTGGAGAGGGAGGTGGGAGGGGGGATCAGGATGGGGAATACATGTAAATCCATGGCTGATTCATGTCAATGTATGACAAAAACCACTGCAATATTGTAAAGTAATTAGCCTCCAACTAATAAAAATAAATGAAAAAAAATAAAGACAGGTTTTATTTTCCTAAAGATTTTTGGACACAGATTTTTGATTCCAAAAATCAAGGGAGGTGTTTAACCAAAGAGATTGATCCACCTCTTGCCCTCTGTCCTGACTGTGTGGTTAGGCCACAGTGTTTTAACCCGCTGTTGATAAAGGAACCTTGGCCTGGACTCCCGGAGAGTCCTGCACTTCTTCAGGATGCCCTGGGGTGGGACGTGAGGATCCCCGCCAGCTGCCAGGGGTCAGGGCGACCCTTGGTGGTCACAGGGGCGCCCGAATAGGAGCCAGGTCAGCACCCAGCTGCAGCCCCAGGAAGCCACGCCACTTGCGGAACTTCTGACAAATTGGGGGTCAGGGTCCCAGCTGCATCTCGGGCGACCCGGGGAACCCCAGGAAGGGATGCAACCAGGCCGAGCCAGCGAGCCTCCCTGAGCCCCCTGGCCCCACGGTCCACTGTGTTGGCATCCATTCCCGGCATCCGTGCTGGCCTGTGGGCTCCAGGAGAGCAGAGTCCGCATCCTGGCTGACTGTGGACCCCCACTGATCGCCTGTGTGATGCACACAGCAGGTGCTCCATAAATGTTTGCGGGCCACTCAGAGAGGCAGAGGCCCCGTCCCTCTCACTTGCTCCTGGTTCACTGAGCCTGCGACTTCCTGCCCGGGTGGGTGCACCCCCCCGCCCCCCATCTGCTGCATGGTCCCAGCTTCCCTGGAATTCCTGGGGAAAGTGACGTAGGATCCGGGGCAGGAAAGCCAGGCGGGGGGCCTGGAGGAGGAGCTGAGACACAGTTCAGGCAAGGTGGACCTCAGCCTGTGTGAACTTTTGAACTACATTTTCATCGAGAAGACTGTGCCCCAGAGACGGGCCTGGGTCAGATCTGGTCCCTCCGCAGGTCGGCCTGCTTCTCGTGGAGGGGTGAGCAGTCGTGTTGTGAGCCTGCAAAGCCGGGCTCAGCCCCCTGCACGCATCTGATGCCCAAGCATCCTGTGGGGTCGTGGGGTGGATGTGGAACTCGAGACTGGAGTCTAGCGCGGGTGGCCGGGAAGAAGACGGCAGTGTGAAACCCCGCGTTTCATCTCCCTTCCCCACAGACGTGGGCCCTGCTCGCCCGAGCCCAGGTCTCTGAGGACAGGTCTGCAGGCTGGAGAGGGGCAGAGTTTCTTGTTTGCCGAGGACACTGGCCTCTGTTTACAGCCCGGCTTCCTTCAGGAGGACTGAGAACACCCGAGGAAGTGCCGCGCCGCCTGAGGGCAGCATCCGCCCAGGCTCCTACTATCGTCCCCCATTCCCTGGTTATTTTACCCAATACTAATTTCGAAGTAAGTGTTTCAGTCATTTTTCCTGCTAGCAAGTTTTCCCCGAGCATTTAACTTGATTTTCATTAAAAAAAACCCTCTCTCCACGTTCGTGAGATTGTATAACATTTAATTAATTTACATATTTGATGATGAAGCACAAGCTGGAATCAAGATTGCCGGGAGAAATACCAATAACCTCAGATATGCAGATGACATCACCCTTATGGCAGAAAGCGAAGAGGAAGTAAAGAGCCTCCTGATGAAGGTGAAAGAGGAGAGTGAAAAAGCTGGCTTAAAACTCAACATTCAAAACACGAAGATCATGGCATCTGGTCCCATCACTTCATGGTAAATAGATGGGGAAACAATGGAAACAGTGACAGACTTTATTTTCTTGGGCTCCAAAATCACTGCAGATGGTGACTGCAGCCATGAAATTAAAAGACATTTGCCCCTTGGAAGAAAAGTTATGACCAACCTAGACAGCATATTAAAAAGCAGGGCCATTACTTTCCGACAAGGGTCCATAGAGTCAAAGAAAGAAGGTGAAGTTGCTCAGTTGTGTCCGACTCTTAGTGACCCCATGGACTGTTGGGAGACTGTAGACTATAGGCCACCAGGCTCTTTTTTTTCAGGCAAGAGTACTGGAGTGGGTTGTCATTTCCTTCTCCAGGGGATCTTCCCGACCCAGGGATCGAACCTGGGTCTGTTGCACTGCAGGCAGACGCTTTACTGTCTGAGCCCCCAGGGAAGCCCTAGTCACGTACAGAAGTGAGCAGTCATGTACAGATGTGGGAGTTGGATAGTGAAAAAGGCTGAGTGCCAAAGAATTGATGCCTTTGAACTGTGTTGCTGGAGAAGACTCTTGAGAGTCCCTTGGACTGCAAGGAGATCAAACCGGTCAATTCAAAGGGAAGTCAACTCTGAATTTTTATTTGTTGGAAGGACTGATGCTGAAGCTGAAGCTCCCTACTTTGGTCACCTGCTTTGAAGAGGTGACTCATTGGAAAAGACCAAGATGCTGGGAAAGATTGAAGGCAGGAGGAGAAGGAGGGGACAGAGGATGAGATGGTTGGATGGCATCACTGACTCAGTGGACATGAGTTTGAGCAAACTCTGGGAAATGGTGAAGGACCGGGAAGGTTGGCACGCTGCAGTCCATGGGGTCGAAAAGGGTTGGACCCGACTTAGTGACTGAACAACAACAATGACAGAAGTGTGACTGCCATAAGCAAATTGTTGAAGAGCTAAATGTGCATCTTGGAAAACGTTCAAGCCAAGTGGTGGAGGCGGAGCCATCTTAGACACACTCCCAAGTGGGGAGTCTCAGGGGATGGGGCTGTAGGAAGCTGGGTCTGAGGCTGGGTTTGAGGGGAGAGCTGGGAGGGTGATGCTGTTGTTGTTCAGGAGGGTGTTGCGGATTGACTGTGTCCCCTTCCCCAAATCCACATGTTGAAGTCCTAGCCCCTAGGCCCTCTGAGTATAACCTTGTTTGAAAACAGGGTCTTTGTAGAGGGGATCAAGTTATAATGAGATCATGAGGATGGGCCCTAATGCAATATGAGTGGTGTCCTTGTGGGCTTCCCTGGTGGTTCATTGGTAGGGAACCCACTCGCCATGCAGGAGGTGTGGATTTGACCCCTGGGCTGGGAAGACCCCCTGGAGGAGGGCATGGCAACCCACTCCAATATTCTTGCCTGGAGAATCCCCTGGAGAGAGGAGCCTGGCGGGCTACGACCCAGTGGGTTGTGAAGAGTTTCATGTGAGTAAGCACACAGGTCAGGGCTGAAGCAGTTAATGCGAGAAAAACAAGGCAAGTTTTTCAGGGAAAACGAAAAGCTGCCAAAGGAAGGGAATAGAATCAAAGTGTATGATTCCACTTTGCCATGTAGCATACAAAGTCCATAATGTAAATATGGTTCATCAATTTTTCATGCTTTAGAACCAATCAGATAGAAATCAGAGAATTCTTAATTATCATTATGTAATAGAATATAAATGTTATCACATTTGACGATATAAACGTAAGATATGAAGAGAATTTGGGAGGTGGGAGGGAGATGGATGCCATGAGGGGTGTCAGGACCTCATGCTGTGATGTAGGGAAACAAGTATTTACTCCACAGTTAACGGAACAAGAAGTAGAATTCTGACTCTGTGATGTAAAGTGACAAAGGAATCCATGCAGGAGCTAAAATGATCAGACGTGAAGAGGGAGAGGTATTGGAAGTGAGCTGAGGTCAGACCTCCCACTGTGGGGAGTGAACAGGTGATACTAAAATTGTTATTCCAGTAAGTGGTCTATAGATATATTATTAGGAGATGTGAAGGTGAAAATCCTGAGGAATCAATACCAGCAGCAGCTAGCAGTGAGCTTTCCCAGGGAAAGGGCTTCCCGGGGGCTCAGATGGTAAAGAATCCATCTGCAATGCCAGAGACCCAGGCTCAATCCCGGAGTCAGGAAGACCCCCTGGAGAAGGGAATGGCCATCTACTCCAGTATTCTCACCTGGAGAATCCCCTGGACAGAGGAGCCTAGCAGGCGACAGTCCACGGGGTCACAAATAGCCGGACACAACAGAGCCACTCACACTTTTCCCAGAGAATGTGTGCTTGGACTGTGGGTGAGAGCTTGGTTGGTTTTTCACCATTTGATTTAAAAGTCAGCATGCAGATAGGTTGTTTTTGTAACAATTTAAAAGTGCGATTCAAAATTTCGGTACTTTAATAACCCACAAGTTGTCTTCTGCTTGTTTTCACAGTGCAGTTCATTTCAAAGGTAAACGCACTCTGCTTTTAATTGCCTGTCAGCTGGATTCCCAACAGGTTCGCTCCTGCCACTGACCTTCTCTTCTGACGGATAATTGAGAGCTGACTCTGAAAAGGGACAGAGGCTTAAAATAGCTGTTGCGGAACGACGGCACATCATCACGGCTGGATGACTAATTCCCGACGCAGAATATTTTCATGGTGACATTTCCCCCGTGACATCCGCGTGTCAGTGACACAGAGGGCCCCAGAAGGGAGCACGTGGCTAATGGCAGGGTGGGTGACGTGTCCTGCCCGGCGGCTGTCACTGGGCCCCCCTTTTGCTGGAGCCTACTGGCTGTGGGGGCACCGCGTCTCCCCCCGCCCCCGAATTCACATAATTAAACCCGACCAGAATCGCCCTCATTATAAGCACGTCTCCCGATAACTTCCAAACTGCGTGCTCCTCGGGACCCCGCTGGGGCAGGCCGTCCTGGTCTGTATTCGGCCACCACCAAATGAGGTCCTTTCCGCAAACTGCAGAAACAGACCAATAAAATGTACCGCTGCAAATCAACCCAGAAGTAGCGGCTGGAGACGGTAATTGAGAAAAACCATGTGCTCTTAATTTGGTGGTATGAAACTTAATGACACAGGCTGGCACCTCGATAATTTTGTAATTGGAGCCAGTGCGATCTCCGAGGTAATTAATTGGGTGGAAATAACCATTTTTCATCACTAATAGGAGAGTGCCTGGGAAGTCACAGCACCAGTGCTGGGAAATAACTCCGTGTCCCGAGCCCCACTGCCAATTGTCCAATCCTGGTGTCCAAACTGAGACTCTCGGGGCCTGCAGGGATGAAAGCACCCGGGCTTCTGAGCCCGACCCCGTGACTGCAGTCACCTTTACGTTACATCCCTGGGGTTGCTTGGAACTTTGTTAGTTGTTTAAAAATTGTGCTGTGAAGCAGGCGGACGGGACAAAGGAGGGCAGCTGATGCCTTTAAACTGTGGCGACTCCACCTGCTGTAGATGCCTCAGGCAGAGGGTCCTCCCGGCAACACGATGTTTTGCGTAAAATTGGTGAACAGCACACTGGCTGCATTACAAAGCCAGAGAACACCTTTTCCTGGAGAGGCCGTGCAGCCGAGTGGTGATGTAGGGAGACCTGGGCTCCCGCGGGCGCAGCGCCTGGCTAGGCGTGGCTGCGGGCGGTTCCCCTCCTGTGGGTGTGGGGACGTGAGCATCGTCCCAGCCGGGCCGGAGGCCAAGCTGGATGACCTGGGAGCCTGCTCCTGAGGTCACAGGGGGCCAGAATGTGGTGGCTAAATATCTGAGAATCTCACGCTTGTTTAAACAGGAGAAAGCGGGGCTGTCCTGTCACCCCCAGGGGCTGCCCCGACCACGGCTGCCGCCCCGAGTGCAGGGGGGGCCGGAGCTCAGGGACGGGACACCTGGATGCCTCGTCTGGCCGTGTGTCCTCTGAAGACGTCCCCGCATGGGGATAAGACGAGAAACAGGCCCGTGGAGGTGTCGCCCCGGAGCCCAGGCAGGGAGGCTCCCGTTCCAGGAGCATCACGAAGGGGAGACGACAGGGATCACCCTACCACCCGCCCGAGTACAGCAAAGACATGGTCAGGCCGTGATCAGGAGAGAACCCGAGTGTCTCCGTGTGGGCCCTCGCTTACTTCAGAGATGTGCTCATAGGCCAGGAAGTGAAAGAACTCCCTTCCCCATGTGGTCACCGTGGGACATGCAAATTCTGTGACTCCCAGCGTCCTCCAGAAAAGGTTCTCCCCTTCCCGTTTTACTGTTTAAAAGAACATTATTATTATTTTTATTGTGGAAGGAATGCTGCTGTTACAGAAAACAGAAAACTTACTGAAACCACCATGCTCTCAAAGAGCTATTAGGGCTTCGCCGGCAGCTCAGTGGGAAAGAACCCGCCTGCCAAGGCAGGACACAGAGGAGACCCGGGTTCCATCCCTGAGTCGGGAGGGTCCCCTGGAGGAGGGAATGGCAGCCCACTGCGGCACTCTTCCCTGGAGCCTGGGGGGCTACAGTCCTCGGGGTCCCAAGGAGTCAGACATGACTCAGGGACGAAAGAGCAGCGAGACGCGCATCTGGGTGACGGGGCCTCAGGAAGTCAGTCTGGAAGACTTCCTTCTCTCTCGACTCTGCCAAGCAGGGAACCTCTGTGTTCCCTCAAAGCTGGAAAATATTCAGCAAGGAAAAATCTGTTACAGTTTATTTCTTTTTCTAAATAATGAAAACATTTCAGTATTTATGCTTTCTCTGAATTCAGCTTTTGCCTTTCCATTTCTGCGGGTCAGGCTCTCATTTTACTTTTTAAAATTGCCTTTAATTAGAGTCTTTCTTTACTCTTTGAATAGTGATGTAGGATTTTGTTCTTCAAACTGCATAATTGGCTTTTATTTTAAACCCCTATTTGTCTCTCCAGTTTCCTTTCATTGTCCTTAGACTCTGGTAGAAATGTATCATCCAGTAAATTCATTAAGGACTTTTTTGAAAACTTGCATTTGATTATTTTCCATAAACGTTTGATTGTTGTTCTAAGTGACGGAGCAGAAGTCTTTGCCTTTAGAAAGCAGTTTGTTTCATACACACTAATTTATAGTTTATTTATCACGTTTCACAGATCCTGTTGTTTTCTTGGCTTGATCTATTGCAGGCGGAGAGAGGGCTTTAGCTTTGTTCATTCTTGATGTAAGTTTAAATTTCTCCTTGTATTTCTGCTTCCTTCCTGCAGTATCTAGCTAACTGAGGTTCTGACACTCTTCCTTCACTGGGTGTTATGAATCTTGTTGGTTTAAAAGGCCCTCGTCAGCGCTTAGATGATTTTCGGTCCTGCGGTTGACTCTGGAGGTGGTCCCTACTGATACATGGGCGTGGAGACTGGACAGCCGGCCGGGCCACCCCACCCTCCCTCTAAGGACCTGCCCATTCTCTGACCTGGGCAGCCTCTGCTCTGCAGATTGGTGGGAGCACTTCTGGGCCCTTCGACAGGGGCTTGCCTGCCGTGAAGCCTGGGTGTTGAAACTCCACGGAGCAGATGGGGTTGAGCCCGCAGCCTGAAGCAGAGACCCCGCTGAAAAGCAGACCCTCAGCAGGACACACACTTACTGTTTTCACTGTGAAACTCGGAAAGTTGTTCAAGCAGCATTATGTGAGCAAAAGCCTGCCCGAGACATGGTGCTTTCATATTATTTCAGAGATCTTTGCAAGAGATTGTCAAGACATAGGGTAAGTTTTTCTTGCTGGAGGAGTATATTCTCACAGAGGCAGAGCTTACAAATAAGGACTCCAGATAGGTTTGGATCCACTGTTTCAGATTTTAAGAAAATTTTGTTCACTGTGTTGTAAGTAAAACTGATGTCTAAGAAAAACATTAACTGATAAGAGAAAAACTGGAGGATGATTCCTCTAACTTTATAAGGTATTTATAAATGGGATAATGATACTTTCAAATCAGACTTAAACCCAAGGGAATTTTAGGATTTTAAGCTTTCGACTTTCTTACATGTCTATTAATACACTGAATATTTTTTCATTTTATTTTATGTTATAGTTGATTTACAAAGTTGTGCTAGTTTCAGGTGTAGAGCCGAATGATTCGGCAATGCATGGATGTATATCCGTTTTTCTCAGGTTCTTTTCCCACACAGGCTACTGCGGAGTGCTCAGTAGAGTCCCTGCGCTGCACAGTGGCCCCTGTTGATGGTCTGGTTTATATGTAGTAGTGTGTGTCTGTTAGTTCCCGACTCCTGACGTATCCCTCTCTGGCCCAGGCTTCCTCTTTGGTAAACTGCAAGTTTGTTTTTGAAGTCTGTGAGTCTGTTTTGTAAGTAAGTGCATTTGTATCATTTTTTCAGATTCTGCATATAAATGGTATCATATATTATTGTCTTCCTGTCTGACTTACTTAGCTTTGTGTGATCATCTCTAGGAGGTCTTCCTAACCAAGGACCGAACCCCGGTCTCCTGCATTGCGGGTGGATTCTTTACTGTCTGAGCCCCCAGGGAAGCCCCTAGGCCCATCCAGGTTGTTGCAGACGGGATTATTTCATTCTTTTTTATGGCTGAGTAATATTCCATTGTTTATATGTACACACCTTCTTTATTCATTCCTCTGTTGATGCGTATTTAGAGTGCTTCCATGTCTTGGCTATAGTAAATAGTGCTGCTGTGAATATTGGGGTGCATGTAGTTTTTAGAATTATGGTTTCCTCAGAACTGATGCCCAGGAGTGAGATTGCTGGGTCAGGGGGCTCCCCTGGTGGCTCAGACTGTAAGGAATCTGCCTTCAATGCAGGAGACCGGGGTTCAGTCTCCGGGTCAGGAAGATGTGCTGGAGAAGAGAACGGCTACGCACTCCAGGAGAACTGAGAAGTCCATGGACAGAGCCTGGTGGGCTAGAGCCTGTGGAGTTGCAATGAGTTGGACACAACTGAGCGAGCAGCGCGTGCGTGAACACACACACACACACACACACACACACACACACACATATACGGCGGCTCTGTTTTCAGTTTTTTAAGGAACCTCCATGCTGTTCTCCATAGTGGCTGCGCCAATTTTCATTCCTCCCCGTACTAAATATCACTTTAAACCAGGTCCCTGAAGCAGTCCATTCTCTGCACTAAAGCTGCCCTCGGGCAGTGACGCCCCTGAGCAGCCAGGGGACGGAAGATGCAAGTGTGGGGGGCTGGTGGAGAGAGAACTGCAGGCCTTTCCGCGTTCAGTAAGCCCCCATGTCATTCCCTCTGTGCCTGCTCGGGGCGGGTGAGGGCTCAGCCGTGGGAAACCTTTTTTATATCCACGTGCATTTTATGTTAAATTTTATTAAACACATTTCCATGCATTTTTCTAATTTTTTTTTTTAGATTTAACAAAACATTGTACAAATAGAAATAATTTCTTATTTTCCTCCATGGAGATAACTTTTGCTTCTCACCTTTCCCATCTCTCCACTTTCCCTCTTGTCAAAGGATGCTCCACATTTTAAATCCATCTAAAAAAAAAAAACAAACAAGACACCCTGCTAATGTGAGTGGGCTTCCCTGTGGCTCAGCTGGTAACGAATCCGCCTGCAGTGCGGGAGACCTGGGTTCAAGCCCTGGGTTGAGACAATCCCCTGGAGAAGGGAGAGGCTACCCACTCCAGTATTCTGGCCTGGAGAATCCCATGGGCTGTATAGTCCACGGGGTCGCAAAGAGTCGGACACGACTGAGCGAATTTCAGTTCACTTAACTCACTGCTTATGTGAGTAGACAGTGACATTTATCACCCAAAATGGGACGATTTAAAGGTGAGAGACTATGCCATCTCTAGGAGAGCAGATGCGTCCCAGAACGAACCCTGGGAAGCAGAGGGAAGGCGGCGGGTTTGCAGGCCCAGAGGGCTTCCTGGTGGAGGTGTTCCGGGGGCTCTGTGTGCAGGTCTGTCAGCTGGGCCTGGCCTCTCTGCGTGGCTTGTCTCAGCTGATGGAGGAGCGGGGCCGTGAGGAGAGCTGGCCTGGCCTGTTTGCTTCCCAGGATGGAGCAGCCCCTCGGTTTCTCAGCCCCAGCAGCTCACAGAGCTCAGGCCTGGGAATCCGAGCACCGTGGCCGCGTGGCTGGGTGCTGTTACCCTCCTCGCCCCCCGCCCCCGCTCTGGGTGCTGACGGTGGCCGGGGTGTCGGCCGGAGGTCAGACGGGACGGAGGGCCCTTTTCTGAAGGGAAACGCAAACCTTCTGGCACAAGCGAGCTTGTTACGCTTCTCTGATGTGAGGCCACCAGCTGGGCTGGTCAGGTCCCCGCGGGGAGTCGCCGGCTCCTGCCGGGCTAGGGGCCGGGGCTGCGCTTGACTCGGGGGTGAGCTGTATTCCACCCTCACCAGCATCTCTCTGAGGCTGAGGTCCTCAGAGGTGAACCGCCGGACCACCACCGTCTCCCCCCATCCCCAGACCTTCCTGCTGTGTGTCCTTCCCGCCTGCGGCCGGGGTCGAGTGCTCAGTTACCGACAGAGCACAGGGCTCACCCACAGGGAGACAAAAACCACGTGTGAGTTCACCCTGCAAAGGCGCCCAAGACCAGGCTCTACTCCAATTTGCAGTTTGTTTGGAGGGTTTATTTTTAGGCTGCTGTCCCGGCCTCGTTCCCTGAGCACTGTGTGAGCCGGAGCAATAATCTGTCCCCAGTTAGGAGCCGGAGGCGTTCTCCGTGCGGCTTTCACCTGGAAGCAGGCGAAGTGGGTCGCCTTTAATTCCTTGCGCTTCACTACATCATTTTCATTCGACCTGATTTTCATGATCTGTTTGGCCACTTGTAAACTATTGATTCAAGTAGATTTGGTTAAGTTTCTTTCCTAAGGGTGTCCTTAATCACGTCATGATTGTTTTGATTCTTCATTTTACTGCTCAAGTCCCAGAAAACAGTGAGGTGTGTCCACTAGGTGGGAAAAAACCCCAGTCTGTAAAGAATCTGTGTCTCCGTGGCTCCCCTAGTGGAACACTCCACTCTGACACTTCCCATCCCCTAACCTGTGGGTTTCCCCCACACCAAGAGTCCGGGGACACCGGCTGGGCTCCGACAGCTTCAGTTCCAGCTCTGTCTCCCTGGAGACGGCGTCAGGTCCCACCGGTGAGGGCCTCAGTCCCATGAGATCACCCTGCATGTCAGATGCCAATGGCAGGTAGCAGGTGCCCAGGTTGCCCCATCTACAAATCGGGGGTCTCGCCACCCCTCCTCAGGGTCACTTAATTTGCCAGAGCAGCTCAAGGAGCTCAGCTCACCACGTCAGTAAAGGACGAGATAAAGCACAGAGGTGAACAGTCAGGGGAAGAGATGCGTGGCCAGGTCTGGGGGTCCCGAGAACTGGAGCTTCCATCCCCGAGCAGCTGGGGTGCAGCCTGGCTGAGTGCATGACTCTGCTTACCTGCCCGGGAACTGAGAGAGCCTGCACCACAGGATCTGGGCAAGGTTTCCTCTCGGAGGGAAGGTCCACTGTTCCCTCCACTTCCAGCCCCTCTGGGTACATGGCTGGGAGCTCAGAGAGCCTGCACCACGGGATCTGGGCGAGGTTTCCTCTTGGAGGGGAGGTCCACTGTTCCCTCCACTTCCAGCCCCTCTGGGTACACAGCTGGGAGCTCAGAGAGCCCGGTATTATGGGATTTGGAGGGGAGGTTTCCTCACTGGAGATGTGGGCCAATGTTCCTTCCACTTCCAGACCCCCGTCCTTCTCTGGAAGATGGGGCTCAGGGCTGAAAACTCCAAGGTTCTATCCATAGTTTTTTCTTTCTGGTGACCAGGCCCCATCCAGAAGCCCAGCTGGAGTCTCCCCATTAGAACGGAAGGCAGTCTTGTCACTCAGGAAACCACTAGGGTTTTAGGAGCCCTGTGCCTGGAATCACAGGCAGAGACCAGCATGTGTGTTTTCTAACTCTCGTTCCCTTTCAGAAGGCCTTTCATTGTTCCCCAGGAGGCTCACTCGACATATGTTGGAACCATCTTTGAGAATTTCTCCCAAATGCTTTCAACTGGTGGCTTAGCGGTAAAGAGTCTGCCTGCAATCGAGGGGCCATGGAAGACACGGGTTCAATCCGTGGGTGGGGAAATACCCTGGAGGAGGAAACGGCAACCCACTCCAGTATTCTTGCCTGGAGAATCCCCAAGGACAGGGGAGTATGGTGGGCGACTCCATAGGGTCACAAAGAGTCAGACACGACTGGAGCGACTTAGCACTGCAGTAGTAGAAAGCTGAGTGAAGCAACTTCCCTTGACTTGAAGCGAGTCACTGGTTCTTAGAAAAACCCTACAGAAAAGCTCATCTGAGAGTTGTAACAATAATTGAATTCAGACACTGATATGAAAATAATAATCACTAGTGGATTTCTAAAAGTGAACAATATAAATGATATATTAAAAGAGCTATGTCATAGTCAAGCATGAGCCAGGGAAGAGAGATGACAAATTATCATCTTATGATCATTGCTATGAGGAATAGGCTTTTTTTAAAAGTAAAGGCTTTCCTCTTAATAAAACTGTCATTATGTAAAAAATATTGACAAATGCTAGGCTTCTGTTTCGCTGTGTAAGACTGGGAAATTGTATCATGTTTGTGAATTTTTTGTATAAATCTCTTATCTGGCATAGGCATTAATTCATGTAGGGAAACCCCATGTTTTGTTTAAATAATCAAATGATCAGTGTTAATAACAAGTACAAACAAACCCCTGGTGAATGAAAATGCCAAACAGTCTTCCTTGTTGCGGACATCCATCTCTGGTGGGTAGTTTCAACAGGATGCAGCAAGGTGGGTTGTTTTCATGAAAACTGTGAAGCGGGAGCTGGGAACAAGTGGGGCCAGAAGCACTGTCGTCTGGGAGACTCGTCGGCAGGGCTGAGGCGCCGACACCACAAAGGTTCTTGGCTTCTGTCTAAGCAAGCTGCACACTGAACTCCCCCTCAAGAGAGCCAGGAATCCCATGTGTTGTCCCTTAATGAGTCCATTAAAGAACTGGAAAAGGGATGAGGCGGGGCGGGAGGCGGGAGGGGCGTTCAGGGCGGGGAACACATGTACACCACGTACATTCAAGTCAATGTACGGCAGAACCAATGCAATGTTGTAAAGTGAAATTAATCAATTAATTAATTAAAAATAAAGAAAAGAAAAAACTGGAAAAGGGAGGCTAATAGAGGAAAACATCTTTTGTCAAATATCCTAACCAACATCCTAGAATGAGATGGGGAAACAACAGAAACAGCAACAGGCTTTATTTTCTTGGGTTCCAAAATCTCTGTGGACGGTGACTGCAGCCATGCAATTAAAAGACGCTTTCTCCTTGGAGGAAGAGCTATGAAAAACCTAGACAAAAAGCCTATTAAAAACCTATTAAACAGCAGAGACATCACTTTGCCCACAAAGGTCTGTCAACTCAAAGCTATGGTTTTTCTAGTAGTCAAGTATGGATGTGAGAGTTGGACCATAAAGAAGGCTGAGCATCAAAGAAATTGATGCTTTTGAACTGTGGTGTTGGAGAAGACTCTTGAGAGTCCCTTGGACTGCAAGGAGATCCAACCAGTCCATCCTGAAGGCAATCAACCCTGAACATTCATTGGAAGGATTGATGCTGAAGCTCCAATACTTTGGCCACCTGATGCGAAGAGCTGACTCATTGGAAAAGACCCTGATGCTGGGAAAGATTGAGGGCAGGAGGAGAAGGGGACGACAGAGGATGAGATGGTTGGATGGCATCAGTGGCTCAATGGATGTGAATCTGAGCAAACTCCAGGAGATAGTGAAGGGCAGGGAAGCCTGTTGGGCTGCCATCCATAGATCCATAAAGATTGGACATGACTGAGTGACTCGACAACAGCAACTAAACAATATCATGGCCAGTACTGAACTCTGTGATAACTGTTACTAGAAAAACTTACCAACGGGTTGTCAAAACCATTCTTGAATTTCATGGTCCAGAATGAAGTCAGAGAAAAGAGATTCCACAGTAACGTGATCTTGGATAAGCTGTTTTTCTCACACGTTCATCCCCCTTCTGGAATTTAAGGGAAAATGCTCAAGTTGGCTCAGATGAATGAAAATTCAGAGGATGTGGGTTGGATTAGGAGGAATAGGTTTGTTTATTCAAACATAGCTCAAGCAAATTCTACTTTAAAGAAACTCAGGAGACAGCATAGAATCTACTTTTTAAAACCTGCCTTTCTTTCTTCTTAGGAGTTATTGGCAAGGTGATCAAAAAAATAAGGTTCCTGACACATGACATGTTTCTTCCATCTTCTTTATACATGCTGCATCTTTTTTCATCTCTCTATGCACATGGGGATCCGTGTTACCTGGTTTGAGCAAAGACAGGTTGAGATGCCGGCACACCAGCTGCTCCGTCTCTGGCACCAGCACTCTCTGAGCTGGGCTGCCCGGAGGAAGATCCACGTCACTGGAATCTTGCCTCTAACTGCCATCCTCTGAGGCACCAGGGGTCCCGAACTCCTGCTCTTCACTGACACCCACTCATCATCCCTGCCGGCCACGCCCAGCTCCCCACTCACTCTGGCCTCCTCACATCTGTTACTTCCTTCAAAGCATCCAATGCTGATGGAGTAAGTCAGATCCTGATACTGCAAATGGCTGCTCGTTTACCCGACACATTTCAATGTAACCAAGGCTTATGAAGCCACCCTGAATTTTCAAAGTAAGGTGCTCTGATGACAGCTTTTTCAGGTATGAGCTTAGCTTCTGGGGCATTTGTACAAGAACATTTTTTGTCTTTTTAAATTGAACTATAGCTGACTTACATAATATTACCTTCAGGTGTGTAACATGTGATGCATTATTTTTATAGATTATATGCCATCTAAACTTATAAAATATGGCAGTCCTGTCCGACTCTTTTCTACCCCGGGGACAGTAGCCCCCAGGCTTTTCTGTCTACAGAGTTCTCCAGGCAAGAATACAGGAGTGAGTTGCCATTCCCTTCTCCAGAGGATCTTCCCCACCCTGGGATTGAACCCAGGTCTCCTGCACTGTAGGCAGATTCTTTACCATCTGAGCCACCAGGGAAGCCCTATAAGAGACTGGCTATTTCCCAGTACTGCACAGTATGTTCCCGTAGCTCATTTGCTTCATACATAGCAGTGGGTACCTCTTGGTCCCATTCCTCTCTCTGCCCCTCCCCCATCCCTCTCCCCACTGGTAACCACCTGTGTGTTCTCTGTATCTGTGAGTCTTTTTTTTATATTCATTTTTTTGTTTTATATTCTTTGATTCCATACATGATTGGCAGCACATAGGGTCTTTGTCTATCTTACTTATTTCACTTAGATGATAGCCTCTAGGTAAAAACTTTCATTCTTTTTCATGGCTGAGTAATATTACATACATATATATCTATATAAATCTCATCTGTCTATCTTTCTATATGTGTCTTCTTTACCCATCTATCTGCTGATGGATGAACAGGTTGCTTCCACATCTTCGCATTTGTAAATAACACTTCTATGAACACTGAAGTGCATATATCATTTTGGATGAATGTTTTTGGTTTTTTTCAGATATGTGCCCAGGATTGGAATTGCTGAATCATAAAGTAATTCTGTGTCTAGGTTTTTGAGGAGCCACCATACTATTTTCCACAGTGGTTGCATCAATTCAGATTTGCACTGATTACAAGGGCTACAGGGCTCCCTCTTCCCCACGTCCTCGCCAACATTCGCTTGTGATCTTTCTCACGCAGCCCCTCTGACGGGTGGGAGCCAACGTCTCATGGGTCTCCTTGTGGTTCAGGTTTGCATTTCCCCCGTGAAGACTGACGAGCATCTTCTCAAGTGCCTGTTGGCCACTTGCATTTCCTCTTTAGAAAAACGTTCAGTTCTTCAGCCCACTATTTAATCTGGTTATTTATTTATTTATTTGTGGATGTTGTGTTGTATGAGCTGTTTGTATATGTTGAATATTAACCCCTTATTGATCATATTATTTGCAAATATTTTCTCCCATTCAGTAAGTTGTCTTTTCATTTGGTCAGTAGTTTCCTTTGCTGTGCAAATGCTTTTAAGCTTAATTAGGTCCAGTTTGTTTATTTTTCATTTTATTTCCTTTAGGATAAGGATCTAAAAAAATATTGCTGCACTTTATGTCAAATAATATGTTTTGGCCAATGTTTCCTTCTGGAGTTTTATAGCATCCATTCTTACACTTAGGTCTGTAATGCATCTTGAGTTTATTTTTGTGTATGGTTTTAGAGAGTGCTCTAATTTCATCCTTTTACATACAATTGTCCAGTTTTCCCAGCACCGCTTACGGAGGAGACTTTTTTCTATTGTATATTCTTGCCTCCTTTGTGGTAGATAATTAAGTGTCTGGGTTTGTTCCTGGCTCTCCCAAATTCCTTATGCATTTCCCCCCCATTCCACCTAGTCTGCTATTATTTCCTTCTAGCGTGTGTTTAATTTCAGTTATTGTGTTCAGCAGTTTTGAATGTACTTTCTTCCGTTTTCTACTTCTTGTTAAAATTCTGACTGTGTTCATCTATTCTTTCCTCTGATTCAGTAAGCACTGTTATTGCTAATGTTTTGAACACTTTTTCTGGCAAATTATTTTTTTCATTAATTGCTTTTTCAGGGTTTCCCCCTTACTCTTTCATTTGAAATACATTCCTCTGTCTTTTCATTTTGCTTGACTTCGTGTGGAGCCAGGGGGCACAGTTACCTGCTCTGGTTGAGGGGTGCGGTCTGTGAGTGCCCAGCGGGGCGCTGGAGCTGACGTCTCCCCAGGTGTGCGGGCAGCTCCCGCCGGCAGGAGGTGGGGCCTGGGGCCGGCGGGCGGGGGTTCGGGGCTCAGCAGCAGGGGGGCGGGGTGAAGCCGAGGGTCGGGCTGGAGCGGCTCCCTGCCCTCCGAGCGCGGGCAGCCCAGAGCCGCGGGGAGCCGGAGCGCTGGGCGGGCGCCGGCCGTGCTCCCAGCCCCGCTCGGGGTGCTGGGCGCGGCTCTACCGGGGCCTCCCGGGCGCCCGCGGTGGCTGCCCTCGCCGCTCCGACGCTGCTCGGGCCCAGGCCGGCTTCCTCCTCACCGCCTGCCCCGCGGAGGTCCCGGCCGGCGCTGGCTCAGGCCGGGCAGACGCCGGCTCAGCGGCTTCCCTCTGCGCCCCGACCTGTTTCAGAAGCGACCCTGCCCTGCGCCCTGGGTGCTGGCGGGCTCCTACAGCCCCCGCCAGCCCATGAGTTTTCAGGCCCGGCTCGGGGAGGTGCCCCGCCCTGGACCCCACGGCTGGGCGCCCAGCGTGTGCTTGCACCCCGCGGGCCCGGCGAGGACCCCTGGGCCGTGCGCCCCTCCGGCCCCGCCCAGGGAGCAGGCCCGACTCCACCGCGCCCCGCTCCCTCCCGGTCCCCCGGGTCTCCGGCAGCCGTGGCCCTGCGGGGGTCTGCCAGGCTTCTCGGCCTGTGGATGTGTGCAGGAGGGAGGTGAGTTCCAAAAGCTGCTCCACGTAGTGAGTGGCCAAGGCGACTCCTCCACCTGCGGGAGGGCCGGTCTGGTTTCAGAGAGCCCCCGCACGAGCTGCGGGCTGTGCCGCCAGCGGTCTTGACGCGGTTTCGCTCTCAGCTCGAGAGACAGCCCCTGATCATCACAGGGCCACTCGTCTCTGTGGAGTGAGCTGTGGCAACGTGCCCCTGCTCAACCGGAGGCGTGTCTGAGTGTCAGTGAGACGGGCTCGGCTCAGAGGACTCGCCTCCGGGACCAGGGGACTCAGGCCTCCTGGACCGAGGGGACTCAGGTTTCTGGGCCCGGCCTGCTGGACCAAGGGGACCTGG
>CM035283.1:1189223-1199507 GCA_020226075.1 Hydropotes inermis
CCTCCTGGACCCTGCTCAACCTGAGGTGGGTCTGAGTGTCACTGGGATGGGCTCGGCCCAGAGGACTGAGCCTCCGGGACTGAGAGGACCCAGCCTCCTAGACCGAGGGGACTCAGGCCTCCGGGACCGGGGGGACCCAGCCTCCTGGACCGAGGGGACTCAGGCCTCCGGGACCGGGGGGACCCAGCCTCCTGGACCGAGGGGACTCAGGCCTCCGGGACCGAGGGAACTCAAGCTTCTAGGACCGACCGAGCAGACCCACGCTTCCGGGACCGAGGGGATCTGGCCTCTGGGACCGAGGGGACTCAGTCCCGGACCCCCGATTCAGAATCTTTGTCCACGTGGAACATTGGCTAGAGGTATGACTGTGTTTATTCTAAGTGCACAGGTGACGTATGGAGTCATCACCATTCTCTCTAGGAACAATTCTATTTCTCAGCTGGGTGTCACCTGGGTGACAGGTGGGCAGCATGGAGCAGAGGATGGATCAGTGTTTCAGAGGCGTGAACACTGTGGTGGAGAAGCTTGTTAGACTGTTCCTCCTCCAGATGACACTTACAAAGCCTGTAAAAACATGCTTTAAAACGCTGGCTACTTGAAGGCAACAGAGAGTGAGTGAAAGCAGAAAAGGAGTGTGTCCAACTCTCAGGAGAAGGAGCTTTGCTGGGTGTGATTTGTAGCTATTTGGCTTTTCAGCTGCAGGAACCACCCCCCGCCCACCCCCGTCTGCACAGTGTGGGGCCACCGGGGCTCCCGGGAAAGCTGATGGCTTGCTGGAGACAGCTGCGGGGTGCCTGAGCTGCTAAAGGGAAGGAGGGAATTCCCTGCTGGAGGCAGGCTACATAGGGAGTTCCCAGTCTGCGTTTATCGTGTGCCCAGGCTCAGACTCACAGGAACGAGGGGCTCCAAGCTTCCCAGAAAAAAGAAGCAGCTGCAAGACTGGAAGAAGGGAGTGGGGATTTGGGCTGCTGTCCCCCGAAAGGTGGACAGAGTCAGGCTGTGAGCCCAGCCAAGTAAAATACCTGCTAGAAAAATAGCATCAGTCATCAGAGAAGGTAGCAGGCCCCACGTCTTTATGCGGTATAGTTTACAGTATCCAGTGTGTGATGAAAAGTGTTGGACATGTGAAGAAACAGGGAATCTGACCCACACTCAAGAGAAAGACAGGTTGTGGAAACTAACCCAAGAAGACTCAGACTTCGGAATTAATAGGCGATGACTTTTTAAAATTTATTGTAGGACTTCTAGGAAAATGTGCTCATGATGGATGAAATGGCATATGGACGTAAAATCTCTGCAAAGAAAGGGAACTTGAAAGAAGGAACAGAACTGAAAAGCCAGAACTGACTTGCAGTAATTGACAAGAGAAATCCACGGGGTAGTTCTAGCAACAACAGGAGCCCTCATGACTTCAGGACAGATCACTGGGAAACCTCCCCCGGAGAACGAGAGACAGGTATTAAGAACATTGGATGTGCTCACCTGCGGACGCCATCAGCCAGTCTGACACGTGTTGCTGGATCCCCAGGAGAAGAGACAGAGAATGAACAGAATTGTTTTCAAAAATAATGACCAAAAAATCACTCTAAATTTGGTTTTCAAATCCCCGTATACTTAACAGAGGGCTTTCCTAAATGGCTCAGATGGTAAGGGATCTGCCTGCGATATGCAGGAGACGCAAGAGGCGCACATTTGATTCCTGGGTGGGGAAGATCCCCTGGAGGAGGGATAGGCTACCCTCTCCAGGATTCTTGCCTGGAGAATTCCATGGACAGAGGAGCCCGGCGGGCTGCAGTCCATGGGTCTGCCAAGAATCGGAGACAACTGAGCGACTGACACTCTCACTTTCTTCACACTTACAGGTCCAAGAGCCTAGGGAATCTCCAGAAGCGCAAAGAGAATTCCAGCCACGCGCGGGATCACCAGACCGCTGAACGCCAAAGGGCAGAAAACCTTGAAAGCGGCCAGATTTAAAGGCGCCTGCATTATCAGCGTTCTGCTGCTGCTGAGACGAATGGTCCTGGCATTAAACAGCACCAAACACAGCTGTGTTGTCTTCAGATCCCTTATGTCGGAAGCCACTCCCCTGGCTGAAATCAAGGTGTTGTCACCTGCGTACCTGTCTGAGACTCTGCATGGACCTGTCTCCCTGCTCACTCGTGGTCCTGACAGAGTTCAGGTCCTGTGTTGGGGGACCGAGACCCTTTTGTTGGCCGTCAGATGCAGACCTCTGCCCCCACCAGGGCACCTACACTCTGAGGCTCGTGGCAGGTCCGCAGCCTCAAAGGCAGCAGTGGGGGCCCAGTCCTCCCCCCGACTCTGAATCTCCCCTCCTTCCTCCTCCACGCCATCTCTCTTCTCCTTCTTTAGTACACCTCCTCCACATTTCATCCCATCATCAGTATAAACGACGCAGCCTTGTCTATTTGTGACCCCACAGATGTAGCCCGCCAGGCTCCTCTGTGCCTGGGACTCTCCGGGCAAGAATAATGGAGCAGGTTGCCATTTCCTTCTCCAGGGGACCTTCCCGGCCCAGGAATCAACCAGGGTCTCCCGCACCGCAGGCGGATTCTTCACCGACTGAGCTCCCAGGGAAGCCCAGTATAAATGACAGCTGATTTCAAATCCAAAAAGGAAACTGGAAGACAACGGAACATTTTATTTTGTACACAAAGTTGACTTTCTGTCCCCCACTTTCCTCATGAAGAAAACTTAGCTGTGTGACTTTCAGCAAGGTCTTTCCTTGATTTTTCTCTATTGTTTTTCTGTTTTCAATTTCACTGGTATCTGCTCTTTATTTATTTATTTTTTTGGTATCTGTTCTTTATGATTTCATTCCTTATGCTTGCTTTGAGTTTATTTTGCTTTTCTTTATCTAGATTTTTAAAGTGAGAGCTTACATTATTGATTTCAGGCTTTTCTTCTTTTCTGAGGTATTGCTAAGAATTTTCCTTTTAGCACTGCTTTAACTGTTTCCCACAAATTTTGGCTATTGGTGTTTTAATTTTCATTTAGTTACCTTCAGCCATTTGTGAAAAATATTATATAACACGATGAAGTGAAGTTTAACCCATACAAGGTTGGTTTTCAGTTAAGAGTCAATTAGTATAGTTCACCACCTTAACAGACTAAAGGAGAAAAGTCATATGATCTTCTCAATAGATGCAGAAATAATCTTTCACAAAATTCAACACCTGCTCATGTTGTGAATGGCAGCCCATTCCAGCATTCTTGCCTGGAAAGTCCCATGGACAGAGGGATCTGGCGGGCTATAGTCTACGGGGTTGTGAGAGCTGGCCACGACTGAATGACTAACACACATGTAAACACCCAGAAAGCTGGGACTAGAAAGGGATGAAGAGACGCATCATGACTGGCGGTGGCAGTGGTCATGGCCTCTATGAAGCTGGGAGCTGGGTAGGGGTGTCTGCTCTCACCCCTGCTAACAGTGCTTGATTCCAATTAATACAAGGCTGTGATAGTCAGGAGGTATGGAATCAGTACAAGAAGATAAAACTGAATCAGAATATACTGAAGTAGAATATACTAGGGTGATATCTGTAGAGATGAAACACAAAACTTGAATTTTCTTTTCACATCATACTTAGACCTTAATTTGAGGTTGATTGCAGACCTAAGGCATATAGTTTCCAGAGCAAATATTTAGGAGAATATCTTCATGACCTGAGTTTATACAAAGTTTTTCTGGGAAAAACACTGGGAAAAAGCAAGAGCAAATAAGAAAATCATGCAAAAATTATAATATATCAAAGTTTTAGAAACCTAGCTTATCAAAATCATAAAATCAATAGGCAAAGCAGAGACTGGGAAAATATTTGCATAACATATATCTGATAATAGACTAGTTTCCACAACATAAGGGATTTCTACAACAGAATAAAATACGAACAACATAATTAAAAAAATGCAAACTACTTGAAATGACACTTTACAATAATCACTTGGCCAATGATTGTATAGAAAAGTGTTTAACATTATTTTTTTTATCAGGGATGTGCTGCCGTAAGATCACACCATGCAGACTTTGCCGCAGTGGAAATTAAGGTAAAAAAGACAAAGCTAAACGAGGAAGCAACTGGAATCCTCACTGATGCTCCTGGCTATGCTAAAATGTGTAACTGCTTGGAAAAAGTTGGGCAGGGCCTGGTAAAACTAACTGCACAATCACCCATGATTCAGCCATGACAGTGCAAGAAATTTACCTGAAAGAAATGCTTATTTTGACAAAAGGATTTGCACAGACATGTCCACATGGCGTTGTTCATAACAACCTCTCACTGGAAACAGTCCAAGAGTTCATAGAGAGACAAGTGGATAATCAGATTGTGCATATTCGTACAATGGAATAAAAGAGCAGTGAATAAAGGGACAACCTACTTATACAAGTGATGACATGGGTGAAACTGACAGACTTTATGAAGAAATGAAGGAGTCGGAGGCAGAGGGCAGAGGCCTTATGAAGCTACTGCTTGAAGTTCCTGGACAGGAAACTAATCCGTGGTGACAATAATCAGAAACGTTTGCTTCGTGGTGACTGTGAGGTGTTCGAGGGGGTTTTGGAGGTGGTGGGATGTTCAGTCTTTTTATGGTTACATGGGTGCACGCACCTGTCAGACCCCATCAAATTGTACACTGAAGGTTTGTGCACTTCACTGTATGTAAATTGTAAGTTAAAACAAAGGAAACCTGAAGAAACCTGCAAATATCGAACTCTGGTTACAGGCTTGCTTTTATCACTTTTATGGGTTAACATACCTGAAACTGCTTTCTATGTATCCCAGGGCTCAGCACATGAGCACCTATTCTGGGAAAATGGGAGACAGTGTTTCTCACCATAGGAGAAAGGAGCTCCATGTATTGAAAAGGAAAGAGTAGACTCTTCTCTGTGGTTTTAGATTGTAATGAGAGGTATGCTCAGTAAACTCATAATTTTATTTTTACAGGTACGAGAAATATCATATATGTTGTGCAGCTATCTGTATCTATCTCTGAATCCATTTCTTCCCTAGGTCTGCCTGCTCAGAAAGTCTAAAAGTAGCCTTGAACACATCTATCACCCTGACCTTGGTTTCTAATCATCTCTGTCCCCAGGAGGAAAGAAAGCACCCAGGAACTGAGTGATCTGGGTTGGGGTTGGGAAAGCCCAGGGAATCTTGTTTTCCAGAAAGTAAGAACATTTCCCCAAATTACTAGACTCATCCAGACTTCTGTTCCTGGCAAAGTGAAGCACCAAGATGCCAGTCTGCTGAGCTGGCCCCAGAGGTTGGCTGGCCCCTTGCACCTCAGCCTCTGAGGACCACTCTGGACTCCACCCCAGGACTGGGA
Organism: Hydropotes inermis; assembly: GCA_020226075.1. Taxonomy (NCBI): domain Eukaryota; kingdom Metazoa; phylum Chordata; class Mammalia; order Artiodactyla; family Cervidae; genus Hydropotes; species Hydropotes inermis. The sequence continues at coordinate 1,194,570 of CM035283.1, forward strand.
TCCCAGCACACTCACACCAGAAGAAAGAGACCATCAGGCCAGATAAAAAGCAAGATTGAACTCTGTGATGCCTGTAATAAACATTATTTTAATATAAAGACACTAAGTTAAAAAATACATGGGTAAAAAGAGAGAGAACAAGATGGTGGAGAAGTAGGCGGATGTGGAGTACATCTCTCTCCACGGATGCATCAGGAACACGCCTTCAGACACGGAAATGCATGCAGAACACCAGCTGAGTGCGGACAGGAGGACCTGCCCAGCGGCAAAGAATATCTAGAACCACCCAAAACTCGGTAGGAAGAAGGAACTAGGGGGAGAAACAGGAGTGTTAGTAGGACTGGACCTGCCCTCAGGGGGTCAGAGAACTGCACCAGGGGTCCAGTCCTCACATCCAGGCAATTGTCTGCATCAGAGGAGAGACATTTAAGGCTGAGAGTGAAACGGCTGGTCTGTGGCAGCCCAAACGGAATGAGAAGCAGACAGACCTTGCTGCGGCCACACACACAGGCAGGAATGCGGGTCCCCTGGAAGGCCCAGTGCCTGGGAGTGGAGTTTAGGGATTGTGGAGCAATCCCAGGGGGAGGGCCGCTGTTGACTGTGGAGAGACGGATGGAGGGGATTTGAGGGAGGAGATCCTGGTGGGAAATGGCCTGTGGAGGAGAGCCAGGCAGCCATGGAAGCAAGGTGATACTGCTGAGTTACGCGGAGCGGGTGGGGCCATCACCACAGCCTCGCTCCCCACACACCAGCATCCGCAGCTGGACAGTAGAGAGGCTGGCCCACCAGACCCTGAGGCACCGAACTGCAGAGCAGGACCCCAGTCGGGGCACCCCTTTAAGTGCTTGATGCACCGAACTACAGAGCAGGACCCCAGTCAAGGGCTCCCTCTACCTGCCTGAGCGGGCAGAGATACGGAGAAAGACTGGCCAAAGAGGCCCTCTGGTCGCCAGCCACGCGAGGCTGGAGGAAAGCCTCTGGTGGGGTGGGACGCCTGCAGCAGAGGCGGTCTGTCCCTGCACACGGGCGCCGGAGGGTCCCTGCGAGCCAAGCAGCTGCGGCGCCTGCATGCTCAGCCCTCGCTGGGGCAGAGCTGCACAGGCCAAAAGGGGAAAAGCCTTCGTGTTTAAGCGCGCAGGGTCCTCTGAGTCTTTGCGACCCTGTAGACTGTGGCCTGATAGGCTTCTCCGGCAGAGCGGGGTTCTCCAGGCAAGAACACTGGAGTGTATCAGTCAGTACTGGTTGCCATGCCTTCCTAGAGCACCGTACTTCCTGCAGCCCTAGCCGCCAACCCCCCTGAGGACCTGGTGCGGCCAGAACCCCTGCCACCCAAGCGGCTGCACCAGCTCCACACCTGGGCCTCACTGAGGCAAACCCAAGTCCTCCAGGGCAGCCTCAGGAGCAAACCCCGGTGGACGGCCCCATGCGGAGGTGGAAATAAAACCAGTTGAAACTCAAGGACAGTGTGGCTAAGGAAGAAGACCCCAAACCTTCCCACCAGCTGCACCAGCTGCAGATTAAATCCACATGATCAACTAGGCAGACTCTGTGACTATGGAGTATGCAAAGGGCCGCTGAGCACTCCCACAAAGGAAGACGCACCAGCTCTGACAGCTGTGGACCCTGGAGGCCAGAACACACAGGAGCAGGACCAGGTTAGACACTGAGCTGCGCCCACAGCCGGTCCAGAGACCAGCACCGTGTTGGAGGGCGTCCTAGGGAGGCGCGGGGGACTGTGACTCCCAGCGCAGGAAAGGACTCTGACAGCAGAGACTCAGGAAAAACATTTATTATCCTTATTTTTTGACTTTGTAGATTCGTTTGGATTTTTCTTCCTTTTTTTCCTTCCACACCCCCTGCCACTGCTGTGTTGTAGTTGTCAATTTTATTGGCACTAAGAAATGCAATTAAGCCTTTGAGCTTTTTTCCCCTTTTCCTCAGTCACATTTTTTTATTGTTCTCATACACCTCTGCCTCATGATGGGCTTTTGCAGTTCTGTGGAGTTTTTCTCTCTTTTTTTTCTTTTCTCTTTTTTAATTTTAATTTTTAATTTTTAAACCTATTATTATTTTCCTACATTTATTCCTTTGTTTGCTTTTCCTACTGTTCTTTTCCCCTTGCAGTTAATCTTTAATGTATATAAATCTTCTTAATCTACTTCTATTTAACTTTGCATATCTATTCTTTCTCTCCTTTCCTCTCAACATATTTATTAGTTTTGTTTTCATTGCTTTATTCCCCACTTGGCACCTTGTTTTAGATTTGTTTTCCAATTTGTGCTTAAGTTAGTTATAATTTTTGATTTCCTTTGTTCACTGAATCAATATACTGTATTTTATTTTTGTCAGACTGTTTTCACTTTGCTCATGGGTGCATATGTATATGTGTATATTCCATTATTTAAATTATTATTTGCCTGATTTTGTAACTGCCATTTGTCTGGGGTTCATCTTTGGTTTCTCATTTTTGGATATTTGTTTTACTCTCCCTTAATGCCATAACAAACCACTTGTGGAATCCTCATTCCTGACCAGAGATCAAACCCTGAGCTTTGGGGTTTGGGAGCACTGACTCCAGGACCCTAGACTACCAGAGAACTAACCCTAGGGAGTATCAAATAGTGAGAGCTCACACAAAGGAAACCACTTGAATACAAGACCCACATCACCCAACCACCAGTAGCACCCTGTGAAGGATGCCTCATCTAAACAAACAAAACAAAATTACAAGCCCAGTCATCAGCAGACAGGATTACACCTCACTCAGCCTTGCCCGTCAGAGGAGAAACAAACAAGCAAACAAAAACTCAGCACAAACCTCACCCTATACGAAGCTCACACAAACCACTGGACCCACCTTAGGAGGGAAGAAGCTAAAAGGAAGAATGAATTCAACCTTCTTCAAGGAGATACTTTTCTTGAAGCCTGGGAAAAGGAGACCTCAAACACAATAACTTAAAAAAATGTAACACAAAGGCAGAGAAATACTGCACAAATGAAGTGACAAACTAGAAACACAGACATCCAAATAAATGAAGAGGAAATAGGAAAATTACCTGAAAAAGAATGCTGATAGTAAAGATGATCAAAAACCTTGAAAACAAAATGGAGAAAATGCAGGAATCAATTAACAAAGACCTAGAATAATTAAAGAATAAGCATATAGAGACAAACAACACAATTTTTGAAATTAAAAATGCTCTAGAAGGAATCAATAGCAGAATATCTGAAGCAGAAGAGTGAATCAGTGAGCTGGAAGATAAAATGAAGGGACTAACTTTGGAAGAGCAGAATAAAGTAAAAAGAATGAAAAGAGCTGAGCAGAGTCTCAGAGACCTCTGGGACCATATCAGACACACTCAGCTCACAGGGGTCCCAGAAGAAGAGAGAAAGAAAGGGTGTGAGAAAATTTTGAAGAGATTATAGTTTTTGGAAATTTCCCCAACATGGAAAAGGAAACAGCCAGTCAAGTCTAACAGGCACAAAGAGTCCCATACAGGATAAGCCCAAGGAGAAACACGCCAAGACTAATCAAAGTAACAAAGACTAAACACAAGAAAGAATATTAAAAGCAGCAAAGGGAGAAGCAACAGGTAACCTACAAGGAAAACCCCATACGCTTAACAGCTGATCTTTCAGCAGAAACTCAGCAGGCCAGAAGTGAATGGCAGGATATATTTAAAGTTCTGAAAGGGGAAAGTCTACAGCCAAGATTACTGTACCCAGCAAGGATCTCATTCAAAATTGACGGAGAAATAAAAAGCTTTTCAGACAAGTAAAAGTTAAGAGAATTCAGTGCCACAAAACCAGCTTTACAACAAATGTTAAATGGACTTATATAGTCAAGAAATACAATGGAAGAAAAAAGATCTATGAAATCAACCCCAAACACTAGAAAATGGCAATGGGAACATATATATCAATAATAACTTTAAATGTAAATGGATTAAATGCTCCAACCAGAAGACACAGACTGGCTGAGTGGATACAAAAACAAGACCCATATATATGTTGTCTATAAGAAACCCACTTTGGGCCTCAAGATACTTGTAGACTGAAAGGGAGAGGATGGAAAAATATATTCCATGCAAATGGGAAGCAAAAGAAAGCTGGAGTAGCAATCCTCATATCAGACAAAATAGACCTTAAAATAAAGATTACAAGAGATAAGGAAGGGATCAAGGGCTCAGTCCAAGAGGAAGACAGAGCAATTGTGAATATCTGTTCACCCAACATAGAAGCACCTCGATACACAAGACAAACACTAACAGACTTAAAGGAGAAATCGAGAGTAACACGATAATAGTAGGAGACTTTAACACCCCACTCACAACAATGGGCAGATCATCAAAACAGAAAATTAATAAGGAAACACAAGTCTTAAATGATATATTAGATGAGACGGATCTCTTTGATATCTGCAGGATTTTCTATCCAAATGCAGAAGAATACACCTTCTTTTCAAGTGCACATGGGATATTCTCCAGGATAGACCACATCTTGGGTCACAAATCAAACCTCAGTAAATTTAAGAAAATTGAAATTGTATTAAGCATATTCTCTGACCACAATGCTATGAGACTAGATATCAATTATAAGGAAAAAAAAACTGTAAGAAACACAAACACATGGAGATTAAACAACATGTTTCTAAATGACCAACAGGTTACTGAAGAAATCAAAAGGGAAATCAAAAAATTTCTAGAAACAAATGACAACGAAAGAATGACAACTCAAAATCTATGGGATGCAGCAAAAGCAGTTCTAAGAGGGAAGTTTATAGCAATACAATCCTACCTCAAGAAACAAGAAAAACATCGAATAGACAACCTAACTTTACACCTAAAGCAACTGGAAAAAGAAGAAGAAAAAAACCCCAAAGTTAGTAGAAGGAAGAAATCATAAAGATCTGAGCAGAAATAAATGAAAAAGAAATGA
>CM035283.1:1199607-1241712 GCA_020226075.1 Hydropotes inermis
TATAGCAATACAATCCTACCTCAAGAAACAAGAAAAACATCAAATAGACAACCTAACTTTACACCTAAAGCAACTGGAAAAAGAAGAAGAAAAAAACCCCAAAGTTAGTAGAAGGAAGAAATCATAAAGATCTGAGCAGAAATAAATGAAAAAGAAATGAAAGAAACAATAGTAAAGATTAATAAAACTAAAAGCTGATCCTTTGAGAAGATAAACAAAATTGACAAACCTTTAGCCAGACTCACCAAGAAAAAAAATAGAGAAGAATCAAATCAACAAAATTAGCAATGAAAAAGGAGAAGTTACAACAGACAATGCAGAAATATGAAGGATTATAAGAGGCTATTATGAACAACTATATGGCAATAAAAATAGATAACCTGAAAAAAATGGACAGATTCTTAGAAAAGCTCAATCTTCCAAGGCTGAATGAGGAAGAAATAGAAATGATGAACAACCCAATTATAAGCACTGAAATTGAAGCTGTGATAAAAAATCTCCCAAAAAACAAAAGTCCAGGACCAGATGGCTTCACAGGAGAATTCTATTGAACATTTAGAGAAGAGCTAATGCCTATCTTTCTAAAAGTCTTTCAAAAAATTGCAGAGGAAGGAACACTTCTAAATTCATTCTACAAGGCCACCATCACCCTGATACCAAAACCTGACAAACACAAAAAAAGAAAACTACAGGCCAATATCACTGATGAACATGGATGCAAGAATCCTCAACAAAATTTTAGCAAACAATTCAGCAGCACATCAAAAAGCTCATATACCATGATCAAGTTGGGTGTATTCCAGGGATGCAAGGATTCCTCAATATACAGAAATCAATCAATGTGATACACCATATTAACAAACTGAAAGATAAAAACCATATGATCATCTCAATAGATGCAGAAAAAACATTTGACAAAATTCAGCACCTATTTATGATTAAAACTCTTATGAAAATGGGCACAGAAGGAACCTACCTCAACATGGTAAAGGCCTCATATGATAAGCCTACAGCAAACATTATTCTCAATGGTGAAAAACTGAAAGCATTCCCCCTAAGATCTGAAACAAGACAAGGGTGTCTACTTTCCCCACTATTATTCAACATAGTTCTGGAAGTCCTAGCTAGAGCAATCAGAGAAGAAAAAGAAATAAAAGGAATCCAGATCAGAAAAGAAGAAGTAAAGCTCTCACTGTTTGCAGATGACAGGATACTGTACATAAAAAACCCTAAAGCTAGTAACAGAAAATTACTAGAGCTAATCAGTGAATTTAGCAAAGTCGCAGGATACAAAATCAATACACAGAAATCACTTGCATTTCTACATACTAACAATGAAAAATAAGAAAGAGCAATTAAGGAATCAATCCCATTCACCACTGCAACAAAAAGAAATATTTAGGAATAAACTTGCCTAAGGAGGTGAAATCCCATGGACAGAGGAGCCTGGTAGGCTGCAGTCCATGGGGTCATAAAGAGTCGGACACGACTGAGTGATTTCACTCTCACTTTTCACTTTCCTGCATTGGAGAAGGAAATGGCAACCCACTCCAGTGTTCTTGCCTGGAGAATCCCAGGGATGGGGGAGACTGGTGGGCTGCCGTCTATGGGGTTGCACAGAGTCGGACACGACTGAAGTGACTTAGCAGCAGCAGCAGCAGCATGGAGATGAAAGAACTGTACACAGGAAATTATAAGACACTAATGAAAGAAATCAAAGGTGACGTAAATAGATGGAGAGATGTTCCATGTTCTTGGGTAGGAAGAATCAATATTGTGAAAATGACTATACTACCAAATGCAATTTACAGATTTAATGCAATTCCTATCAAATTACCAATGGCATTTTTCACAGAACTAGAACAAAAAATTTCACAATTCATATGGAAACACAAAAGACCCTGAATAGCCAAAGCAGTCTTGAGAAAGAAGAATGCAGCTGGAGGAATCAAGCTTCCTGACTTCGGGTTATACCACAAAGTTACAGTCATCTAGAAAGTATGGTACTGGCACAGAAACAGAAATATAGACCAACAGAACAAGACAGAAAGCCCAGAAATAAACCCATGTACCCATGGGTACCTTTTTTTTGACAAAGGAGACAAGAATAAACAATGGAGCAAAGACAGCCTCTTCAATAAATAGTGTTGGGAAAACTGGACAGCTACATGTAAAAGAATGAAATTAGAGCACTTCCTAACACCATACACAAAGATAAACTCAAAATGGATTAAAGGCCTAAATGTAAGACCAGAAACTATAAAACTCTTAGAGGAAAACATAGGCAGAACACTCAGTGACATAAATCAAAGCAAGATCCTCTATGACACACCTCTTGAAGTGAAATGAAGTGAAGTCGATCAGTCATGTCTGACTCTTTGTGACCCCATGGACTGTAGCCCACCAGGCTCCTCTGTGCATGGGATTCTCCAGGCAAGAATACTGGAGTGGTTGCCATTTCCTTCTCCAGGGGATCTTCCTGACCCAGGGATCGTACCCGTGTCTCCCGCATTGGAGGCAGACGCTTTAACCTCTGAGCCATCAGGGAAGCCCAAGGACCCACCTCCTAGAGTAATGGAAATAAAAACAAAAGTAAACAAGTGGGACCTGATTAAACTTAAAAGCTTTTGCATAGCAAAGGAAGCTATAAGCAAGGTACTAAAGACAACCCTCAGAATGGGAGAAAATAATAGCAAATGAAACAACTGACAAAGGATTAATTTCCAAAATATACAAGCAGCTCATACAGATCAATACCAGAAAAACAAACAACCCAATCAAAAAGTGGGAAAAATACCTAAGTAGTCATTTCTCCAAAGAAGACATACAGATGGTTAACAAACGCATGAAAAGATGCTCAACATCACTCATCATTAGAGAAATGCAAATCAAAACTACAATGAGATATCACCTCAGACCAATCAGAATGGCCATCATCAAAAAGTCTACAAACAATAAATGCTAGAGAGGGTGTGGAGAAAAGAGAACACTCCTGCACTGTTGGTGGGAATGTAAATTGATAATAGCCACTATGGAAGATGGTATGGAGATTTCTTTAAAAAAAAAAACTAGGAATAAAACCACCATATGACCCAGCAATCCCACTTCTAGGCATATACCCTGAGGAAACCAAAATTGAAAGAGACACATGTATCCCATTGTTCATTGCAGCACTGCTGATGATAGCTAGAACATGGAAGCAACCTAGGTGTCCAGCGACAGATGAATGGATAAAGAAGTTGTGGTATGTATACACAATGGAATATTACTCAGCCATAAAAAGGAACACATCTGAGTCAGTTCTAAGGATGTGGATGAATCTAGAACCTATTATATAGAGTGAAGTGAGTCAGAAAGAGAAAGATAAATCCCATTTATATATATATTTTATATTTAATATATATATTTTATAAATCCAATTTATATATTCTAACACATATATATGGAATCTAGAAAAATGGTAATGAAGAATTTACTTACAGGGGAACAATGGAGAGACAGACATAGAGAGTAGACTTATGGACATGGGAAGACGAGAGGAGAGGGTGAGATGTATGGATTGAGTAACATGGAAACTTATATTACCAAATGCAAAATAGATAGCCAACGGAAATTTGCTATATGGCTCAGGAAACTCAAACAGGGACTCTGTATCAACCTAGAGGAGTGGGGTGGGAAGGAAGATGGGAGGGAGCTTTGAAAGGGAGGGCATATATGTATACCTGTTGCTGATTCATGTTGAGGTTTGCCAGAAAAGAGCAAAATTCTGTAAAGCAATTATCCTTCAATAAAAAATAAATTAATTTTAAAAATGGGTAAAAAGACCCATAAACTATGAAAATACTAATTTTAAGGTAGGTGGTATGGTGACAGTAATACAAGGCAAGTTACACTAGAGAACAAGATAAAGGTGATGATGAGAAACCACATAATAAAGGGGTCAGATCAATCCTAAAGGCTGAGCACTGGAGAACTGATGTTTTCAAATTGTGGTACTGGAGAAGACTCTTGAGAGTTCCTTGGACTGCAAGGATGTCAATCCAGTCAATCTTAAAGGAAATCAACCCCGAATATTCATTGAAAGGACTGGTGCTGAATCTGAAGCTCTGATACTTTAGCCACCTGATGCTGAAGAGCTAACGCTTTGGAAAACACCCTGAGGCTGGGAAAGATTGAGGGCAGGAGGAGAAGGGGGCAACAGAGGATGGGATGGTTGGGTGGCATTGTTGACTCAATGGACATGAATTTGAGCAACTCCAGGAAAGAGTGACGGACAGGGGAGGCTGGTGTGCTGCAGTCCATGGGGTCACAAAGAGTCGGACACGACTGAGTGATCGGACAACGGCAACAGTTCATCTTTGACATCAAAACTGGGGGAAAGCCCAAATGATAGTCAACCTTTAATTTCTTCATAATGGGGCTGCGGGAAGTGTCCATGGAACTTCTCTGATTGTTTCTTATAACCACAGGGGCGGCTTGTAATTATGTCAATAAAATAAGGACACAGATATCGCCTTCCCGGGCCAGAGCTCTGCACCCAGCAGCCGCCGGCGCGGCGGCTCCCCCTTGGCGACCGCCCCACGGAGGGGTCCCTGCCTGCCGTCCTCCCAGCCCTGGAAAGGAAGGCGTAACCAGAGAGAGACGTTTACCCGTAGAATCTGAGCAGCTCACAGCAGAAGTCCTGTTTGCACAAAGCTTTGTTTTATTTTTCCCCCTTGAGACCTTCATCTCATTCATTGTTCCATCCTCTAACAATTTCATGTAAGAAGCTCTCTTGGGAAAGCGATCCTGTGACCCTCTATTTCAATCACTGACCGCCTTTATTTTACAGATCTCCTTAAGTGTTCTCGCCAGGTCAGGCCTGCAGGCGGCTGCCTTTGTCAGCCTTCTCCTGTGAGCCTTCTCTCCCGGGACATGAGGACGCGCTCCCCAGAGAGCTGTGGGCCCAGATCCCTTTAAGACTCCTAGCTGGCTCAGCGGTGCTGCCCTTGTGGGGACACTGATGAGAAGCTGCGGGGATGTGTGTGCAGGAACGTGACCACTGAACCCCTCAGACCCCAAGGCTGACAGTGAAGCCACGGTCCCCGGCCCCGCGTGCTGGCACCGAGGATACAACGCTTCCCCAGAAGGAAGCTCCCGGCCGCCGCTGCGGTGTCTGCAGGGAGACCCCTCACCCCACGGAGACCCTCCGCTGAGCATCCAGCTGTAGCCCGGACCCCACGCATGAGCAGGTCTTTGGGGAGTCCCAGGGGCCCCTCCTGACGGTTCCCTGCCCGTGATGGATGGCCTGGGCCTGGCAGCGCTCAGGGCACCTCGTTAGGACCTGTAACTGGAGTGACGGCACTGCCGGGAGCTGGGGGCAGCCCCAGGGTCACAGGGCAGAATGGCCCCATCCATCTCATGGCCCGGACCTGCCATCCAGTCGCCATGGCACCGGGCATGTCCCGAAGCCCCGGTGTGTGAGGACGGGGGAGCCAGGGCGCCTCACTGCATCGCCCCTGTCACCTGCCTCCAGCCTTCTACTCCACCCTGAATTCTTGGTCCCTCACCTGTGGCTCTGCTCACAGCATCTGCTGAATAAGCACTTTGGGCCTAGAACCAGACGCTCTTGTTTGGCAGGATCCAAACCCAAGGTTTTGGCCTGGATTGCTGTTCAGTGGCTCAGCCGTGTCAGACTCTTTGTGAGCCCACGGACTGCGCGCCAGGCTCCTCTGTCCTCCACGAACTCCTGCAGTTTGCTCAGACTCATGTCCATTGAGTCGATGCTGCCATCCAACCATCTCATCCTCTGCCGCCCCCTTATCCTCCTGCCTTCAATCTTTCCCAGCATCAGGGTCCCTTCCAGTGACTTGGCTCTTTGCATCAGGTGGCCAAAGTATTGAACTTTCAGCTTCACCTTCAGTCCTTCCAATGAATATTAGGGTGGACTGGTTTGATCTCATTGCTGTCCAAGGGATTCTCAAGAGTCTTCTCCAATGCCACAGTTCAAAAGCATCAATTCTTCAGCACTTAACCTTTTTCATGGCCCAACTTTCACAGTCATACATGACTACTGGAAAAACTACAGCTTTGACTATACAGACCTTTGTCAGCAAAGTGATGTCTCTGCTTTTTGATATGTTGTCTAGTTTTGTCATAACTTTGCTTCCAAGGAGAAAGTGTCGTCTAATTTCATGGCTTCAGCTACCACCCACAGTGATATTGGAGTCCAAGAAAATAAAATCTGTCACTACTTCCACTTTTCCGCCATCTGTTGCCATGAAGTGATGGGACCAGATGCTATGGTCTTAGTTTTGCTAGTGTTGAGTTTTAAGCCAGCTTTTTCACTCTTCTTTTTCACCCTTATCAAGAGGCTCTTTAGTTCCTGTTTGCCTTCTGCCATGAGAGTGGAATCATCCCTTACCTGCTGAACCACTGGGGAAGCTGACCTGGCCACTGTTTGATGGTAGATGACGGATCCGACTGTTCCGGATAGTAGGGCGGGTGCCTGGTCATGGCGTGTCCTTCCTGGAATCCCCACGAGCCATCACAGCCACTGCCCTGGGGGCCGGAGCTCCTGCGCACCGCTCCTCCACGCATCACCACGTGGAGAGGACTTGCCTCCTTTCACTCCTCTCGTTTCTAGCCTAGGAGGAAACTGTTTTTCTCAAAACAAGTATATCCTGGGGCTTCCAGAGAACAGAGGCTGTGGGGCAAGTCCAGAGACCGTGGCCCCTGCCTGCCCTGCTCCGCCCTCTCATCTGGGGTCGAGGGCCTGGCCACCAGCAGAGGACGCAGCCTGTGGTGCGTGTCACGGCCGTGGTCCTGTGAGGAGGCTGGATGCCCACACCTCCCAAGAGCAGACACGAGCAGATCTCTGGGGAGTCCCGGAGGCCCCTCCTGACTGTTCCCTGCCATGATGGACGGTCTGAGCTCGGGAGCCGGGAAAGGGTGCCCTTCAATGTGGCATCAGGCCCTGTGAGCCCGCCTCACCAAGACTCTGGGTTTGGCCCCCCATGCGTAGGGCATGGGGGAACCAGCAGACACCAGGAGACGAGGGGCTGGTGAGCCCCCTGCCCTGGGCTCACCCCTCTCCCCCCAAGTCCCGCCCTGAGCCTGCATGTGCGTAATCCTGCCCTCCTCCAGGGGTGGAGGAGAGGCCCATACAGAGAGGGCCAGTGGTGCCAGCTGCCCCTGACCCTTCAGCTGGAAGACCCCATAGGCAGCTGGAGTGAGACCAGAACGGTCCAGTGGAACCCCTGACCGCGGGAGGTGAGCGTGCTTCCATCTGAGCCTCCGAGCTCTGCTGTGTTTGACCTGTGGTGATGGTGACGACACAGTCCATCAAAAGCAAGTTTGTGCATCTCAGTGAGGCCGGCAGACTGAGGATTCAGTGATGTTTCTGTGGCCATCAAATAGAGTCAGTGCATGATAACTCTTAATAGCCTTGCAAAAATTAATCTAAACAGTAACTGAATTATGTCCACTTTGTCTGAATTTTATTTGATTTTGGCTACAAAATATAATAATGGGACAAAGAAAATTTAGACCATGTCAGTGGCTGGGAATGCCTAGATCAGCCCTTTTATCTTTAACCACTGAAAGCCCAAAGGATTCTGAAGTTGCTACTGCCATCAGAGAGGCTGAGACCTCTCAGAGGTGGACGAGCTTTGGTATCAGACCAGCCTTGTAAACAAAGGATGAGAAGCCTTTGCTAGCAGAGTGTTGGCAGCACCGTGGCCTTAAAGCCTGGGTGATTTTTGCTGTGTGTTTGTTTCTCTCAATGAAAACTGCCTTGGCTAAAACCAAGAACGTTAGAAGTATCTATTTGTTGTACCCTTCAAACTGCTACCAAGCTGAGGAACAACCTAAAAACTCTGTGTGTGCTGAGCCGCTTCAGTCGTGTCTGACTCTGCGATCCTACAGACCATAGCCCACCCGGCTCCTCTCTCCATGGGGTTCTCCAGGCAAGAATATTGGGGTGGGTTGCCAGGTTCTCCTGCAGGGGATCTTCCTGACGCAGGGATCAAACCCACTTCTCGTCATGTCTCTTGCATTGCAGGTAGGTTCTTTACCATGAGCACCACCAGGGAAGCCAAAAACTCTTTAGTGTTTGGCAGTTTTTAAGGCCTGGAGATTATGGCTCATCAGTTTTTATCTTCTAATTGATATAAAAATTATACAATGAAGCTGCTAATTTATTTGCATTTCTTACTCCAACCCAATTAATTCAATTGAAACAAATGTCCGTTGTGAAAAGCCCACTGAGGTAAAAGCAAGTCGTCAGGACTCACATCGCCAGCGTCTTCCTGGAGCAGTAACTGTAAGATGCTGTAACACCGTGTGCTGGGCTGGCGTCCGGGGACGCTGGCGGCCTGCAGTCACTGGCAGAGCAGTGGGGAGGTGCCCAGAGGAAGGAGCAGACAGCAGTTTCTCCTGAGCCTCCACAGGGTCCTGTATGCTTCTCCTGAGACTGGACTAGTACCTGGAATCCACCCGGGGCCAGAGAAAGCTTGTGTTCCCAGGAGCAGAGCGGGATGTCCTCGCAGTGGGCTGGGTATCGAGAGGAGTCCTCGGACATCATCACCCAGCAGTAGGAGCAGGGGAACCTCTTCTGGATGGACCCTAAGGAATCATTGAAACGAGTCTCAAAAGATCCAGTTGATGCCAATTAACAGCAGTTCTGGGTGACAAGAAAGAAACACCAAGTCCAAAACATGTAAAGGGGTAATAGCAAAAATATAAGAACCCTAACACCTGATGATGCAAAAGTCACAATGTCCGTAATTTAATGAAGAAGTTACTGGATGCGCACAAGAGCAGGACAGTACGCCCCACAACAGGGAGAGAAACTGATCAGTGGGAATAGACTGGGGACTGGCTGGTGGTAGGAATAACAGGAATTATAAACAAGACCCAGATGTTCCAGAAACTAAAGGAAAACACATAACTTTCCTCAGGAGGAAAAGTCGTTACATTCTGAAAGTCATAAGTAGAAAATCTATATATGTTAAAAAAACTGTAATATCTGAGTTGAAAAATGCACAGAATGGGAACAAGAACAGAGTCCCAATAGAAAAAAAGTTAGAAAAAAAGTTTAGTGAACTTGAAAACAACAGTAGGAAGGATTTTTACTAGAAAAACAGAGCATCATTAAGCAGTGAGAAATATTAAATAGCTTAAAATGCATGTATGTGATGGTGTGGCAGGTCACAAATTAATGATGGAAACAATGCAAGTCAAAAGACAGTGAAGCAATTTCTTTAAAGTTTTGAAAGAAAAGGAAATCAACCTGGAATTCTATACTAAGCAAAACTGTCTTTCAAAATAAAAGTGAAATAACACATTAGACATACAAAAGATGAAAAATTCAATGCCAGCAGACTTGAGATGCAAGGAGAAGAGTTAAACTAAGGATTTTAGACAGTGGAAGATGAAACCATATGGGAAGATGTGTTTACACAAAGGTGGAGGAACACTGGAAATGGTCATGAAGGGATCAAGATGTAAGATCTTTTCTTACTATTTAAATCTCTTGGAAAAATTTGTCTATCAAAACCAATCAGGAAGTTCAAGTGAAACCACCAGTGGTTCCTTGAGAAGGTCAATAAAATGATCATCATTTTGCTGGATGAACTAGGGAAAAAAGAGAAAAGACACCCGTGTCTGATGCCAGGAGTGAGAAAGGGTACGTTACTATACGTCCTACACAGGAGGAGATGATGAGGTAGCACCACCGCCGCAGCGGGCATGCGGTAGAGAAAGCTCCCAGAGATGGTGAAGGATGGGGAAGCCTGGTGTGCTGCGGTCCGTGGGGTCACAGAGAGCAGGACGTGACTTAGCAACTGAACTACAGCAGCTAACATTAACAGAACAGGAAAGGAATGATATAACACATGCTCTTCCAATGAAGCTTACAACTTAGGCAAAAGGGAAACAGTCCTTGAAAGTCACTATCAAACCTCTTTCAAGAATAGACCACCTGAGTAGCCCTAAAAAAGTAAACTTCTGATCCAGATGGCTTCTGCTAAGAATCTAAAGAGGAAACACCACCAAATTCTACAGAAACTCTTAGATAAAAATGAAGAGGAAAGACTACGTTTGAACTTGTCCTGTGAGACCAACATTACTCTGACACCAAAATCTGACAAAAATATTACGAGTAAATAAAAACTACAGACCCATAAACCTCATGAATGTTGATGCAAACATTCTAAACACAGTTTTAGCAAATCAGATCCAGCAAAAGGTAAAAAGGACAATACATTCCAAAAAATGGTGTTTGTTTCAGGAATTTAAGTTTGGCCAAACATTAAAACATTAATAGATGTAGTTCATTATATTGACACTATAAAAGAAGAAATATAATCATGTCAACATATGACAAACATTTCTTTTTCTTACAAAAACCAACAGAAATTCCTGTTGAAAAATCAGCAAATTAGGAATGGAGGGAAACTAGTCAGGGGGTAAATGTGAAAATAAATTAATAAAAAACTGACAAAATAGGAAACTATAATGAACATATTAAATGGTGTAATACTAAATGCTTTCCCTCTATGATCAGCAAGAAGAAAAGGATTTCTTTTTGCTATTTCTTTACATCATTGGACAATCTAACCACTGCAGGACATTAAAAAAAAAAAACAACACACAAATACAACAGACAAAGGCATTCAGATTGGAAGTGATGAGTAAGACTATTTTCATTCTCAAATGATATAATCACCTGTGTAAGAGAGCCTAGGGAATGTACAAATAAACCCCATAAACTCAAAAATAGCTTAACAAATTTCAGGATGCAACTTCAATGTACAAACATCAACCATTAGTCTATATCCTTGCAATAAACTATTGGAAATTAAGATTTCAAAAAATTACAAGTGCACATGACCAGAATGTGTAAGACCTACTAAAAACTATAAAACTTTGCTCAGATAAATTAAGAAACACCCAAACAAATAGAGAGATCTATCAGGTTCAAGGGTCCAAAGATCCAATATTATTACTAGCAGGCTATTTTGTACAAATCAATAAACTTATTCTAAAATTAGTTTGCATTTCCAAAGTGCTTTGAAATGTCAAAACAACTTTGAAAGGAAAAGACAAAGTTAGAGGACTAACACTAACTTACTTCAAGACGTAAAGCCGCAATAATCAAGAGACTGATTGGCACCAAGTTAGGCAACAAGATAAATGGAACAGAGCGGAGCCCAGAAGACGACGGCAGCACTTGTGAAGGGCTGGGTTTCCGCAAGCACACAGAGGCAGTTTGGCAGAGAAAGGAAGACTTCTTAAGAAATGGTGCGGAAGCAACTGAATGTCAGCATGCAAAAAAAATGAACTTTGATCCATACATCTTACAGAAATGGATGACAGACTTAAATGTAAAGACTAAAACTATAAACATTTTTAGAAGGCATTGTAGACGTATTTGTGACTGTGAGGAAAAGATTTCCTAACTATAACATTCAAAGCATTTTATAAAGTAAAAATTTGATGAATTTGACTTTATAGAAATGAAAACATCTGTTCTTTGAAAGAAACTGATAGCCTAATGAAAAAAGACAGACCATCGACTGAAAAAAATATTTGTTCATCTTATATTGCATTGCACCCAGGATATATAAATAACTCTCAAAACTTCATAAAATGACAAATACCCCATTAAAAAAGTATGAAAGATTTGAATAGAGTTTCCCCATAGAGGATGTACAAACAGCAAATAAGCACACAATCAGGTGATCCATATCATTAGATTTTGTTTATTGTTGTTTAGTCATTAAATCATGTTTAACTCTTTGTGACCCCCATGAACTGCAGCATGCCAGTTTCCCTGTCCTCCCCTATCTCCCAGAGCTTCCTCAAACATGTCCATTAAACCAGTGATTCCATCCAACCATCTCATCCTCTGTCGTCCCCTTCTCCTCCTGCCTTCAATCTTTCCCAGCATCAGGGTCTTTTCAAATGAGTCAGCTCTTTGCGTCAGGTGGCCAAAGAACTGGAGCTTCAGCTTCAGCTTCATTCATTCCAATGATATTCAGGACTGATTTCCTTTAGAATTGACCAGTTCAATATTAAGGCAACACAAAGTAAGACCACTGAGATGCCATTAAAGCGCTGTTAGGTGACTAGGGGTCGAGAGCTCCCCTCTGCCAAGTGTTATTTTGGAAGAGTAGGAACAGCTAGAATACGCATGCGACTACCCCTCTAGAAAACACTTCTGTAACTTCTTCTTGAGTTTTGTACTATTTGTCTTTGGTTAACGGCCCTCAGTGCGCTTTTGAGCAGCAGACACGTCCTAACATTCCCACGCTATACTCTTCGGCCACTCTAGTGCTCCGTCGGCCTGAACGTGTGGCACAGGCTGTCGCCTCTGTGGCCGCCTAAGGCGGTGCTCCCTGCTTCAGTCGGCTGCACACGCCTCACACGTGTGTACACATGATGTCTCAGCTTCCCACTGAACAGTCCACGGGCAGCTTGCGTGTCAGTTTTTGGCACAAACCATACCACACTGGCGCCCAGCAGGCAGTGGTGCCTGTAGACGGTCCTGTCCAAAGCAATTTTTAAACAAGAACAGTCACATTTTGTCCTTGAAATAAAAGCGTAATAGAATTGCATCAGAGAAGACTGGAGAAAGAGAAATACATTTTAGCAGGTGTTAAAGTGTTTCAAATGCATCTCTAGCACACAGCAGAATGTGGAGTGACTATGCCCATCTCAGTTCATGATAGTGAAACTCTCAATGTGATACTTCAAAATTATTGGGAACAATTGTATATTCTGTCCTCCTGTTAAATTTTAATTTATTAGGTTTTGCTTTCTATCGATCAGGTGAAATTTCTTTGAAGGTATAATAAGGTTAATTCCTTTTTCATTTTATACCACATATAACAATTTATTAATTAATAAAATAATCAAGTGAAGACAGTTTTTTCTATTGATTTAAATGCCTGGCCATGCTGTGATTAAAAAACAAAGAGTTGAGGTTATTTAACAGCATCTATGGATCCCCTAAGATTTTTATATATATCAGTCATAGATGCCAAGTTATAGTATGATGATTAAGAAAAGTGACATATTATCATATTCATTTTTCTAAACTGAATAGTCACATTATTTTTTAATTGTGGCTAAGAACACCTATGGTATAGTGGTAAAGAATCTGCCTGCAATGCAGGAGACCTGGGTTTTATCCGGGTCAGGAAGATCCCCTGGAGGAGGAGATGGCAACCTATTCCAGTATTCTTGCCTGGAGAATCCCAGGGACAGAAGTGCCTGGAGGGCTATGGTCCATGGGGTCACAGGAGTCAGACATGACTGAGTGCACATACACACGTAGAAACACCTAAAATTAAATGGATGACTTTAACTGTCTTCAAGTGTACAGTTTAGTAGGGTCAAGTATATTCACTTTGTTGTGCAAATAGTGTTTTTATGATGCTTAACAAACACAAGGTGATCATCTGATTCAGCCATTCTGCTCCTAGGTACTTACCCAAGAGAAAAGACAACATATGTTATTATAAAGATGTGAACACAAGAGTTCATTGCAGCTCTATCTATAGTAGTTAATAACTGGGAACAACCCAAATGTCCCTCAGCACGTGATTGGATAAACATTGGTACATCTGTTCAGTGAAATACTACCAAGTGATAGAAAGGGGAAAAAACCCAAAATATTGAGACACACAACTCTATGGAGAGCCTCAAAATTACTCAGGCAAGTGAGAAACTCCAGGCGAAGATTAATACACAAAGTACTGTCCTGTTTTAAAAAATGAGAGAAACCTCAAAGAGCTCTCCAGAGACAAAGCAGATGAGTGGCAGAGTAAGCAGAGACAAGAAGAGCAAAGGAGAGTCACAGAGTAAAACTTTGAGGTGATGGACGGTCATTCGGATAGATTTGGTGGTTTTCTTAATGGGGTACATCGTGAATTTCAGAGAAACAAAAACTCAAATCTGACTCATAAAGCAGATTAGGAAGCTAACACATGTAATATACAAATGCATACACAGTGTGTTTGATCAGAATGTCAAAAAAATTGGATCGTAAGTGATGAATTGGTGGGATTTGTCCTTACTATGGCCTGGCTGACTGAGGGATTCATCCCAGCCTCACATGAGACAGACTCCTGGGACATGGGACAGTCACACTTGCTGTGACTTTGCACCTTCCCTTTTTTCTAAAAAAAAAAAAAATATTCATTTTTAACTGAAGGATAATGGCTTTACAATATTGTGCTGGTTTCTGCCATGCATTAACACAAATCAGCCACAGGTATACACATGTCCCCTCCCTCTTGAAACTCCCTCCCACCCTCCGCCCATCCCAAACCCCTAGGCTATCCCAGAGCACGGATTTGAGCTGCTGCGTCATATAGTAAATTTCCACTGGCTGTCCCTTTTACGTTTGGGAATGTGTGTGTTTCCAGGGTACTCGCTCCTTTTAACAGTAGCGTGTCTCTGTTAATCCCAGCCCCTGATTTATCCCTCCCCAGCTTCCCCTCGGGTAACCATCCGTCTGTGTCTGTGAGTCTGTTTCTGTTTGTGAATACATTCGTGTCTTTTTTTTTGGATTCCACAAATTAGTGAAACACGACATTCGTCTTCCTCCGACGGCTGCGCCTCTAGACGGCGGAAAACCACCCTCCAGCGACCGAGCGCGTGCCTGGCCCCCGAGGCCGAGAGAAGGCCGGGCCGGCGGGGACACCCCGTGTCCTCCGGGGGCCAGGCTCGGGCCGCAGCCGCGGGCGTGTGGTCCCGCCGACTCCTTTCCTCTCCGCGGCGCGCCTGGCGGCTGGGCGCCGTGCTCTTCACTGCAGCGCAGACCTCGCTGCACACTGCGGCATGAAGTCGGTTTTGCGCAGAGACACTGAGCTCTGCTTCTGTCGTTGGTCCCGGGTATTTCCTTGGGGCTCTGAGGTGTGCGCTGCCAACAGAACCCAGAAGGGGCCCCTGCGGCCGGGGTGGAGGCCCGGGGCCGGGCCCGGAAACACTGCCGTCCACTGACGGCGAAGACGAAACTGGGCCTCAGTGCAGCCCCACCGCAGGCCTGGACCCCAGCAGCGGGGCCTCCCGGCCGGCTCTCCGGGGCGGCCGCAGTCCCAGCGGGCAGGCTGGGATCCGGTTAGCGACGGGGCAGAAGCTCGGGGAAGGGCTGTCCGGGGCGTGGGGTCACAAACCTCTGCCTCCTGCGTCCCAGCAAATGGGCTTTCAAAGAGGACAGGCCGCCCCCCGTCACTTAGCTGTGCACTGCTGAGCGAGGCCGAGGTCTGCGGCTGTGGGGTCCTGCAGCCCCGGGACCGTGAACACGACCCCCCGGCTGGTGGGGGGCTCCGGGGCCCTAGGAAATGGGGCTGCCATGCAGGGGTCCCGTCCGTCCACAGGCAGGGAAGCTCCCCGGGCCCCGGGGTACAGCATCTGAGGGCCCCCTTCTCTGCCGTCACCGCCGATCATGACCCCGGAGCCGCAGCTGTCCCCGTCCAGGCTTCTGCCAGCAGAAACGCCGCACACGCTTATTTCTGAGTCCTAGACCCTGGGGGGCCGAGACGCGGCGCCGGACGAGCCGGCCTCTGGCGTGTGTCTCCCTCCGGCTCCAGACCGCCAGCGTCTCCCCGCGTCCTCGGGCGGACGCGGAGAGCACAACGGGAAGCTGTTTGTGAAAAGTGCATCCCCGTGGCTGCACCCCATGATGTCATCGTCCCCGAAGGCCCGCCTCCGTCGCATCCGCGCCGGGCGCTCAGCCTGCGAATGCGCAGGCCGTGGTCTCGGTCCGCACCGCCAGCGTTGCAGGTGTTCCTATAAAAGGGCAGACTCGGGCATGTGAAAACGCGACACCCAGCTGTGATAATTAAAAACGACACACAGGGGCTGTATTTCCGGACACTCTGATGTTAGCGTATGTATGTATGTATGTATGTACATATGTATGTACATATGTATGTATGTATATATGTATGTATGTACATATGTTATGTATAGATACATTTTTATATTTGCGTATAAAATAGTAGAAGCACTGTCCACTCACGTTGTTATCAGGGACCCACTGTCCCCTGGGACTATACTCTGTCCCTGAGAAATGACCTGTGGGAACTTGCTGTGACTTGGCTTCTAAATCAGCAGACACACAGCTCCGGAACGCAGGTTGAGCGTCAGCAAAAGAACAAACACAGAAGATGAGGAGAGCCTTCTCCCGGCCTCCGTGCAGCCCTCGGACGTCGTCTGCGGGATCTCACCCGGGGTCCTTCATCAGGATGATGTTCATGTTCTGAGGCTGGTGGCCTCTTGGGCACATGATTCCCAGCATCCCTGACTTTGCCAAGGCTGCCCAGCGCACCGAAGCGGAAAATTGTCTGCTAAGCTACTTCTAAGAAAGAATATTGAAGGACAGGTAGATTCTCGAGGGCACGCTGGGTTTAGATTCCCCCAATGCTATGAACAGTATGGACAGACTCCTGTCCTGGGATGTTCCAAGTGTTCAGATGTTGCTTCAGTGGGTGTTTTCTGGGTTGGAGTCTGAGCACCTGAGGCCTGGGAAGCTGCAGTGATTTGCACCGCCCCCCCCCCCAACCCCCCGGTCAGACAGAACAGTGGACCCTCAGGAAGAGGACACAGGCCAGCAGACTCTTTGGGATCTGAAGTCGTCCATTAGTTATGCAGCCTTCCAACCGAATGGCCACTTGCGTAGATTTGGCCACCTTCCTGTGACCCCTTGGCAGAAGCATCTCCCAGGCTTTCAGGAACGGCAGGGGATGTGGTTGGTGCTGAGACCATGGAGTGTGCCCTGTGTGCCCTCAAGAGTCTACCTCAGAATTCTTCCTTAAAGCTGCTTAGCAGGCAATTTTCCGCATGTGTGTGCTGGGCAGCCTTGGCAAAGTCAAGGATGCGGGGAATCACGTGATGTCAAAAAGGCCACCAGCCTCCGGAGTCCTGAGACAGGAGTCCCTGTCTCCCTGGGTATGTGCTCAGTGCATTTCCGGCCCGATGACCCCTGTTCCAACGTCCTAACCTGCCCTGGTGGGAATTGAGCACACTTCTTCCTTTATTAAAGCTGGGGACCATCCTGAGGCCCTCGGGAGCCTGAGCCGGTGCCCCCCCCGCCCCCGCCCTGCCGTTGCCCGAGCCTGCGCGCCTGGGCTGACATCTCCATCGTCCTGTCTGACAAATCTGTGCACTGGCTTGTAAAAAAAATCAATACTGTTTTTCCCGGGTACTTTCTCCACAGGTGAGTTGATGGATTATCACGTCTTCCCCTGCCCGACCCCCGCCCCAACCCCAATTTTGTTATCGCTTTGTTTCTCTTGCTTTAGGGTCGAGCATCAGATAACATCTCCAGTGGGATGACACCAAAAGAGTGTCCACGACCTTATCCCCTGGCGATCGGGTCCCCGGGGACTGAGTGCCGGCCGCGACTATAAAGCGGGCTCTGTATCACCAGGATACGCTGGCTGACTGACGAAGTGTGCTCTGTCGAGAGCAGAGAGCAGCATCTGTCGCTGGGCTTTGCTGACAAAGGTGACCGCATGCACCGTTCTGTTACCTGCGTTCCAGAAGACAGGGCTGTTACATCAAGGCGCCGTGGAATGTGATCACTCCTCCTGTGACAGGTAGGGCGTGGCTGAAGCTGCAGGAATCGGTCACAATGGAGTTGCTTATCTGGCGGGAGATCACTTTAGTTAGACGCATCCGGATTTCCTGCTCTAGGTAGTTGGTGACCGTCTGATGGCATTCCCACCCCCTCCCCCACCTCCGGAGGTGGTAGCTGATTCTGAACTGCACCCAGAGGTGCAGTCCTGATGACCTCAGGGACCCTTCTCTGTAGAGGGGGCTGTCTGAACTGGGACTGGTTTGCTGGCCTGAGGTGTGGTGCTTGTGAGGCTGCCAGGGCTAACACCATGGCAGGCAGCCGGGACTTAAGTTGCGGTTTACCCCGAAATGGTAAGATTCCCTACCCCCAACAGGCCACCTGGAGCCAGCCAATCAACATCCGCCCAGTAAGAAAAATGGAACCTATCAGGGGAAGGCTGAAAAGCCCTCCAACGCCCAAGTTTGAAAAAAGGCCCGTGAAAGTTTGGACCAATAAAATTGCTTCGCAAACATATAACCAATCCGCTTAAGCCAGCTACCAACTGCTTATGCTCACCCTATAAATTTGTGTAACAGCTTGGGCTTGGGGCTCTCTGACCCCGCACCACTGCGTTGGATGCGGCAGGAGCCCTGACTCGAGTCAGCAATAAACTTCCCTTTTTGCGAGTTGCATTGTCTTGGAGGCCTTCTCTCTTCCCGCTTGGGGATTCAGACATCGGGCATAACAGTGCTTGCCTCCTCTTCCCTTCTTGAGATGGTAAATCCACTCTCAGCTACCAGGGGGCCTGAGCACATGGGGGCCTGGAGGCAGGTGTCTGCTTCCTGAGTCTTCGTCCTACATTCTCTCCTAAACAGGCTTGGGGTCAAACCAGCATGCTGCCCCTGACCACCCCGTGTCTCCCTCTGTCCCTGTTTCCGTTTGTCTCTCTGTTTCTGCTTGTCTGTCTGTCCCTGTGTCTGTCTGTCTCTCTGTCCCTGTTTCTCTCTGTCCCTGTTTCTGTCTCTCTGTCCCTGTTTCTGTCTGTCCCTGTTTCTGTCTGTCCCTGTTTCTCTCTGTCTGTCCCTGTGTCAGTCTGTCTGTCTCTCTGTCACCCTCTCACTTGCTCTTGCTGTCTCACTGTTTCCTCCTTTCTCTAACTATAAACTTGCTTGTCTCCATCTGAGATTCAACCACTGACCAAATGCTACATTTTATGGGATCCTTATTATGAAGATATTAGATACTAGGAAATGACCACAGAGAGGTTTAGGATTCTGAGCAGTAAAAGCAGTCTAGAGATAAGAAGTATTTTACAAGATTTTAAATGTTCTTAAAATCTTAGCATTTTTTACCCAAGATGCTGCTTTTTTTGGCCAACACCACCCTTTGGTGATGGACAGGAGGCTGTTCTTCGGGCTGGATGAGTGACCTGGGTGCTCCCTCTGGACCTTCACGATGTGGGGCTGGCACCCTGGGGAGGGGGTCCATGTGCACCCACGCCTCTAAGGGTTCAGCTAGATTCTCTCAGGCCTGTATTCCTTCCAGCAATTTTCATAAGTGCCTCCCCTTTAAAAGCAGAATCTTCACGATGAATCTCATTAAGTCATTCATTTATGGAAACACCGGACGTTTCCACTGTACGTTCCTTGGGTAAGCTCACCCCTGCTCCTTACAGAGTTATTCCATCAAGCATCCCTGTGTTGTGCTCCTTATTTTAACTGCTTAATATCTTAAACGTGGCCTACATTCACCTTTATTTTATTTTTTAAAATTAATTGATTTATTTATTTTACTTTACAACATTGTATTGGTTTTGCCATACATTGACTTGACTCCACTCCACCATGGGTGTACATGTGCTCCCCATCCTGAACCCCCTGCCACCTCCCTTCCCACCCCATCCCTCTGGGTCATCCCAGTGCACCAGCCCCGAGCACCCTGTAAAGATTTCACCTTTAAATCTTTTATTGCATCTCAAATTATTTTAGCCGGGTTGCAGGATGTAAGACGCCTCCATGTTTGCTCCAAATCACACAGATCTAGGGTAGGTTTGCCCCTGGGTGGCGCTCGTGGCCTCCGCTTCTGGCTCCGGGGGTCTGGGGTGGGGGCGGACGCGGTGCCACTTCCTGGGTTTGCTCTGAGACACTGTGCCTCTGGGCGTCCACCGGGCAGGTGGGAGGGCCCAGAGGTGACGGGGGCTTAGGCCTTGCTGAGCCCATGCATCAGGAGGGGTCTTGGCGCGTCTGGCGGCCTGACACGTGCCTCTGTCCTGCGTGCGCTCTGCCTCCTGATCCGAATCGCCGCAGGACGGGCTGGTACGCAGCACACCCCGGACTGAGCCGCCTGGGGCCTGTCTCCTCTGCCCTAATCGGCAATACAGCTCCTGGCTTACAGTCAGCATACAATTAAAACTTGCTGAGTCAATAAAGGATTTAATGAGTGGGTGCATTTTAAATTTAACATGGTCTGGACAAAAATAAATTCCTGGGGTGCAGAAGTCGGGCCTTTAAAATTCCACCAAAATATTTCTGTGCTTGCATTGATAGCTTTGCCATATTCAAATGATCAATTCTGTGTCAAGATGAAATTTTTAAAAAAGCTAATTTAATAACTCTACGTTGGGAACGGTTTTGTGTTTTAGGTACTGCTGTGGTGTGAGACACAAAGGACACGCATTCTTGGTTCCAGCAATTTAACTGCAATATGCCAGGTTTGAGCAGGAAATCCGATCTGCGTTTGCAGCCCCTCCTGACTCTGAGCGTCGATAATTCACCATTTTAGGGCAGCGAGCCCATTAACGATGAACAGCTTGAGAATACACTCTTCATTGATCAGATAAACAAATCATGAGATATTTTATTACAGAATGATGGACCAATTTAGCCATCTTTTCACCAACAGTGGACTTATATTGAATGTGAAGTGGCAAGAAATTTGCTTCCTCAGGGAGCTATCATAAGAAATACAAAGTGAAAGCTGATCACCAAAATGGCTCATCTAAGTGGATTTATATTGAATTTAACCCAAATTTAAGCCAGACCTCTGATCAACAAAAGTTTTACAGAATGATGATTGCTTTTTCTTTGTTAGTCTTACTCTAAATCACGTGCAATATTCTGTTTCACATTTACATCATGATTTTAGCTTATTCTGGTTGTTTCCTGTTGAAATACATTCATTATACTGGTAACTTATATGAGCTTTATTTGTCATAGTTCTGAATTCATCTTAGGTACATGGTTGAGACAACTTTAAATCTATCCCATGAAGATTTAAAATTGCTTTTAAACTTCTAAAAATGCAACAGTTATTGGCTAGAGGATGCAAGTGAGATGTGTAGGGAGATATTTGTGCATTTACATAAAATTCACAGCATTCATGAAACTGAGTACAAAGCAGATTTGCAGTCAAATCAGGGTGTTTGGGAGGCTGTGGGATTTGCCTTTCCCGTATTATTTCAGACTGAACATTCAGAGAAATCCCTCCTGTGAGAACCGTCTATAAACACGGGGTGAAGTTACACTCTAGCTGGGAAAGCATCTGAGAGCAGCAGCGGCAAGATGCTGGCTGGGCGTCTTGTCGGGGCAGCACTCCCATCCAGTGCCTGGAGATGGTCCCCTAGGACAGCGCCCTGAGGAGCTCACAAAGATACATGTGGTCATCCTGCTCCTGCAGGGAAACGTGGCCCCAGAGCTGGTGTTTTCCTGACGGTGTCTGCTGATGCCTGATGGTTCAGAACTTGGATGTTGGAAGGTCTGACATGGTGGGGATGGTGGGCAGGAGACGAGGTCTGTAGTGGGAGACCACATCAGAGGCTCCTGCTAAGTCAGGACTTCTGAGGAATGGTGTCCCCAAGGGCAGATGGGGGAAACGTGCCTTCTAGAACATGCTGCCCATCTGTAAATGTTGATGCTGGTAGAGAGGACTAGAGGGAGGATCCTGTTCATTCAGCTACTCAAGGTCCTTTCCAGAGAATGACACTTTAGACAACAGCAATGCCTTTGGAGGGTCCCACAGGTGCAGTTCTATGAGACGCGGGCTCAGAATAAAATTTTAATAAACAAAGATGAACTGTCACAACCAACAGTAAGCAGAAACCACACACAGCAGAATCAGAACCACACACAGTTCAGATATTGGAACCATGAGAAACAATATGAAATAAATTTGTATAATAAGATCAAAGAAATAAAAGAGGAAATTCATAACAAGAAGTGACAGAGACTATCAGAACTGCCATGTTGAATTGACAAAGAACCAGCAGAATTTCTAGAAATGAAAGACACAATAATCAAATCAGAATCCATGGCTCAGTCACACTGAAGTTTAGAGATGTAGTTAGAGCTTAAGTTATTATATATGATCTCTGGAAGACATTTTAGAAAATGACTCAATGTATCACAAAATTAGAAAAAAACAGAAAATATGGCAGAGTTCAAAGCAGATGACACAAGACTAAGGATAAATAAAAGTAATATTCAAAGATGTACACTAAGAATTGTCCAGAGTTAGTAGACAACACATCTTAAATTCAGGAGGCCTAGTGAATCCCAAGCAAGATAAATAGAGAGAAGTTCTCTCCCAGATATAATAATGAGACTGAAGAATATTACCAGCAAGGACAAGATTTCTCTTGTCAAGACAGAAATGAAGGTTACAAAGGGTTACTATCTGAACCTCAGATAGTAGTAGGCTGAGAAATTCTCCAGGCTTGCACAGGCGTGGCCAACCTGCCAGGATGGGAACTCAGTAAGGCCTGAGGCATCAGAGAGAGCCTACGGGGTATTGCTTCAGTAGGGGGCTAATCAAGCCCCACGCCGTGGGCCACTGTGACTTACCCCACAAAGCTCCAAAGGAATCCTCAAAAGATCAAACTAATTCTAACAACTTAAGTGTAAACAAGAAAAGCACAGTAATCTTTAAAAGAATATAACACAATTTAGCATCCAGCAATGCAACACCTAGTCACAACCTGTCAGGTGCGTGTAGAAGCTGGTCAGTATGACGCAGGATCAGGGGAAGAATTAGTCTAATCAATAGCTATTCAATTAGCAAGTGGTGCTGGGAAAACTGGTCAACCACTTGTAAAAGAATGAAACTAGAACACTTTCTAACACCATACACAGAAATAAATTCAAAATGGATTAAAGATCTAAATGTAAGACCAGAAACTATAAAACTCTTAGAGGAGAACAGAGGCAAAACACTCTCCGACATAAATCACAGCAGGATCCTCTATGACCCACATCCCAGAATATTAGAAACAAAAGCAAAAATAAACAAATGGGACCTAATGAAACTTAAAAGCTTTTGCACAGCAAAGGAAACCATAAGCAAGGTGAAAAGACAGCCCTCAGATTGGGAGAAAATAATAGCAAATGAAGCAACAGACAAAGGATTAATCTCAAAAATATACAAGCAACTCCTCCAGCTCAACTCCAGAAAAATAAATGACCCAATCAAAAAATGGGCCAAAGAACTAAACAGACACTTCTCCAAGGAAGACACACAGATGGCTAAGAAACACATGAAAAGATGCTCAACGTCACTCATTATCAGAGAAATGCAAATGAAAACCACAATGAGGTACCATTACATGCCAATCAGGATGGCTGCTATCCAAAAGTCTACAAGCAATAAATGCTGGAGAGGGTGTGGAGAAAAGGGAACCCTCATACACTGTTGGTGGGAATGCAAACTAGTACAGCCACTGTGGAGAACAATATGGAGATTCCTTAAAAACTGGGAATAGACCTGCCATATGACCCAGCAATCCCACTTCTGGGCATACACACCAAGGAAACCAGATCTGAAAGAGACACGTGCACCCCAATGTTCATCGCAGCACTGTTTATCATAGCCAGGACATGGAAGCAGCCTAGATGCTCATCAGCAGACGAATGGATAAGGAAGCTGTGGTACATATACATCATGGAATATTACTCAGCCATTAAAAAGAATTCATTTGAATCAGTTCTAATGAGATGGATGGAACTGGAGCCCATTATACAGAGTGAAGTAAGCCAGAAAGATAAAGACCATTACAGCATACTAACACATATATATGGAATTTAGAAAGATGGTAACGATACCCCTATACTCAAGACAGAAAGAGAGACACAGATGTACAGAACAGACTTTTGGACTCAGTGGGAGAAGGTTAGGGTGGGATGTTCTGAGAGAATAGCATTGAAACAAGTATACTATCAAGGGTGAAACAGATCACCAGCCCAGGTTCGATGCATGAGACAAGTGCTCAGGGCTGGTGCACTGGGAAGACCTAGAGGGATGGGATGGGGAGGGAGGTGGGAGGGGGTTCGGGATGGGGAACACATGCAAATCCATGGCTGATTCATATCAATGTATGGCAAAACCCACTACAATATTGAAAAGTAATTAGCCTCCAACTAATAAAAATAAAGGGAAAAAAATAGCTATTCAATAGCTTCTTCTCATTATGAGCCATGAAGGCCAGATGGACCAGCATCTTTAAAGTGCTGGAAGAAAATAGGTGTTCAACTCTAAGTATCATATTGAGTTAAAATATTCAAGGATGAAGGCAAAATAAAGATATTTTCAGATATAAGTAAAATAACTTAGCATCAGAAGATCTTCTACACTACAAAATATGCCAAAGACAATTCTTTGGGATGAAGAATGACACCATAACATCAAAAATAATAAAGAGTATCAGGAATGGTGGGTATGTGCATAAATTAAAAATGCTGCCTTTTTTGTTTTTTTCCCTCTTGATTTGTTTAAATCATAAAATTGCCTAAGAAACTATAAAATTGTATCATGAAGTTGTATTTAACAGAATTTTATAATGTAAGGGGTAAGGGAGAAATATAGACTTTAATGTTGCAAGATTTCAACATTTTACAAGAAAAGTGGACCCACTGAAAGTTAAGAATGTATATTGTAATTCGATAACAACCATGAAAAGAATCAAATTTTATAAAATTTGTTTTAGTTTAAGGAATGACAATAATAACCCAAAAGATAGGAATGAAGGAGATAGATGATATTAATAGATAGATTATAGACAGCTAGATATCTTAGAGATAGACACTTATAGACAGAAACTTGGAAGTATAGATGATAGATAGATGAGAGATGGATAAAAGATAAATAGATAAAACAGATACTTTATAGACAGATGATAGAGGATAAATAGATGCCTTATAGATAGATACCTAGAGATAGATGAGAGAAGTGTAGATGAGAGACAGATAAAGAGTTAGATAAACAATAAAAAGATACACTATAGATAGATGATAGAAGATAGATATAGATGGTAGAGCTATTGAGTCAATGGAAGATATAAAGTTAAATTGCAATAATATTAATAAAAAATAAGCAGGAAATGGGGTAAACAAATATTAAATAGAAAATATGGAAAATAATTTGGAAAATGGTAGAGGTAAACCAAACTATCAATAATTATATTAATTGGAAATACTCTAAACACTGATTAAAAGGCAGATATTATTAAATTGAAAAAGAAAGCAAGACCTAACTGCATCTTGAACACAAGCATTTCACTTTAAATATAAAAACAGACACAGTTTAGAACTAAAGTGTGGATAGATACATATCAAAAGAAAGAAAAGAAAGCTGAAGTGGCAGTATTAGTATCAGGATTGAATTTAAAAATAAGGAATATCACAAGGGATAAAGAGAAATATTTACCAGCAATAGAGTTGTTTCATAATAAGAACAAAACAAGCCAAAATGTGTATAGATTCAACAAGAGTCTCAAGATACATGAAGCAAAACTGATAGAGATAAATGGCACAATCCACAAGTATAGTAAAGTAATCTTCACATTCTTCTTTCAGAAATTGGACTAAAAATAGATAGAAATTTATAAAAATATAAAATGTTTGAACAGTATTTTCAACCAACTTGACATAACACTTAATCACCAACAGCAAAGCACATTTCAATTTGGAAGTAACACAGTTCATAAGATATGCCATATTCTGGGCCTTAAACATATCTCCATAAATCCAAAAGTACTGAAATAACAAAAAGTATGTCTTCAGTCATTAATGAAGTTTATCTAGAAATCAAGAGCAAAAAGATGTCTGATGTTAACAGCTCAAATCTAAATGATTCATACATCTCACCCTCACCCCAACATAAGAAATTTTTTAATTGAATGAAAATAAAAACATAGCATATCAAAAGTGCAGCTAAAGCAGGGCATAGAGGTAAATGTATAGCATTAGATGCTCATATTAGAGCAAAAGAAAAGACTCAAGTTAATAATCTAAGCTCTATAAAAACTAGGTAAAGAAGGAATAGAACCTGGAAAGACAATAGAACCAATGAAAATAAATGAAATAAAAGACAAGGGCTTTGAAAGATCAACACATGATCAACCTCTAGCAATGTCATGAAATGTCATAGTCTGGTAAGTGTGAGTCTAGCTGTCTTTCATCTGTTGTGCCTTTAATTTCTCCTCCTTCCATTTTCTCCATCATCCTTCTGGAACCATGTTTCTTAACTCAGTTTTCATTATTTTTCCTCTGGGATTGAGGTGGGTTACTCGACTTTTCCTGAGGTCTCTAATAGTGCTCTTTATGTTTTATTTCAGCAGTTCCATATTCAATTTCCACCAGTTCTTCCTCATGTCTTCTTAAAAGTGCCAGTGTACTTCTATGAATGCAATATCCTATTATATCTTTCTTGGAGTCTAATCAGAAAAGTGGTTGTTTTTACTTTTCTTCTTTTCTTTAGATTACTTGCATTCTCTAGTATCAGTGGGAGAGTATTTAGCATCGTTCCTTCCACCTGGGATTGCTTGGGCATTTATGGTCATCTAAGTGTTCTTTTCTGCTCCTCTCCTGGCCTTGGATTTACCTTAAGACCCTGGGTTCTTCCAGGAAGACCACTCAGTGTCCATGCAGAGGGTTCTGTGCCTGGGCTGTGGGCAATACCATGGCCACCATCTTGCTGAGGCCATGTCAACTGATAACTCAGTTTCCTATGGCAAGGCGCTCTCCCCTCCTCTCTCATCCTAGCCCCCCATACCCTGCCTCCACACACACTCACACACATTCAGTGGTGAGACTTGGCAGGATTCTTGCTGGAAGGAGTTTCATCCTTGACCACAGCCTTGCTGCCCCATCCATCCTGGGCTGGGACATCCCCATCAAGCTTCATCCGCCACAAAGGCCCCAGGTCTGCAGTGGTGCCCCGGCCGCTCTTCACGGCGATAGTTGTGGCTTAGGGCACACAAGCTCCCTACCAGGTTAAGTTCAGCTGGGGTGTGTGTAAGGGGAGCTCGCAAGCTCGGTCTATTATTTCAAACCACAGATTTGTAAAATTGGTTGGTGGTCAGTTGCCAAGCCTGTAGAAAACTCTCCCTGTTGGAATGTGGGGATCCACTGACGGTGTCTGGAAATGAAAGTCGCTGAATCCTGTCTGACTCTTTTCCACCCTGTGGACTATATAGTCCACGGAATTCTCCAGGCCAGAATACTGAAGTGGGTAGCCTTTCCCTTCTCCAAAGGATCTTCCCAACCCAGGGATCAACCAGGTCTCCCACATTGCACGTGGATTCTTTACTAGCTGAGCCACCGGGGAAGCCCAAAGTATTGAATCTTCTAAGTCATGAACATGTTCCCAGTTATTCAGCACTGCATATACATTACCCCAAATCATAGTGGCTTAGTGAAGTGAAAGTTGCTCAGGCGTGTCCAACTCTTTGCTACCCCCTGGGCTATATGGTCCATGGAATTCTACAGGCTGGAATACTGGAGTGGGTAGCTTGTCCGTTTTCCAGCGGATCTTCCCGACCCAGGGATAGAACCAGGATCTCCTGCATTGCAGGCAGATTATTTTCCGACTGAGCTATCAGGGAAGGACCCTTTACCAGCCAGACTGTGAGGAGTGATCAGTCCCACGCCCCTGTTTGATCATCTTCCTTCAATGTACTCGCGTTGACAGCTGATGGATAAACTCTCCTGGAGGCCCTGCAGCTGACCTGAGCACAGGCAGCTCTGTGGTCCAGACGGCCCTGGGTCTGGAGCTGGCCCATGGCTCTTGCCGGACTCTGTACCTGAGGGCCCCACCTGCCCACCTTCACCTGTCTGGTCTCCAGGTGATGCAGATGGCCCTGGGTTGGAGCCAGCCCTGAGTGTTGCTGGGTTCTGTATTTGTGAGCCCCTGTCGCCCACCTTCCCTGATGCGTCCACTCCAGGCGCTCCCCCTGGGGACCCATCACCCTTGGGGAGCCTTGAGGGTGGGTGCTACTGAGTCAGGACGGGTCCACTTCTGAGGCTTCTCTCTGCTGCTGCCTTCTGATGTCGGAGAGCCCAGCTCTCCGGGGCTGGCATGACCTGGTGGCTCTGCTTGTCTCAGCTGCCCAGGACCTCTGTCTCAGTGGCCACATGGCCATGACGAGCATGTTGTGAGCACTTAGCTCGAATCTGGGAAAAATCAGTGGGCTGGGGCATGCGAGGATGCCATCCTTGGGACCAGCTCCACCATCCCGTGGCTGCCCCTCCTCTCACCTGTGAAGGTCATGTCTCCTTCTTGGGGATCCACTCCCCACCCCGGATTGTCCCTCCACCTCTGCCCTCCTACCCAGGATCACCCTGACCTCTGCTTCTCCCCGCGGCCAGGGCCCTGGTGGGCTGGACGAAGACTGTGTTTGTCACGCCAGTAAAGGGTCCTATGAAACACACCAATTTGCTTTGCCTGCAGAGCTCATATTTAAAATGTGGATGGCTTCTAGGAGAGGCCATATGCGTGGTGTGCTATTGACAAAAATGCTTCCTTCAGCCAAACAGGACCAACAGCCTTCAACTTGGAAAAAAGATTTGCTGTTAGATGAAGGTTTTTTAAAGAAATAGAAATGGAATTAAAAAATTATAATTTAAAATCACATAATACAAATTTTTCTTCTCCCAATAAATTTGTGGTGTCACTATACTTTTTTCTTTCTTAAAAAAGAGATAATATGACTTTTTTGAACTCTGAGTGTATTAGATAAAAGTAGTAATGTGGATGCAGCTAAGTTTATGTACTAATCTCTATTATAAATTGGACAATTTCTCTCGGGACGAACAACATAAATTAATCTTGTAGCTTTTAGGTCTTAAAGAAAAAAGAATGAAATGCACACTAATCCATTGATATCTAGGAAATTTTAGACATATTCTGCAGTTTTCTTCTTCCATTGTTGAAAACAAGTAGATAAGAACAACTATTTCATCTGTAGAAGAGAAGAAAAGGTTGCGAGTCCAGCAAGCGTGCTCCCTGGAGCCCAAGCCGTGTGGGGGAAGAGGGTTTCAGAGGCCAGGCCCCCTTCAGCTGGCCCCCTTGTGGCCCTCTGGGTCTGGGACCCCCAGCCGGCCAACCCCCAGCTCCTCCTTGACTGGAGAAGGCATCTCAGCGTCAGTCGTGGGGTCCGCCTCCTCTCACCCCTGAGTCCTGTTCAAATCCTGCCCAGACCAGTGACTCGCCAAGGTAGGCACTGTGGGCCTCTCCACTTCCGTCCCCTGTGACGGTGATGACCGGGGAGTGGGGGCCTCCAGACGCCCCCAGGCGCTGCTGTGGACAGCGTCCACCCACACGGCACAGAAGCCGAACTAGGTATGACACAATTCAGTTCAGTTCAGTCGCTCAGTCATGTCCGACTCTGCGACCCCATGAACTGCAGCACGCCAGGCCTCTCTGTCCATCACCAACTCCTGGAGTTCACCCAAACTCATGTCCATCGAGTCCATGATGACATCCAACCATCTCATCCTCTGTTGTCCCCTTCTCCTCCTATCCTCAATCTTTCCCAGCATCAGGGTCTTTTCCAATGAGTCAACTCTTCGCATGAGGTGGCCAAAGTACTGGAGTTTCAGCTTCAGCATCAGTCCTTCCAATGAACACCCAGGATTGATCTTTAGGATGGACTGGTTGGATCTCCTTGCAGTCCAAGGGACTCTCAAGAGTCTTCTCCAACACCACAGTTCAAAAGCATCAATTCTTCAGCACTCAGCCTTCTCTATGGTTCATTTCTCACATCCACACATGACTACTGGAGAAACCACAGCTTTGACTAGACAGACCTTTTTCAGCAAAGTAATGTCTCTGCTTTTTAATATGCTGTCTAGGTTGGTCATAGCTTTTCTTCCAAGGAGCAAGTGGCTTTTAATTTCATGGCTGCAGACACCATCTGCAGTGTTTCTGGAGCCCAAGAAAATAAAGTCTGTCATGGCTTCCATTGTTTTCTCATCTATTTGCCATGAAGTGATGAGACCAGATGTTATGATCCTCGTTTTTTGAATGTTGAGTTTTAAGCCAGCATTTTCACTCCCTCTTTCACTTTCCCCTAACATCTTGGCAATCTCTAACTTCCCCTCAAAGCATCTTCTGCTGTGTAACCTGGTGGAGAAGAGATAAGGGCTCAGGACCACATCCAGGTTCTTCTGGCCAGTGGAAGATAAGACACATTCTTTACACCCCCAGGATCCAAAGGCCCCTCCAGTCCCATTTCAAAGCTTTTGGTTGGTCAACTGGTAGCAGTAAAATGTTGAAAGAAGCTATGGGCCCTAGTGACCCAAAAGAGTGACAGGTTCCAAGATTTTATCCTCAGACTAAGTTTTCCTGGAAGAAACTCTCTGCTCTGCAGTTGAATGAGGGTGGTTTTTAAAA
This sequence comes from Hydropotes inermis, assembly GCA_020226075.1. Classification (NCBI taxonomy): domain Eukaryota; kingdom Metazoa; phylum Chordata; class Mammalia; order Artiodactyla; family Cervidae; genus Hydropotes; species Hydropotes inermis. The sequence continues at coordinate 1,229,819 of CM035283.1, forward strand.
ACACAAAGGTCTTTCTCATCATGTGCTCATCTGTGACTCAAGGAAATTTACTTAAACTGGTTGAGGCTCAGCATGCTTGTCTCAGAAGTAGAGAGTTAACCACTGCTTCCTGAAGTTCCTTGAGGAAGAAATTGGTAATTTGGTAAAGTAGTTACTGGGCTTCTCTGGTGGCCAAGATGGTAAAGAATCTGCCTGCTGTGCCCGATGTCTGAATCCCCGAGCGGGAAGAGAGAAGGCCTTGAGGACAATGCAACTGGCAAAAAGGGGAAGTTCATTACTGACTCGAGCCAGGGCCCTCTGGTGCATCCAACGCAGTGGTGTAAGTCAGAGAGCCCCGAGCCCAAGCTGTTACACAAATTTATAGGGTGAGCGCATGCTGTTGGTTTAAGTGGATTGGTTACAAGTTTGCAAAGCAATTTCCTTGATCAAAACTTTCACACGGGCAGGACTTTCCTGGGGGTTTCCACCCCGTTCCTAATTTCCTAATTGGCAAATAGCGGTTAGTGTTAAGTGAAAGCTAATTGGTCCTAATTGGCAAACAGTGGTCAGTGTTAAGGGAAAGCTAATTGGTTGTATCCAGGTGGCCTGATAATCTTACCAAGTAGGAAGGCCTGCTCCTAATCTAAGCTGCGTTACTTCTGCTTGCCTCAAACTGCCTGCAATGCAGGAAATTTGGGTTTGATCCTTGGATTTGGAAGAACCCCTGAGAAGGGGATGGTCACCCACTCCAGTATTCTTGCCTGGAGAACTTCATGGACAGAGTAGCCTGGCAGGCTACAGTCCATGGGGTCACACAGAGTTGGACATGACTGAGTGACTGATGCTAAAGTAGATACTAGAGAACTTGGCACCTGGTATTTGATCAGTGAAGACATGGCCTTGAAGACAAACCAGGGCTGCATGCTCCTCCCAAAGGCCCAATTCACTGGGCTTTCCTTGGACACACACATACACACATGAACACACACACACACCCCCCACATGAACACATACACTCTAGAACACCTTCATAAGAAATGCAGTTCTTCATGAATAGAAATAGAACATTGCTGAAATGCTCTGTTAGTGGCAGAGGCCAAAATTCTATGCCATGACATCTAAGCCATCTCTGCTCCTGGTCCCAGGCCCCCACCTGCCTCCCTCTGGAAATTTCCCCATTTGTTCTCCCACAGGGACACTTACACGATGCTTCTTGGAGAACAGTCTTCGGCCTTTTCCTGGCGGTTCCCACATAGGGTTCTACCTGCCAATCCAAGAAGAAAAATGGAACAATCTTCACAGACTACCCCCACCCCGACCCCAGGAGGAGACAGCAAGGGAGCTCTAAATGCATCTTATGTTTTCCTGCCTGACCCTGTGAATATCATCCTGGTACAGAATGGTACAGGAAAATGTGCTTTCAAAATACTAAGAACCAATGCCAATTTCTGAAATATTTTCCCTCTCATTTCCTGCAGGAAAATTCTGTGGTTTATCAGCATCAGATCACAGACTTTCATCTCGAGGGGCCTGTTGCTTTCTTGTGTGTTTTCTGTCCAAGTAGACAAGTCCAGGACAGAAGATCCAGTTCCGTGCCTGGGGCCTAGGATTCCCGGATGTACACAGAGGACTTTCCTGAATTCCAGACTGAAAGATAAAATTTTATGATGTGCAGTGGCAAATATTTTTTAAATGATCAAAAAATCTCATTAGATAAAATGTTAATCCCCTTTTAAAATCTGATAATTTTTCTTTTGCTTGTGAAACTTCATTTTTGGCTACTTTGTTGTGGCTGCTCAGTCACTAAGTTATGTCTGACTCTTTGCAACCCCATGAACTGTAGCATGCCAGGGCCCCCTGTCCTTCACTATCTCTTGGAATTTGCTCAAACTCATGTGCATTGGGTCAGTGATTCCATCCAACCACCTTATCCTCTGTTGCCTCCTTCTCTTTACCTCTCCTTTACCTTACTTTACTTCCCCTGCTCTCAGTCTTTACCAGCATCAGGGTATTTTCCAGTGAGTCAGCTCTTTGCATCAGGTGACCAAAGTATTGGAGTTTGAGCTTAATCATCAGTCCTTCCAATGAATATTCAGGACTGATTTCCTTAAAGATGGACTGGTTGGATCTCCTCCCAGTCCAAGGGACTATCAAGAGTCTTCTCCAACACCACAGCTCAAAAGCATTAATTCTTTGGGGCTCAGCCTTCTTTATGGTCCAACTTTCACATCCATACATGACTACAGGAAAAACCATAGCTTTGACTAGATGAACCTTTGTCACAAAGTAATGTCTCTGCTTTTTAATACACTAGCTAAGTTTGTCATAGCTTTTCTTCCAACAAATAAGTGTCTTTTAATTTCATGGCTGCAGTCACCATCCACAGTGACTTTGGAGCCCAAAAAAATAAAATCTGCCACTCTTTCTACTTTTTCCCCACCTATTTGCTGTGCAGTGATGGGACCAGATGCCATGATCCGAGTTTTCTGAATGTTGAGTTTTAAGCCAGCTTTTTCATCAAGAGGCTCTTTAAAGGCTCCTCTTTGCTTTTTGCCGTAAAAGTGGTGTCATCTGAGTATCTGAGGTTATTATTTCTCCTCGCAATGATAAGATTCCCTGTGGAGAGACAACTATTTTTCTACATTTCCTGTTTTTACATTTTTTAAACATGAGTAGTTAAAGCTCTGTATCTATATTGTACTTTCCACTCCTGACATACGCCAGAATCTGTGTTATCAAATTTTGGTGGTAGAGTCATGCATGAAGCACACATCCTAAGGGACACAGATTATCGATTTGCTCCGGACACAATTTGGCTGGCTCTGGGATTAGCAATGAGGTTTAAGAGGAAGCCAAAGTCCACTGGCTTATGATAAATATTTTAAGTTTCTGTCCTAGAGTGTGGCCAACCATGTCTACACTTTGATGACTGATTTCCATGTTTTATGCCCTGCCTCACTCCAACCTGTTCTCATACATTTTCTTGCCCTGAAATTTCTGAAGTTAGTATGGAGGAACTTTTTTGGGAAACTGGAGTTTGGAGTGAGGAGGTAAAGAGGAACAGGGCTCCCAAGCCCAAGGCTCACTACTGGGAAGCTGAGAACAGTCCAGACGCTGTACAGAGAGTCTATGATATGGGCCATGACTGGGGCCATCTTGATTGGCTGTGATGGGGCCACAATGGGTCATCTCGGCACTTGGCCAGGCCTTGTAATGCTCTTCCTCTTCATTCTGATAGGAGCTGTACTTTCTTGAGGTTCCCCTGTTCTAATTTTATTTCTCAGGTTTGCTTAACTTTTCTAAGATTTGCTTCAAGATAAAACAGTTTCTTTTACATGTAGATCAGTATTTATTTTATTCCTTTTGAGTCTTGTTGTTAGCAGACTGCTTTATTCCCCCAGAGGAGAGCATTTGCATTTTGGATTAGAGAGTGATTTCGTCAGATTTGTAGTTCTTTTAATCATAATAAAACATGTTGGGATGTTGTTGAACATGTTTATAAAAAATGCATGTATTTGCATTGGCAAGAAGCTGTCCAGGGGATGCCAAGAACTGCCAGGCACTTTTCAGATGCTCCAGATAATACATGATCATTTTGCTGTTTTCATAGGCATGCTGAATTTCCTCGACTCATTCTGCATAGAGAAATGCAGGTAGAGTAAAAGGCTGTGTCGTGTGGCCATGGTTTCCCCTTATTATGCTGACTTACTATCAGTGCTGCCAGATACTCATAGAATGGCAGGCTATGGAGGAGAACATAGATATCCATTCCTCCTCCTTCTAGGAAAAGCAGTTCTAAACTTTCCAGAGTAATGAATTTAAACACATCCTCCTTTTAAATACCATCACATTAATCCGATTCAGCAAAAAGCTCGAGATAATAAATTTGCTAGTGACAAAGTCTTCTAGTTTTTCTTCTGGGAATGTCTTTACCGCTTTTTATTCCCGAAGGACAGTCTCGCTGGTCAGAGATGTCATGGTTCACCACGGCTCCTTGAACACCAGGAAGTAAGCACTGTGCCACTTTCCTCTGGACACCATGGTTCAGGGAGTGAAGTCTGCAGTCATTCTCATTGATGTTCCTGGAGGTAAGTGTTGTTTCTCTTTCATTGCTTTCAAGAAATATTCCTTTGATTTTTGCTTTCAGAAGTTTATGGTATGTTTGTGTGCTTTTGCTTTTGTTTATATATTTTTATTAAAAGAATTTTTTTCCAGCTGTTCTGGGTCTTTGTTGCTGCACAGGCCTTTCTGGAGTTGTGCTGAATGGGGGCTCCTCTCTAGTTGTGGAGCGCAGGCTCCAGGTTATGTGGGCTCAGGAGTTGGGGCACATGGGCTTAGCTGCTCTGTGGCCTGAGGGGGTCTTCCTGGGCCAGGGCTTGAACCTGTGTCTCCTGCACTGGCAGCTGGATTCTCCTCTGCACTGGCAGAGGATTAGCCTCTGGACCACCGGGAAAGCCCTGTGTGCTTTTGTTTTCAGTCTTGCGGTATGTGTAGGTTTGTGTCTTTCACCAAACTGAGGGTATTTCCAGCTGTGACTTCTTCCAACCCCGATTCAGACTCACTCTTGCTGCCCTCTGAGGCCCCAGGGAGATGGACTTTGGACACTGTCAGAATCCATGAAGTCCTTGAGGCTGTCCTCATTTTCCTCCCAGTCTGTCTTCTCTCTGTTGTTTGGGTTGGGTAAATGCTATTGATCTTTCCTCAAGTTCAGTGATTACTCCCCGTGTCTGCTCCACCCTCCTACTGAGCTCACCCAGGCAGTGTCTCATTGACTGGCTCTTTCAGGTCTATGATTTCCATTTGGCTATTTTTATAAATTCCATTTCTTTGTTGTGATTTTCCCCTCACTTGTTTTCGGGCGATTTGTAATTGATTACTGAAAAAATTTTTGTGACAGCTGCTTTAAAACCTGGGTGGATAATTCTGACGTCTGATTCATCTCAGTGTTGTCACTGGCTAATGCCTCTTCTTGTCCCAGAGGTGATTGTTCATTTCTTGGTGTCACTGGGCCCTGGACCCTGGACATCTGTCTGCTCTGTTAGGAAATACTGATTCCTGGTAGGCATCCCTCTTGGGTGTTGCACGTGGGTCCTGGCTTCCCTTGGTGGGCTGGGGCTCCAGTGATGGTTTAATTTTCTGGCCTCTGTGGTACCATTTGGTCAGCCTAGTGTCTCTGGGACTTCCGTGCTCCCAGTGGCCCCTGCTGGTGTTACCTGAGAGGGTGGTTTGGGCTCCTGACAGGGCCCTCCCATGTCTCTTTTTGGCCAAGAAGACCCTCGGGCCCAGGAGAGTGAAGAGACTTCCCTGGCTGGTTGCTTAGATGTCTGTGGCTGCCCTGGTGTCTCTGAGCAGAGGAGGTGCTCCAGTCACAGCTCAATGTGGAGGAAAGTGAGGACACGAGGCTGCAGATGAGAAGTGGCAGAAAACTGTGCCGTAACCTGGAGATGCCTGCAGGTGAGGGTCTGTGCAGACAAGCTGGCGGAGGGCAGGGTGGGTGGCGGGGCTGTTTCCACGGGTGGCGAGTGTCCCGGTGACGTGAGGTGGATAGGACTGCAGGGACTAGGCAGGCAGAAAGACGCACTGACTCTGCACCATCTTCTCTTCTCGCTGTTGGTGCTCACTCACCGGAGAACCATTTGTGTAGGCAGGTAACGTTTTACTGTATCTGAGTTTTTGCTTTAATAAAGATGTCAAAAGAAACTGAGATCAAATTAAATTGTGTTGTTATGGTATTTTCCTCACTTTTAAAATTAGTAAAATGCTCCCAAGGGGCTGAAGGCCTATTTGGCAAGGCAACTTTCTTCATCTCTGGGAAGAAATAGGTGAAATGCCTAAAGGGCCATCCCCTTGTCAGCATCACCCCTTTACCTGGGGGGCATCCCCACAGCTCTGCTTGTGGTCAGTGAGGGGGCAGAGGGGTGACCTCAGTCCTGGTTGCTCACAGGGAGGAGCAGATGAACAGTGCAGGCCCCAGAACTTTGTCCTGTTCCCCAGCAGCGGGGACCGAGCACCCTTGGTTTTGAGCAGGAGAGCCTGGAGACAGTACGTGGGGACCCTCTACTATGCTTTGAGCGGGACTTCTCCTGCTTTTCAGGGAAAAGCTTAAGATTGATTCTGCATTAAAAACTGATTTTCAGATTGCCAGCCCAGGTTGGATGCATGAGACAAGTGCTCAGGGCTGGTGCACTGGGAAGACCAGAGGGATGGGATGGGGAGGGAGGTGGGAGGGGGGATCAGGATGGGGAACACATGTAAATCCATGGCTGATTCATGTCAATGTGTGCAGAAACCACTGCAATATTGTAAAGTAATTAGCCTCCAACTAATAAAAATAAATGAAAAAATAAATAATTAAAAAAAAAACCCCAAACCGATTTTCAAGAACAGTTTTTGATTTTACAGGAAAACTTAGCAGAGAGTACAGAGTGTTCCCATACTTGCTCATACTCCAAATCCAACTTTTCCCCGTTGTGACATCTTACTTTCCCATGGTACAGTTGGCATAGTTATGAACCAGTATTGATATGTTAGTGTTCATGCTGGCTCTTGTATATTCTATGGCTTTTGGCAAATGCATAATGTCTTACAGAGTAGTTTCATCAACTGAAAAATCCCATTCTCCACCTCTTCATCCCTCCCCTGAGCCCTGGCAACGACTGGTCCTTTTACTGTTTCTACCGTCTTGTCTTTGGCAAAACATCTTGTAGGACGCAGCCTTTCAGACCAGCTTCTTCCACTTAGTGATGTGAATTTACGATGCCTCCTTGTCTTTGTGTGGCCTGAAAGCTCCTTTCTTTCTGGCTGAATAACATCCCACTGTCTGGAGCACCATGGCTCGTTCGTCCGCTCGCCACTGACGGGCACACGCACTGCCCAGCAGACTCTTCATGCAGAAGCAGCAAAGCCAGGATATATCGTGCATTTTTCAGGGACAGAGGCTTTACTGCCCTTGGACTTCTGTGAACCTAAGTTTTCCAAGGTGCAGGCAAATCAGAAATTTAAAGGTGCAAATACTTATGAAACTGCTTTTCGCTCTGTTGATAACAAGTACTTAGTTGGGTTGCTGATTAGGTCAATGAGCAGGTCAAATAAACACTAAATGTTTTCCATTTTTAACAGAAAAATGGCTACTTTAGGGCCATAATAGGGCTTCCCCAATGGCTCAGTGGTAAAGAACCGGCCTGCCAATGCAGGAGACACAGGTTCAATCCCTGGTTTGGGAGGATCCCCGGGAGGAGGACATGGCAACACACTCCGATATTCTTGCTGGAGAATACCATGGACAGAAGAGCCTGGTGGGCTACAGTCCACGGGGTCGCAAAGAGTCAGACATGACAGACAAACACAACTTAATATGCGCACACACACACACAAATACAGCTGTAATAAGGGCAAATTTAACATACAGTTTTGAACATTTGCCACATGAAGAGAACATGGAGACATGATGAAATTGAACAAGGATTTGCCTGAAGGCGTGCCTGCCTTTCCAGGTCTGCACCTGCCATGCAGTGACCTCTGTTACGACTGGCCGGGAAGTGTGCCGGGAGGCTGGGGTTTAAGTCCTGGAAACACAGACAATCAGAGCATATGAGCGTTCTGTTAGGCTCGGCTTTGTGCTTTTCTTCTGCAGTTTTTACTTTCAAAGGTAAAACTTACCTTGTTTTTACAACGAATTCTGAGCATTGCCTTGAAACACAAGGGCTTTAACAGTGGTTTTGCTTGTTAGTGCAACAGTGATAACCCTACCCCTTTCCTCCTTCCGTGTGTAATTACACAGGGTAGCGTAGCAGGCTCAGTCACTCTCGATGTAAAGCGTGTTGTCTGTTTTAGGGGCAGGGTTTTTTTTTCCCAGGAATATTGTTTTTTTAAATTTGTATTGCCTCATAGATGCTTTACAAGGTTGTGTTAGTCTCTGCTATATAGCAAAGGGAAGCAGCCACATAGTCACATATGAAGTGACAGTGAAATGGTTACTTGCTTAGTCGTGAAGCCATGTCCGATGCTTTTGCAAGTTGACTGTAGCCCACCAGGCTCCTCTGCCCATGGGGTTCTCCAGGCAAGAATACTGGCGTGGGTGGCCATTTCCTACTCCAGGGGATCTTCACGGCCCAGGGATCGACCTGCGTCTCCTGCGTGGCAGGTGGGTGGTTGAGAGTCTTGGCCACAAGCGGCCCCTCTTTCTCGGATTTCCTTCCCGTCTCGGTCACCACGGAGCAGTGGGCAGAGCTCCCTGGGCCACACAGTGTGTTCTCACTAGTTATGGGTTTTCTGTGTAGTATCAGCAGCGTGTACACGTCCATCCCAGCCTCCCTACGCCCCCCTGACCCCCTCGGTGTCCGCGCGTCTGCTCCCAACATCTGTGTCTCCATTCTGCTTTTCAAATAAGGTCATGTGTAGCATTCTCCTCGATCCACATGGATGCATTAATAGATGATGCTTGTTTTTCTCTTTCTGACTTATTTCACTCTGCATGATCGTCTCTAGGTCCGTTCACATCTCAAAAACTAACAATTTGAGCGTAATCTAATTAATCCCCACATTTCATAGTGACTGCAGACGCTACGCGACTTCGATGCCTAAATAAAGGAAATGGGAGTTTGCTGTGCGTGAGGCCGGAGCCACTCTGTCAGTGAGGACGTGGGCACGGCCTCTAGGAACATCAAAGCTCGGGCTCCGGTACCCGCCCTGGTACCGTTGTCCATCCACGCAGCTTACACGTGGCGCTGATGCCTCGTGAAATGCATGCATGGAAACCTCCACTCACACTCGGAAAGTTTGGCAGCTGGTGTCTCTTTTCACTTAGTTTTTTTTTTTTCTTCCAATGTTCCCCCTGAAACTCCAGCTCCAGGCCCTGGACCCCCCAGCTCGACATCTTTTTTGTTAATAGATCTAATCAGCAGCATGTCGAACAAGAGAAGCCCTTTCTGTGGGCACTGTTCAGACAAGAGGAGCCCCGCTGTAGATCACCAGAATAAACAACTCCAGCCGATTCAATTACAAGGCTGGGCCCTGGCTTTTATCTGGCTGTGACATCATTTCAATCAAAATGTAAAATAATACAATCCAGTAGTTGCAAGAGGAAGAGATAGGACACAGGCGGCCGCACTTAGTCATTTAATAAGAAGAGGAGAGGAAGGTGGGGCTGGCCTCCTCTGACAGCCGGCGAGGGTGCCAGCTCCCAACCTCCATTACCTGCTGTAATAGCATTCAAGGCCCTGAATGCAGGGAATGTCTATTACTTTTTATTAGTGGAAGCTGTTACGTAGGATGCAGCCTACTGCACTGTTCTTTTCTTTCTTTTTTTTTTTTGCTTTGTTCGTTTAATTAACAAAAGCATGAAATCTCCCTATTGGCAGCTTTCTCCTTGAAGCTTCTATTGCTTTTATCCCCCCTCAGAGCTGGAATTTTATTCATTTCCTTTGTCTCCTTTGAATTTTTTTTTTTTTTAACAGTGATGTTTTCCAAGACCCGCAAATCCTGATGAGAAGGAAAACAGGATTCCAGGGCAAACACACTGTCTCTAAACTGCTTGGACTGTGAACCATGGTCGGGACGCTTCCTCCTCACAGCACCTTTTGCGGGAAATGTTCCCTTTCGACTCTGAGACTTTTACAGGGAGGAGCGGACAGCGGGTGTCGCCTGCTTTGTGTCAGGGTGGTACAAGCAAGCGATAATGACTGGTTCTATCTATCGGGTCTGAAAGCCAGGAGAGAGGAGAGGAGATCACGGTTTAGCAGGAGGGGACAGAGCGTGTCAGGAAGCTGGTTCCTGGGCCCTGCCCCATCTGGACATCGACCATGACCCAGAATAGTCTGATCAGGTGATCAATCAGTTCACTGTTTTTCCTTGAACTGTATCCGGTTTATAAGAATCAATCATTTTTTTAAAGGAAAAAAAAAATCTGTTTTCCATCAATATTTTTGATTATTTGGTACATGAGTGGCTCCACCAAAGAACCTGCATTGAATGAGCCCAGAGCAGGGTCACTTGATGAGACAGCCCATGGGTGTGAACAGACCCCCCTGCCCCAGGAGTATTTGAGGCTCCAGCTCTGTGATGATTGGATTTGGTTCTCCCTGGCAGAAGAGAGATAGCCACAATTTCCCCCGCCCGGCCTCGTGAAGAGCACAGTGTCGTTTGGAAGGTGGAATCTTTATAATAGAAGTTACATAACGACATGTTCCATTACAACTGGGAGCAAAACAAGAAATCAGGAAATTGGGTGACTTGCATAAGAGGAAGCTAACTGGGGCTTTTCAGGTGTCCTCCGAGCTGAGGAGCAGGGCTCCTTGTCCTGCAGGGCCTCGGGCTCACCCCCAAGCCTCGCTTGGGGAGCACGACCTCTGACCTCCTGTCCCTCCCGTCCAGGGCCAACCACGTCAAAGAACCGAAGCTCCAGAGGAGCTGGTGGCCTCCGTGCGTGTGGTCCTCCTGCTGGCATCTGCCCCATCCCTGTCTGTGGGAAGGGGGAGCTCCCTGACCCCCAGGGCCAAACGAGGGGCCTCTGAGGAGAGTCCCGTGCACCCAGTCTGGGCTCGGGACAGCCAATGTGGAGAGCAAGGGTGTCCACCTAGAACCCCCGCCCCTCCACTCTGGGGTCTGAGCGAGAAGGGGGATAAAGCAGATTCCAGTGGAGGGACTGGCCACAAGCTTCCAAATTTGTTTGGACCCGGCTGTGAGCCTTTGACCTAGCTCCCTCTGTGAGCCCTGAAAACACCAGGAGGTCTGGGTGTCTGGTTATTTACCAAATACTTGGTAGATGTCCACTTTCTTTTTCCTGCTTCCAAAGGAGCCTTCAAAGAGGTCAGAATCTGAGTGAAAATACTATGTCACACTGGGGTTGGAATACTTGAAGACCTTTGCAGGGCGTCTAAACTCTTTCCCCTTCTCTCTGTGGTTCCATCTTTCAGATCAGTCTTTCCCAGCTCATGGTACGTGCGGGGCTGGTGGGGCTGGACAGACAGCTGAAGCGGCGAAAGGTCACGAAACGTGTGCTGTGCGGGGGTCGTGTGACACGTGGTGGGCTCGGGTGTCGGGGTCGTGTGACGTAGGGGGTCCCAGGATGCACGGTGGTTGGCTGCCACGCAGACGTCATACCTTGCCCTGCCGGTGGTCACACGGCGCCTCACAGCGTGCAGCACCCATGTGACTCGTGCTGGTCACGTGGCAAACCACGTGACGCTTAAACACCACAGACCACACATCAGAGGTACCTGTGCTTGAAAGAGCTTCTCTCCTCCAGCTGCGGACCTTCCCCTGACACGGAGCCTGGCTTTTGACCGCTTTACCTGGGCTTCCCTCATAGTTCAGTAGGTAAAGAACCTGCCTGCAATGCAGGAGACCTGGGTTCGATTCCTGGATCAGGAAGATCCCCTGGAGAGGGAAATGGCAACCCACTCCGGTATTCTTGCCTGGAGAAGCCCATGGGCGGAGGAGCCTGGCGGGCTACAGTCCATGGGGTCGCAAGAGTCGGACATGACTTACCGACTAAATCACCACTTGTATTTCACGGCAGAGACACCAGCCACCTTCCTGATTTGTCCGTCCCTCCTCCGGGGCTTCTTCCTAGCAAACCCACGTCCCCACTGCCTCTCTGTGTCACTTGAGTCTCCTGATCAGGTTTGTTCTCCTGCTGACGGTCAGACAAGGGGCTGCTGACTCCACCCAGGCATCATGGGTCACTGAATCCATTGCTGGACAAGCCTGCATTGATCAGAGCAGCGGCACTTCCAGCCCCACTCCTGCTTGAATACCTCCACCTCATGGCCCCTCCGCCCGGAGGCTCCTGCACCCCGAGGCCCTTCCACCCCGAGGCCCCTCAGCCCCGAGGCTCCTCCACCTCATGGCCCCTCCGCCCCGAGGCTCCTCCACCCCGAGGCTCCTCCGCCCCGAGGCTCCTCCACCTCATGGCC
>CM035283.1:1241812-1266423 GCA_020226075.1 Hydropotes inermis
CACCCCGAGGCCCCTCCGCCCGGGGCCCCCTCCACCCGGGGGCTCTCCACCCCGAGGCCCCTCCATCCCGAGGCTCCTCCACCCCAGGCTCCTCCGCCCTGAGGCCCCTCCGCCCCGAGGCTCCTTCATGCCCCCTTTTCTGGCCTGGGGCTTCTCCTCGGCCCTTGTCGCCGCATCACACAGTGTCCAGACTCACCCCTCTGATTCTTGTTCCCCATCCCCACCGTCCGACCGTATGCCCAGTGACTCTGACCTGTTTTCCATGCTGGGCTCCACCCTCTTCCCTGTGAGGCCTTCTGGGTGGAGTCCTAGAAAACGTGCAAGCACTCTGTTTAGATGCACATGCTGACACGTGTGTCCCGGGGGGCACCCCGCGACCTCGGAGCAAGCTTTATGTGTGAGCTGCTCGGCTCCACAGAGGCGCTGAGGGCCGCCCGTCCCCCACCTGTGTGTGGGGACCCTGCCCATCCCCTGCCTGCATGTGGGGACCCCACCTGTGCCCCTGCCTTCATGTGGGGACCCCGCCTGTGCCCCTGCCTGCATGTGGGGACCCTGCCTGTGCCCCGCCTGCATGTGGGGACCCTGCCTGTGCCCCGCCTGCATGTGGGGATGTGGTTGCTAGAGCGTGTCACATTTCCACCAGGGCGTCCTCTTGGGGCCTCGCCTGCCGAGGGGACCCGGTGTCACGGGCCATTTTACCCAGTTTCTCCTCTGTTGTTGGCTGGGAGCCAAGGGGGTGCAAAGCAGGCAAGCTCTGGGGGGACGGCACGTCCACCCGGCCATCCGGCTGGCATCCAGGGCCTGGTGGGCACAGGCGCTCAGTGCTGCCCGATCTTTTGGACCCCGTGGACTGTGGCCACTGGCTCCTCTGACCACGGGCTCCTGCAGGCAAGCATACTGGGGTGGGCAGCCGTTTCCTGCTTCAGGGGTCCTGGATGCAGGGCTCACGGCCAGGAACTCTCAGAACGGTGCGAGGGCAGTGTGGGTGCAGCGGTGACTGTGAGCCCACACAGACGACGCCCCGTCACTGGGGCAGCTGGCTACACCTGGGGCGGGGTCACCTGCCCACCAGCCCGGGCGGCCCTTCCCGGAGGAGCCGGAGGGGCCTCTGTCCTGGGCCCTGGAGCTCCCAGGGTGGCCCCCTGCCTGGCTCCACTCTGCTGCACTTCCACTCACATTACCCCCGAGCTTCTGGGGTCCCGGTTATGGGGGGCCTCATCTCAGCCATCCTCGGGGGGCTGGGGAGCTTGGCCCAGCAGTCTTGAGAGCAGCTGCCTGCTGCGAGCCGGGCACAGGGCTGAGGACAAGAGGCCCTCAGGGCAGTTGCAGGGCCAGTGGGCTCAGCAGAGCCCCCCAGACCCACAGCTGGGGCGGCAGGAGGGGCTTCATTGTTGGGGGCGCAGGGCCTCAGGGAAGCAGACGAACCTTCCCTGCAGGTCACGGCGGCGGCTTGGGAGGGTGCTGCTGCAGGCGGGCCCCACGGCCCCTTCCCGCCGGCGGGGGGCCTGCTCTCCTGACCCGGGAAAGGCCGGCTCCTCGCGGGGGCTCCTGGGCCCGAGTAGGAAGGAAGCCCTGCCTGCGTGTGTCCCCGCCGTGGGATGGGGCCATCTCCAACCTGGGCGACTGGTCTCCAGGAGGTGCAGGCTTCCACAGGGTGCGTCTCCAGCCCTCAGAGGCGCTCTGACAGACGCCCTGCAGGGAGCGATGGTGAGCACGGGTTGCCCTTTCCCTCGGAAGACTGGAGGGCACACTCCTGCTCTGCCTGCTTAGACACAGTCACGAGCGGGCTTGTCCAAGGTGGGGGCCTCACAGAACAGGCCCCCGCCCCCCACGTGGTGAGGGTCAGGCCGGCGGCCTCGGGGGCCACAGAGGGGGACACGCCATTCCCTGGCCCGGAGTCCCGGTCACGGCACCCTCCTCCTGGGGAGGCCCCCAGGGTAGAGCCCAGTCTGTGCTTGCTGCTTTTGCGGGGGGACTGCCATGAGGCGGCCTCGCCCACCCAGACCCCAGCTGTCGGGGGGCCTCGTCCCCAGCCACCTCCCAAGGAGAATGAGGAAGACACCCGCCTTCCTGCCCTGATGGACAGGATTCCGTAGGCCCGTGTTCAGTTTGGACATGACAGTGAGAAGGAGCAGGAGGACACGGTGGCCCCAGAAGCTGTGAGCTGCCCGTACAGAGCCCCCGGTGGTGAGGATGGCCAGGGGCCCGGGCTGGTACCCAGGGAGCCACGATCTTCTTAGTTCAGACACCAGGGCGACACTGCCCCCACTCAGTGAGAGGATACTTAATCGACCGACATCTCTGCAGGCGTTTTACTGATCTTGGATGATTTTTGTCAAGACGTTTTTAACTTCTCGTGGAAATGGTAAAGAATTATTGTCCATGAATTGCTTTCATCTCCCATTTCATGGAGATCAGTGTTGATGAAATGCCTGCTCCCTTTGGGGCCATGGGTCATGCGAGGCAAACTCAGTGTCCGCGGACCCCCGTCCTCTGCTCGGCTTTGGACACACACTCCTTAAAGTAAACATTATCCCTGAGATGCCTATTTGTTCACACACAGATTAACTGACGCCCACATGTTGGAGCACCCACGCTGGAGGCCGTCTGGCCGGCTGTCCCCCACCCATTAGAGTGAGCATGGTCCACCCGTGACCCACGCGCCGGGCCCGCATCCATCCACTCCGCACGGGGCCTTGGCTCCCCGGCTCTCGCCCAGCGCCAGCCCTGCTCGGGGATGCTCACGTGCCTCTGGCTTCCCTCGGGGCCCTCCCCAGAGAGTGCAGCCCTGGAGCCGGCTTTGACCTTTCAGTCTGGGAAGCAGAGAGGATCAGAGTCTGTTTCCAAGGGGCTCCCTTTAATTAACAAAGTCAGAAATCTGGGAAAGAACGATGGTAGCTCATGATGGTCTCTGCATTAGAAATTGGTGCTCAGTGTTGATGAATCACAGTGAAAACACGGGTGCTTCTGGAGCTGTGTGGCCAGGGACGGCACCCCCCGTCCCAGTGTCTGCAACAGGTGAACCGCGGCTTTCAGGGGGCCTTGTGGGGGACAAGCATCCAGTGAGGGTGACCCGCACAGAAGCACCCAGGCCCTGCCTCCATGCAGCCCTCCTGGGGGCTTCTGCGAGGCAGGGAAGCCATGCGCAGAGGGCAGGACCCTGGGGAGGGTGGCCTCTGCCCGAGTGTCCATGTTAAAGACGTGAGAGCTTCTGAGCCTTGAATAACTGTTTGGTTTTAGTGACTTGTGTGTTATCAAATTCTTCTCATTCCTGAAACATCAGATTGAACCATCATTAGTGCTTCCTGCGGTCTGAGCGTCTGTGTCCCCTCGGTTCATAGGTTGGAATCCCCAGGTGATGGCAGTTGGACGTGAGGCCTTTGGGCGGTGTTGGGGTGCGGGAGGAGCCGCCATGGAGGGATTAGTGCCCTTCATTGTACAACACCCTCTGGAGCTTTGTGGCCTTTCCCATCCTGCAGAACATGATGAGCAGCTCAGAACCGGCCCGGGCCCTCGTCCGAGCTCCCGGCTCCTGGCTCAGGGATGTCCGGCCTTCAGAGCCATGGGAAACACATTTCTGTTGCTTATAAGACACACACACGTGCGGATTGTGGTGTTCTGTTAGCAGCCCAAACGGGCCAAGCCTCCACGTCAAGTTTAGCGGGAAAATAAACTTACTGTTCGGAACTGTGATCGTAGAAATGGAGTTGGCCAGACACAGCGCTCAGCTGCGTCCCACACACGAGCCGACCGAGTCAATGGAAACGAGACCCGCTCGCGCACTGACGCACATCCTAACTCCCGGGCAGACAGGACGCCCCCTCTGCCTGGATGCAGAGGCTTGAATTCACATGTCCAACTTTTGGCAACCCGGAGGCTCAGGTCCAGAAGCAAACACGTGGCACTTCTGAGCCCTCTTGAACAGGGTGTCTTCCTTTGCCCCGGGGACCGTGTCCTGTCGAGGGTGCCCATCTCCATGCAGGGCATGTGCCCCCTTCGGTGGGGCGGATGCTGGGCACACCCCTGGTGGGTGCAGGGAGGGGCCCGGAGCCCTTCCTCTTCCCCTCCCCTCCCCCCTCCCTTTTATTTCCCAAACAAGCTAAGAGTTTTTATAATTCATCACCTGGCTGACAGATGAGTTCTGCTGGAGAATATTAGAAAATGTCTCAAATCTCATATATATGCTAATGGTATGCCGAGGCTGGTCGGCGGTGTGCGGGGTTTTAATCTGTCTTGGGCGGCGTGGGGAGCGGAGGAGACACGCCGACACCCAACAATTTATGATCAAACGGCTGAGTCGTGAAGGAAGAAGGACGTGCAGGAAGGGAGAGTCATTTTCTGATTTAACAGCGTCGTCACTACAAATAGAGAAATCTCGATTTTGACTGCGCTCGACGTTAAATGAGCTTCCTGTGCCCACCGCTGGATTTTTCATTTGCGGATTCGTAGAGAGCGGCGTGCTTAGATACAAGTGACAGATAAGGGGCGGTTGCATATGGAAATCAATCGTGTATAATAAAGCCATCTCTGTTTATTAAATAAACACATGTAGATTACTGCGGGGGAGGACGCAGCCATAACTCCTCACGATGTTCCTTTTTTTTTTGCAAGTCACAAAGAATCTTATTTAACAGCCACGCCTGCTGGATGCGGGCCCTTCCGTTCACCTCCTTCCCGCCAGCTGGGCGTCCCGCACTGCCGATTCACGGTAACATGGTCCCCACTTCCCGGCAGTATTTCAGTCCACCGTCGTGAAGACCACGGTCATTTTGGAGGACGCGCTGTTAAGCTGCATCTTGCTAACATTTCTGTTATAGAAATGGGAGAGCAGCGGGAAGAGAAGCCCCAGGGGTGCTGATCTGAGAAGTGAGGCGCCCTGCCAGTCGAGGCGTGTCAGCTTCTAGAGAATCGAGAGACAGAAGCACTATGTCTGGTCAGGCCTGGGCTCCCCAGGCAGCACAGCTCCCACTCCGAGGGCCGGCCAAAGTGTGTCCCCAGAACCAACCATGGACTTGGGGTGTGGGTGCCCCCAAAGCCAGAGAGGGGGGTGGAGCCTCGGGCTGTGCAGCGGCTTCTGGGCCTTCGGGGAAGGACACCCCGCGGGGTGGAGTCTGGGGGCAAGACCCCGGGAGGCGGGCGGGGCCGGTGAGACACCTGGGCTGCAGGAAGCAAGGGGGTCTCCGCCCAGCACCCCCTCAGCCCCCAGGACGCCCGTAGGGTCGCTGCCGGCCACACACAGGACCGCGTCTGCTCGATGGCGGAGGGCGGTGAGGAGAGCTCCCGCTGCAGGAATCAGGAGAAGCAGGTTTTCTGAAGAGAGCAAGGACTAGGGCTGGAGACGGCGGAGGAGAGCTCGGACCCTCTGTCTGCCAGGAGACCTCGCGTCAGGAGAGGAGCGCTGTGTTCCTGGGTCATCTCCTCGTCGTCTAGGAGCTTCAGACCTTTTGGAAGTCGGGGTGCAAGTCAGTGCCAAAATGAGGCAGAACAGCACCGAGTCCTTCCATGGTTTCAAGCTTTAATACAAACCCAGATTCTTGAATACTGCTTTTATTTCGTTTTACCTCATTATCAGCTTGATGGAGAAGGATATGGCAACCCACTCCAGTATTCTTGCCAGAAAACCCATTAACAGAGGAGCCTGGTGCACTACAGTCCACAGGGTCTGTAGAGTTGGACACGCCTGAGCCTGCACACGCACTCATCAGCTTGAAGTTTTGTGATCTGTCCTCCATCACCCGTCAGTCACCTGTTTCGCTTGGCTCGCTGTATGTCCCTTTCCCGTCTCGGGCGCACACTATATAGATTTTCCTCAATGCCGTTTGACAAGGCAAGCGTCAGCCATGCGTGGATGGCTGTGGGCTCTCTTCGGTCATCACAGGGCTCATCCTGGGTCAGATTTGTCTGATGCAGCTGTTCTTATCTGGACGTGACTTTGCCCTCTGCAGCCCCGCGCCCCCCATCAGGGGACATACAGCGATATCTGGAGACATTGGTGATGATCAGAACTGGGATGGGGCAGGGCAGGGGTGTACTGGCATCTAGTGGTCAAGGCCAGGGACCGCTAAACACCAGCCCCCACCAAGGAAGTGCCGGCCACCGTGGGCAGTGGCGTTGATGCCGAGGAGCCCCAGATGATGCCCCGGTCAGGAGAGAGACTGCGGGGTGTGGGCAGTGGTGGGCCTGGGGCCCAGAGCCTGAGTCTGTCCTGGACATCGTGGCCCCTCTTGCCGTGTGAGGCCAGACCGTGATTTCACATCACCTCCCGGCTTGGGGCGTCTGTGGGCAGAAGGCCAGGGCGCTTTCTCTCTTCTTCCCCTTCAAAGTGATGCATGTCCCTGGAGTGACTCTGGAGTCTGAAGTGGGGGTTTGGAATCGGGGCCCAGTCCAGGGGGTGGATGCAGACAAAGCAAGGTCGGTCAGGCTGGCCGGTCCCCACGCGGGTACTGAGCTCGGAGTCCATTTATTTGAGTCGGTCTGGAGCAGTGACCCGGAAGGTTTGGGAGCCCCAGTCTGCCATGTGATGGAGTGTTTTCCAAAGGTGTTGTCATTTTTGTTTACATTACTTTTCCGTGTGGAACTTAATTTCACCTCTCTTTTGTAAGCTATTTATTCCAGGAAACACTGTTCTTATTGTACCACTCTAATGAGGTGCTGGAGGCATTCACAGTGTCAGCTTCTATTTTTGAAGAAAGACGAAATTGCCACTTTAATCAACTACAAAGCGAAAGCACTGCGGCGTGTTCAAGCAGGTACCCAGAGCAAGTCCGATTCCATGTGTTGGGCTCTGCGTGTGTGCATGCTTTGTTTGTGAGCCATAGAAACACAGCTGAGAGACTAACGGGTATTTTCTGTTTGCTATTTGGGGCTCTGAGGACTTGATTTCTTCTCTGAATATCCCTGCCTGGCAGTGGCAGGCAGCAGGGGGTGCGATGGGCTGGGTGAGCAGGGGTCCAGGCGGTGGGAATTCCAAGGCAGACGGTGCTCCCCACAGACCCTCCGGCTTCTGGTTTGCAAACCCCACTGGAAGCCTTCAAAGCCCCAGACTGTGTGTGGGTCAGTCCTGAAGTCTGAGCACCTTGATGGTCGGATTCTTTCTCGCACTCTCCTTAATTCAACTGGCCCCAGAGAGGCCGCGGGGAGCCCACTCTGTGGGTGGACAGGCTCCCTGTGGACAGCTCTCAGCTCTGAGACGGTAATTTCAGGAGATGCAGACGTGTGACTGTTCAGACAGTCCTCTGATAAACCCAGAGCCTGGCGAGCTCTTCTTCAGCTCCTTCCACGCAATGTTCTGGCCTGGTTCAGAGCAAGAGCCCTGCAGGAGAAGGCAGAGGTGGCTCCCGTGACTGGCGACCCGTGTGGCGGCCCCTGCTCCCCGCCCAGGCGGTTCAGCTCCTTCTTCTCCATCCCCGAGGCTCTCCCAGGAGCGGAGAGGTGCACCCGCCCCCACAGCACGTTCTGGGTTCATCTGCAAATGTCCCTCCCCACTGCAAGCTCATCTCCTCCTGAGACTCCGTCCGCGGCTGGAGAGAGACCTCGGCCTGGGGGCTTCCAGGGTGCTGGGGGCTGAGCACAGATCAGACACACAGATGCCCTGAAAGTGGTGGCTGCCTGCACGTGGGAGCAAGCCGTGGTGTCATCACACCTGCAGACTTCCTTCTCTTCATCCTCCTGGTTGTTTTTTTTTTAACAGTACACCATTATTGATTTATTTTTTTGGTTTGTTTTAAACATTTTTTGAATATTTAAATATTAGAGAAAAGCCTAAAGATATAAATATGAACACATTAATATTTCCATTAGGGTAACTACGAATGCATTTTGTTTCTATTTTGTTCTCCATAAAATAAAATAAAAAACACCTAGAAACATAAAAGTCAGAGCAGATGAAGTTAACATTTTTTTCTATCACACTTATTCAACATTATGCTAATGGTGTTCCCCTGTTTTGTTTGAAAGTATGATCTAAAAAGGATTGTGTGTCGTTTAATCCTCTGAATGTTCCAGAATTTATTTAGCCACCTAGACGCTTTCAGACTTAGTTTCTTATGAGCTTTATTGAAAGATGAGATTCTGGGACGACCACTCGTGTGCGTCCGTCGGCCGGCTGTCTCTCCCAGGTCCCCGGGACCTGGGATGCCGCACTCAGGGAGGACGGTCCCGGGGCCCCGGCGCTGGTGAGGCTGGCAGCCCGTGAGCTCTCTGCCAGGACCACGATAGCGATGATGCGCGCGCTGGTTACGTGTTTGGGTCCTCGGTGCGCCAGGCGGTTTTCTAAGGCCTTCACGTGTGCCAGCTGGTTTAACTTTCACGGGAGCCAGGGAGGTAGGTGCTGGGCGCACCGGTGTCCCAGTCCCTCCAGGTGCGAACGCTGACCCAGAGAACACGGAAGGAGGCCGCCTGCCTCCGCTCGGCCCGGAGCCTGTCTCCTTCCTGTGGGTGCGCCCGGAGCACCTCGCTGCTGCTTTCTTTCCCCTTGAAATTGCATTTGTTTAGTCTGTCAGCTTCCCTCTCAGTATAAAACGGGGGCAGAGGTGAGGGTGCTTTTTGAATTCATTTCTGTTGAAGTGCATAGTTTCCGCTGCGCACCAAAGTGATTCATGTGTGTTACGCGCACACACTGCATGCTACGCACAGACACCTCTCCACGCCCGTTTAGGCTCTGTTCCCAGGCAGGTTGTTACAGACTGCCGGGCAGCTTGCTTCTGCCTTGCTAGCTGCACGCGAACCTTCCGCAATGCGGGGCGTGTCCCGGAGGGAGACGTGTGGTCTAGCCTCTTCAGGTCCAGCCTTTGGCCCGAGGGTGCGATCGCAGCCCTCCTCGAGCTGCTCCCCGGCCGCATGCTGCCCTCCAGGATGCCGGTCTGGAGGCGCTGTGGGCCTCTTCCCCCGACGCACGCAGCGCCCTGCGCCCGGCGCGCCCCGGTGCAGGAGCCGCCCCGCAGAGAAGCACCACCGCAGGCCCCCCAGCCTGGGCGGGGCTCCCGATCGGTCCGCACAGACGACGCTCTACTGTTAGCACAGGGGCTCGGGGAACGGTCCAGAAGAGGAGGTTTAGGGTGCGTCCTGTGCGTGGAAGCGAGGGAGAGGCGCCACCGGCGGGCTGCAGGAGCACTCACCCCTCCTCCCGCCCCAGAGCTGGTGGGACTGCGACTGGGGGGCCAGCCCCTTCCCCTTACTCCAGCTGCCCCCAGACAGGCGGATCGGCTCAGACCACCTTAGGAGAGGCAGCCAGTGGGTGTGCACGTGCTTTTGGCTCCGCTGACAGGCATGGGATGTGTGCAGGACAGCAGTATTGTCCGAGCGGCATGCGTCCTTTCCAGACGCCCGGGGTGCCTGCGATGCTCTGGGCCCCCCAGGCCACCAGCCCTCCTGTCTCCCTCCGGAGACACATCCGTCTTTGCACGTCCCAGAAAGACTCCACTCGCTGAATCATGAGTGAGCAGTGACGCTCTTCCTCTGTAGGGGAGCCTTGGGAGGGTTTCAACCTCACACCCGCATCAGCCTAGCCACTGGACACACCGTTTCTCTGAAATGTATCTGCTTGGAGTTTTCCTCTTCTATTCCCCGCGACCTGGCGGACAGCGCTGTGCTACCCACATCCTCCAAATCTCCACTCCGTTCTTATGCAGAGAAGTTTATGGGGTCCTAGCTTGCTTTTGCACACCAGGCATTCAGCAAAAAACAAAAGCACTAACGAAATCAGACAAACCAGAAACCATCTGCTTAGACACCACTCGTTAGAAGGTGGTGGGCAGAGATAACATGTTGGTTCTCTCTCTGTATATAAAGGCATTTTTGAGGAATTAGCTTGTTTGGTGATGGAAGCTGGCAGGTCCAAAGTCTGCAGGGCGGGCCAGCAGGCTGACTCAGGGCAGAGGTGCAGTTTGAGTCCACAGGCCATCTGCTGGCAGAATTCCCCATCTTCTGGGAGGTCAGCCTTTGTTCTATCCAGGCCTTCAACTGACTGGGTGTGGCCCACCCACATTAGGGAGAGTAACCTGCTTTACTCAGAATCTTTCAGTTTAAATGTTGATCTCATTCAAAAAGCGTCTCCATAGAAATACCCACAAAATTCAGTCCAGTTGCTATGTCTGACTCTGCAACTGCAACATGCCAGGCCTCCCTGTCCATCACCAACTCCTGGAGCTTGCTCAAGCTCATGTCCATCGAGTTGATGATGCCATCCAACCATCTCATCCTCTGTCATCCCCTTCTCCTCCTGCCTTCAATCTTTCCCAGCATCAAGGTCTTTTCCAAGGAGTCAATTCTTTGCATCAGGTGGCCAAAGTATTGGAGTTTCAGCTTCAGCATCAGTCCTTCCAATGACTACTCAGGACTGATTTCCTTTAGGATGGATTGGTTTGATCTTGCAGTGCAAAGGATTCTCAAAAGTCTTCTCCAACACCAAAGATCAAAAGTATCAATTCTTCAGTGCTCAGCTCTCTTTATGGTCCAACTTTCACATCCATACATTACTATTGGAAAAACCACAGCTTTGACTAGACTGATCTTCATCAGTAATGTCTCTGCTTTTTAATATGCTATCTAGGTTGGTCATAGCTTTTCTTTCAAGGACCAAATGTCTTTTATTTCATGGCTGCAGCCACCATCTGCAGTGATTTTTGAGCCCAAGAAAATAAAGTCTGCCCCATTTCCACTGTTTCCCCATCTACCTGACATGAAGTGATGGGACTGGATGCCATGATCTGAGTTTTCTGAATGTTGAGTTTTAAGTCAGTTTTTTCACTCTTCTCTTTCACCTTCATCAAGAGGTTCTTTAGTTCTTCTTTGCTTTCTGTCATAAGGGTGGTGTCATCTTCATATCTGAGGTTATTGGTATTTCTCCTGGCAATCTTGATTCCAGCTTGTACTTCATCCAGCCCGGCATTTCACATGATGTACCTTGCAAATAAGTTAAATAAGCAGGGTGACAATATACAGCCTTGACATACTCCTTTCCCAATTTGGAACCAGTCCATTTTTCCATGTTCTGTTCTAACTGTTGCTTCTTGACCTGCATATAGGTTTCTCAGGAGGCAGGTCAGGTGGTCTGGTATTCCCATCTACAGTTTGTTGTGATCCACACAGTCAAAGGCTCTGGTGTAGTCAATAAAGCAGGAGTCGATGTTTTTCTGGAACTCTCTTGCCTTTTTGTATGAGCCAACGGATGTTGGTACTTTGATCTCTGGTTCCTCTGCCTTTTCTAAATCCAGCTTGAACATCTGGAAGTTCTTGGTTCACATACTGTTGAGTTTAACTTGGAGAATTTTGAGCATTACTTTGCTAGTGTGTGAGATGAGTGCAATTGTGTGGTAGTTTGAGTATTCTTTAGCATTGCCTTTCTTTGGGATTGGAATGAAAACTGGCCTGTTCCAGTCCTGTGGCCACTGCTGAGTTTTCCAAATTTGCTGGCCTATTGAGTGCAGCACTTTCACAGCATCATCTTTCAGGATTTGAAATAGCTCAACTGGAATTCCATCACCTCCACTAGCCTTGTTTGTAGTGATGCTTCTTAAGGCCCACTTGACCTTGTATTCCAAGACATCTGGCTCTAGGTGAGTGATCACGCCATCGTGATTATCTGGGTCATTAAGGTCTTTTTTGTACAGTTCTGTGTATTCTTGCCACCCCTTCTTAATATCTTCTGCTTCTGTTAGGTCCATACCATATCTGTCTTTTATTGAGCCCATCTTTGCATGAAATATTCCCTTGGTATCTCTAATTTTCTTAAAGAGATCGCTAGTCTTTCCCATTCTATTGGTTTCCTCTACTTCTTTGCATTGATCCATGAAAACATTTTACCCAATATCTGGGCACCGAGGGCCAGCCAAGTGGACCCCCGAAAGGCAGCACCGCAGGGAGGCTGGCAGACGCGCTGAAGCTGCGTCCCTGTGCTGCTGCAGACATGTGGCTCCTCTGCTGAGGTGGGGCAGGGCCGGTCACGGTGCTCGTCTGGGCCACTGCTTCCAGTCCTCCTGCGCCTCCTGCCCCCCCCTCACCCTCATCAGCAGCCGTCACACCGGGGTCTCAAAGGGGAACCTTACGGGTGGGGGAGGAGAGGGAGACATCGCTGAGCAGGACGGTGAGGGGTGTCACCCGTCCTGAGCCCATGGACAGCAGTGGATCTTAAAAAGTAGTCTGTATGTCTCAATTAGAACTTCAGTTCTGTTGCTTGTCATCCAGGATTTTTCAGGGGTTTGCCTTTTTATAGCATTTCTTTTTAAAAAAAATTTGATTTTAACTGATTTAAGAGGCACATGTGGAGAAAGAGGCCAGGCTTGATGCATGTTGCAGTGTGGTGATTGCCCTTCTCCTAATGCAGCTTGGAAGATCCACCCGGACACGCGCCCCTGCCAGGCTCGCTCCGGCTCTTGTGGAATCCCCACCTTCCTCTCCTGGGGTGGCCGTAGTGGGTCCAGGTCACAGGTCCTCACCTGACCAGTCACAGAAGGTCGGTCGCTGCCCCAGCACCGTTAGAGTGGCTGAAATGCCCTGGGTTAAGTGTTATTGATTTCAGTGCAGCAGGCTTATTTCTTGGCAGCATGATCGAGTTTCAAGCTAGTTCTCATTGAATTAATTTTTGTTGTTCGTGTTTGAAGTTCAGATGGGAATAATTGGCCTGCGAAGGACTCCTTGCCTTCCCGCCGTGTGATGAAGCTGGAGGCAGGCATTTCCCTGTTCTCCAGGGACGGGTTTGGCTCTGAAGCCTTTGGTGGTTTCCAGGAGACAGTTCAGACTCTGCCCTCAGTCCGCGGCAGTCCAGGCAGGAGGAGCAGGCGGGTGCAGGGCCTCTGATCTCCAGCTATTTGTTTGTGGTCCGTGAGGAGGCGGCTCTGGGGGACCATCTGCCCTGCATGGAGGAGGTTTGCTGCCTTTGATTCCTGGCAAGATCCAGGGCCTTCAGGTTTGTGTGTGAGCTAGAGCGGGGAGACTGTGACCAGGGCTACACAAAATGCCACTTTCAGACTTTGTAACCTCCCAGGCCATCCACATGTAGACCACACTCAAAAGGAGCGGGTCTGTCTGATCCTTCCCTTTTTTGTTTGGCTTTGTTTTCATTCTTTGCCTCTTTTAGATTGGGTGTTGGGTTTACCTGTGTTTGAAGATGTAGGGGACTGTCTTTCTGTCCTCACATGAAGTGGGGATGCCTTCATCAGAACTCGGGGCTCTTCTGGGCGCCAGCCTTTCACTGTGCTCAGGGCCGGCTGGGACAGTTCATGGCGAGCCCCTGGCCAGCATGACAGCTGAATTGACAGTCATGAATTGTGACTGCAATTCAATCCACCCCACAGGGCTTCCGGGGAAGGAAACGCAGCGATGTGCAGAGGGGTCTCTGAAAGCCTTGAATGCTGACCACTCTCACTGCTGACGAAGTGCATGCAGGGACGGTGAGTCAGGCTCTGTCCTGAGCTGGGGTCTGCCCCCCACCCAGGCGCAAGGCACGCCTGGGGAAAGCATGATAAGCATCTGTGAGTGTCCCCCGGCTCATCCGCACCCCTGTCCTCTCTGTCTGCAGAGATTCAGAGAGAAGCAGCCACCTTTTCAATGTGCTTGCTGAGTTGCTGGTGTAGACGCTGATTGTTTTCTGATTGAAGATGGAGGGATCGCTCTATATAGGAAGGGCCTGGCTGGGGGCTGGGAGGTAACTCTTTTCAGTACCCTGGTGTGAAATCTGCCATCCCATAGTAGGCTCAGTCGGATTCTTGGTACCAAAGCTGGAGAAGCCTTCTGGTCAGTGTCTGTGGGGCAGGGGGTGGGATGTGGGGAGGACCGCTGGTGGTCTGACCCCCCACACCCTGCCGCGTCACCCCCAGGTCAGGTCATGACCAGAGAAGGCTGGTCTGGGGAGATGGTCTGATCTCCACAGGCTGGTGTCTCACGAATAGCTAAGGAGGTCACAGGTGCCCGTGAATCTTGCTTTCTTTGGTAAGTGAATGCTCTGGAAATTTAATTCATTGTGAATATCTGTAGTATATGCCCATTTAAAAACTCTAGTGGCAAAGATGGTAAAGAATCTGCTGCAGTGCAGGAGACCAGGGCTGGGAAGACCCCCTGGAGAAGAGATCGGCTGTCCACTCCAGTGTTCTTGCCTGGAGAGCCCCATGGACGGAGGAGCCTGGCGGGCTGCGGTCCCTGCAGTCACAAAGAGTCAGACATGGATGAGAGATGAATGCGTTCACCTTTTTTTGATGCTCAATTTATCGCTCTTTTAATTCAGTGACAATTTTGCCAAACTTTTGTACAGTTAACTGTCTTCCCTCCAGTGCTTACAAAGTCAGGTGAAGAGATTTCTAGCAAGAAACTCATTTTTGTTTCCGGGAAGAACGGAATCAGCCAAGGGGGAAAAATTTAGTGAGGAGTTAGCCTCCTGCCTCCTGAGTGTCCTTACCTCTGGGTGCTGCCTCACCTGTAGGAGGATGGGGGCTCCCAACGAATACCAATACTCCCCCCATTTCTGGTCCATGCCTCCCCCAAACCATCCCCACCCCCCGCCGGCCTCTGAGGAGTTGGAACCCCATATTCTGCAGCCAGAATGAACTAGGGTGACATCTAGTGGCAACATCACTGAACTACAGACACCTGTTCCCTGGGCCCCAGAATCTGAGATTCACTGATTCCTTCATCCATCCACTTACTAGATGCTGTTTTGGGATAATAATCCAGGAAAGATAAAGCTCACACAGATTTATTACCATTAAGCTCTTAAACTCTAGAGATTTATGAATGTTTCCGATAGAAACATCCAAGTTTATCTAAAATCTCAGCTGCAGCATTCCCTCTGGACAGACTCAACCTCCCTGCATCGTCCTCCAGGGACAGAAAACTCAGCTGGTCACTTCGCTCCCAGTTCACAGGGGCCTAGAGACCATTTGCTTGGCGCCCGAAGTGTACAGGTGGGAGAAGGAAGAGCAGAGGGACAAACGTGGGCGACCCTCGGGCGTGAGTCAGGGGCTGAGTCAGACTAGACCTTGTGTTTGGCCCTCCTTGCGTGACCTACAGGTTTTCCCTAGCCACACGATGGACTTTTCCTTTCCTTCCTTCTTCTCAGCCCTTCTTCTTCCTTTCCTGTGTCCTTTTCTCCTTCCCTCTTTAGTCCCTTCCTCAAAGCATATTTCTCCACTATACACTGTATTTACCCAGACACCATGCCTAGCAGATGAAGACATCTTAGGGATGTGGGCATAGACATTATCATGAGGACACATTCAGTGGACAGGCAGCTACAGGGTCTGTAAAATAAAGGGGAGAGGTGGTGAGGAATGTAGCATAATCATTATGTCCATGTAAAAACTCTAGTGGTGCAGAAGGTAAAGAATCTGCCTGCAGTGCAGGAGACCAGGGTTGGGAAGATCCCCTGGAGAAGAGAACGGCCATCCACTCCAGTATTCTGGCCTGGAGAATCCCATGGACAGAGGAGCCTGGTGGGATAGGAGCCTGGGTTTACTGGGTCAAGGCTCGACACAAATGGCTTAAACAAGGAAAGCTTCTGGCCCATAGTCTGGGGGCCCAGGATGGATGGTCCAGGGGCTGAGACTACATCCCCGGGACCCTTATTGTTCTCTTTTGGATCTGCCTGACCCTCGGAGTTGGCGACTTTCTGTCCCACGGAGGGTGGCTGCCCACAGCAGTGTGTGTGGGGGGAGTGTGTCTGTTGGGGGGGAGTGTGTGGGGGTACGGACTGAGTAAGCTGCAGCGGGCAGAAGAGGGCTCATCTCTCCTGAGCCTGCGTCTCAAATCCCAAGAGGGACTAGCACAGCTGACTGCTATTTCAGATCCACCAGAACCTAGACCGTGGGCGCTTCTGAGTGGGTCTAGGTCACGTGCATCTCTGTGGCCAGGAGTGATGGACACTAGGCCTGGTGACCCTACCAGAACCCCCTGATGGGATGGGGAGGCAGGTCGTTGAAAGTGAGGATGCTGGGCATATGCAAAGACCGGGGCTCCTTAGGGGCTGAGAGAAAGCCTCTAGGACCAGAGGAAGCCAGACCTGGCCTTGGAATGACGCTGTTTCAGCCAAGAGAAACAGGGGTGCAGGGGCGGAAATTAGTGGTGCAGACAGTGAAGAGCACGCAGCAAGGCCAGGAGGGCGGAGGGGACGCCTGCCCGCCTAGTGGGGAACAGGGAACAGGGCCAGGGTCAGGCGGAATGGGAACAGGGTCTTTATAGTCCAGGTTATGCAGATAAGGCTTTACTCAGGGGGAACTTTGGGGCCATGCACAGGTTTTTAAGTCCAGAAGTGATCTGTTCAGACTTCGATCTTATAACGATAATTGTGGTTGAAGCAAGAATTGAGCAAATCCCTGGCTGCAGAGACACCAGTCAAGAGGCCAGATGGAAGGGCATGGGTGCACCTGGGTGTTGCCAAAAATTAAAGTTGATTTCATGCTCACTTTACTGTGCACACATTTCTGGGCCAGAGAAGTCAGGATGCAAGCATCCCATGACGTCCGGAGGTATTCCATCTCATGGCCTCAGTTCCTTCATGTGAAATGAGGGCGTTAGACTCCAGACTGTCAAAGTCTTTTCCCTTCTAAAGTTCTGTATTTCATACAATATAATTAAAAACTAGCCAAGGATCTTTGTTCCTAGACCCCACAAGAGGATATAAGGGGACATGGGACTAAGGTCAGGCCTCTCTTCTGGTCTTTCAGAAGAACCACTGAGATAGCATTTCCAATGTGCTGCCAAAGCGAGCACTGAGATAGCATTTCTATAATATTACCTTCCCATCAATTCATTTGCATTAAAATATGATTGAATACAATCAGAGTTTGAACTTAGCTCTGCACATTTCAAATTACCTCCCCACACAGAAACACCCAAACACCTTTAATCTCTCATCCTCACACACTAGGGCTGCAGATGCCTGTTCAGACCCTGGCCTCCCCACAAGACCCCCATCACTCCCTGCTCTTGCTGTTTGCCAACAGGAAAACGGTTGCCAGCGGCTGGTCAATATTTGCCCAGTCCTGGAATATTCAACAGAGGCCTGAACCTAGTGTTTAGAAGGTGAAGCACATGATTAATTTTAAATGGTGGGGGGACCCCCTTTTCTCGGATCTGCATTTACTCATGAGCTTCAGAAGCGTAAGATGAATCTCCAAGTTCTAAGTTCTTAGATTAAATGTTGTCTTTTTAAATCAAAAGTAAGCAAAATCCTGTGTAATGTGCCTGACATATATTTATTACAACGTTCTTCAGAAGCAATTTCCATTCTGATGTGCCGTTGCCTGGATTATTATTAAAGGGTTGAGACAAATGGAGAGAAAGAGATAAAGATGATATTTTTCAGAGATGTAACTACAAAATGAATGGGGCATTATAAGAACACTGAAAAAGCAATAGAGTTTAAACTATTAAAGATAGATGTGGATTGACGGACGCTGCAGGGCCTGTTTCTTTAACACACCCGTCGTCAGAACTATAATGTGGGAGTCTCACAAACTGTCGTTTTAAAACATCTGAATGGAAGGTTTTTATGTGCTTCAGAGAGATGAATCTGCATGAAAGTAATGCATAGTTATTATTATAATTCTCACTTTTATCATTTAAAAACTACAATAAGCCCAAAGAGTAATATAATAATGCCGACAGAGGTCTATATAATCAAAGCTATGGTTTTCCAGTACTCATGTTCAGATGTGAGAGTTGGACCATAAAGAAAGCTGAGCACCGAAGAATTGGTGCTGTTGAACTGTGGTGCTGGAGAAGACTCTTGAGAGTCTCTTGGACTGCAAGGAAATCAAACCTGTCAATCCTAAAGGAGATCAGTCCTGGGTGTTTATTGGAAGGACTGATGCTGAAGCTGATGCTCCAGTACTTTGGCCACCTCATGCAGAGAGCTGACTCATTTGAAAAGACCCTGAGGCTGGGAAAGATTGAGGATAGGAGGAGAAGGGGATGACAGAGGATGAGATGGTTGGATGGCACCACTGACTCAGTGGACATGAGTTTGAACAAGCTCTGGGAGATGGTGAAGGACGGGGAGGCCTTGCGTGCTGCAGTCCACGGGGTTGCAGAGAGTCGGACACAACTTAGGGAATAAACAGCAACAATGACCTTAGGATAAACAATTAACTTTCCTCTTAAATGAGCTGACACCAGCATTTACACTGGACTCTTAGGACGTTTGCAGGCCCTCCAGATCCCTTCTCAGAGCCCGTGCGAGCCGCTCTTCCCTGGGGCAGTGCTTGCCTGGTGTTCTTATACATGTATCACGTGTGTGCGTTTACTCCACACATACGTAGTCTTCATCTGAATAATTGTCATCTTTGAACGTGGATCGTATGTTCCGAGCTGGATTTTTCTACATTTATGATGAAACACAAACAACATAGGAAAACGCCCAGAGGAGTCTAGCCCACCTCAACTGAATGAATATTAACACTAGATTCCCAGGTCAATTTGACAAATTTCCACAAACCAGGAAACTGCGAACAAGAATTTACTGTTTCTCGGTCTGGAGGGCAGAAGTCTGACACGGAGATATGGGGAGGGCTCCCCTGCCACCCGAGGCGATAGGGAGGGTGGATCCTGCCTCTGCATGGCCCCAGGGCTCCAGGGAGGGTCCTTCCTGAGGCTTCTGTTTCCAGAGCTCCACAGAGGGTCCTTCTGGCTTCACCCAGCTCCCGGGGCTCCAGAAAGGGTTCTTTCGGCCTCTCTTCATGGCCTCAGGGCTCAGGGGAGGGTCCCTCCTCCTCTCTTCATGGCCTCGGGGCTCGGGGGAGGGTCCCTCCTTCTCCCTTCCAGCCCCAGGGCTCCAGATGTCTTGGGCTGTGTCTGCCTCTGCAGTCCGGTGGCCCCTTCTGTTGGGGCTGCCCTCTAACGCCGTGCGTCCCCCTCTCACCAGGACGCAGGGACCTGCCCACAGGCTCCTATCTCCCCGGGATAGTGCAGAGCATCCTTATCTGCTCACATTCTTTCCTGTGATCTCTTTCCCACAGAAGTCAACATCACTGTTTTTCCACATGAAGTTCTGCTCACAGGTCCCAGAGCTTGGGGGCATTTCTCTTCTACCTCAGGGTGTTTCTTTCACGGCATCCGACATGCTGTGGGGTCCCTCAGTGGCAGCGCCCCTCACGGTCTTTGCGGTCTGCTGAGTCCGGTCACTGCAGGCCCCTCAGGCCCAGCGCTGACCCTCCCGTGGGGCAGCCTCAGGGGTGCTTGATTGCGAGGGTGTCCTCCTCGGGGCGGTGTGGAGGTTTCACGTCTATATTGTGTTTATTCTGGAGCTCCACTCTCCCGGCGTGGCTGGGCGCTTCCCTCTGTGGACCCGGGAGACTCCTGGGCTCAGCTCCCTTCGCTGCGGATGACCTCTGGGTCCACGATCCAGGGGCTGTTGATGTGGAGACTCTTGGACCCACTCCTACAAACCCAAGTTCACACCAGGAACTCAGAGCTTCGGCTCGGTGCATTTGTGCCAATGAACTTGTTCAGTTCTTACTTTATAAGCCATCTACCCGCCTGCAACATCTGGAGACCCGTTTCCAGTCTTATTCTACAGGTTTCCGTTGATAGAAATGAAGAATCTCTTCATTTAAATTAGCGGAACTTGCAGTTCTCTGGGTGTGCAGTCTCAACCTAAGGGGTCACACTTGGGGCTCATTCCTCGTACGTCCAGCTCATCTTCCTGAACCCTGTCCTGATGCCGCCAGTGATCCTGAGAACCTTGAGGGGGTGGGCCTGGTTCCAAGGAGGATTGGCATCCCCAGGAAGTCAAGGCCCTAGGAGAGGTCATAATGAGCTTTCCGGGCAAGGGGGACTGACTCCCTCAGAGAGGGGGAGAAGGGCTACTCTTAGCATTGAAGAAATTTCAGCAGCATCCAGGGGATCGGCTCTGCCCCAGTGGCTCCATCCCAAGTTTCGGGGCCCATATCCCCCCCATTCTGTTCTGAAAATAACACGATGCCTTCACGAGAGGTGCACTCCACTTACGTTGTGATGTTTCCATTTGCAGGACTGGCGTTTCGGCTTGGTTTGCAGAAGGGTTGACTCTGTAGTTACGAAGGATACACGTTTAGTTTGGTTGCTGATGCTTTCTGACTACAGGCCTGGTCTTCATATCGGACATTTACAGCCGGGCACTGAAAATTTTCACCCCCCAAGCTCCCCAGCGGACGTAAGAAGCTTCCAAGCCACCCCCTACACTAGTCATATTTCCATCAAGATGTTCTGACAGAGCGGGGTCCACACCAAGAGCCCAGTAGTGGTCTTGGGGCACCAATGGTCATCAGGACGCAGTGGAAGACAAGATGGATGCATGGTAAGAAGGTGGAGGGCTGGGCGTCCTCTGAGTTACTTGCCTAAGCGTAGCTGCTGGCAGGAAACGGCTTTCCTTTGTAAGTCTGACAACCAGTTTAAAAAACAGTGAAGGAGAGTCTGCTTTAGGTTCCTGCAAACCTGTTCACTCTCAGGTGTGTCCTTCTCTCCCACATTTCCCTCCATCCTGCTCTTGAGCATCTCACAGCTGCTCAGCTGAAGAAAGGTTCTGCAGTCAACAGAACGGTCAAAAATAACCCTTCTTCAGGACAGAAGGCTTAGCCACTCTTCTGATGGACTATGTAGGTAACTTAGGGGATATTTTTCAAGTTAAAAAAAAAAGGTACTGCACCCTGGAGTGCTGGATTGAGATTCTGCTTAGCCTTCCTCCCCAGTCTGGGTGAAATGCATTCCCAGCCGTTCTGATAGAGGCAGCGATGTGTCTGCTCTTGACTGCTGGGGAGCAGAGCTTAGACAGCTAATATTCTCCTTGATAATTATTCACGAAACACCGCATGCAAAGCAGCTCCTGGGTCTGATGCAGGAAGAACAGAGGGAATCTCCTCACCTATCTGAGAACTTGTCAAGGTGATTATCAGATTTAAAGTGTGTGTTTTTAAAAAATTTTAATAAGAAGACCCCAACTCAAAGCCTCAGTTGGGGTGACAAGTACTGGAAGCTGCACCTGTGGAGTCTGAACGGGGCACTTGTTTCTGGAAACCCTGCCAGGTCATTGGCTGTGTCTGTGCGCGATCCCTGCACAGACCTTGGGCTCATCACACGTCCGGTTAGAGCCTGGTCAATAAAGTTATCATGCAATTATCATCAGCTGCCTTCAATTATTAATCGTCACCTCTGGGGCTGTCTGTGGGTTGAGTGCTGGGCTTCATCTGGAAGTGTGGCCCAGATCTGACAGGGAGAAGAGAGCACAGAAGAAATAATCAGTGCCTCCATGAATAATTGAGCTTTAATAATTTTTGCTGCTTTTAGAAATCATTTCCCATACTTGTTACATTGACCGAAGTGCCTGAAGCCAAAAAGTTGATCACACGTGTCTTGCACTTGGTGAAACTCTGCAGCCTGAATGACAGAGAGGTGCGGGTTTTCCAGGAGGAAGCTCGTAGGAGCGGAGTCCGTGAGGATGTCCTACTCACACTGCCCATCTGTAACATGACCAGCCAGGAGGCTCTTCATATACTGAACCGAGAGCTGGTCCAGCACAGGCTGTTTTGTATAGAACTACTTTATTATTGCTGATTTAAATTTTAAAAAGGTACCATTTTAATCATCGAGACCATCTTTATTCATTCTAAACAAACTTAAAAGCGAAGTTAAAAAAAAAGTAGTTAATAAAAAGGGTCAGTTCCCTCCATCTCTCCTGTGGTTGCCACCTTGGAGATACGGAAGAGACCACGGCTCAGAACTGGGCTTGGATGTCACGCTTGATTACATCGCACAGCCAAGAGTGTACCACCAAGTCTGTTCACTACAGATCGAGGCCTCTGGGGACCGCAGGGCAGAGTCCTCAGTCTGTAGACCGCAGAGCAGGGGGTTTGCACTGTGGCTGAGGGAGGGATGCTGAGGGTTCCCGCACGGGGGGAAGTTGGTGGGTTCAGCCTCCCTCTACTCCAGGGGTGGGGCACCTAGGCTGTCTTAGCGATCTGCCCAGGTGTGAGGCCAAAGCTGGAGACAGAGGGATGCTGAAGGGATGTCAGCAGGCAACACGGACAGTGGAGTCAGACTCTATTCTGTTCCCGTAGACCTCTCACTCCAGGGCAACCACTGCTTATCATTTTCTTGTTGTGTGTCCAGACATTTTTGACGTATGGATAAAGATATTCTTACATGCAATTTATACCTCCATCATCCACCCACCCATAACTATCCATCCTTCCATCTGTCTTTTAGTGCAAACGCAGTGTCACATTGCACAGCTTTCTGAATCTCTTTTCCACATAACAGTGAGTCTAGAAGGGACTTTGTGCTGGCTCTCCAACGGCTTCTGGTGTCCTGTGGCCCCAGATGGTGACCGTTCAGGGCGCTTTCATTTCCACCATCAAACGACCCTGGTATCCCACGCTGGTGGGATATTCTCTGCGAGGTCTGATTGGAGGTCACAGTGCGTTCATATGTTCCCCCAGACTCTGCTGTGGAGCACACTGTCATTGACAGGCAGTCAGAAGGTCCTGCTCCGTCACCTGCACGGGTTGGGGTGGGGGGGCCCTGGAACCCAGCTGCCCATCTGAGTGTCAGAAAGGGTTGCAGAAGTAGCTTCCGCCGTCCATTCTTATCAGCCGCTTTTCTTATGACTCTGAACGGTCAGTTTTCCTTAAGCCAATCATTTCTTATTAATTTGTAAGTAATCCTTTCTGGTTTTGCAAATATGCCTTCTTATTTGTCATTTGACTATTTATAGTCAAATAAAACTTTTTCATTATTGTGAAATATAATTGAGCAGCTTCATCTTTTATGAAACCTCTTGCTTTGTTATGTTTAGGAAGTCCTCTTCTAATGAAAGCTTGTGAAAGTTGCTCAGTCATGTCTGACTCTTTGTGACCCCGGACTCTGGGCTTTATATGTTTTACTTGATCTGCATGCTGACTTCTTTTATTTGTTGCCCTTAATGTTATATTTCAATCAAAGAAGGCAGAGTCCCTGAATTACTCTTTTTTTTCAAAACTTTCCTCTTTAAAAATGTTTCCATCCCAGAAAAATCTTTAGGGTCATCATGTCACGTTACACAGGTCCTCTCTCTGCCAGCACATCCTGAAGACTCTGCCATTACTCAAACCGGAAATGCATTGAAATGTAGAGTGATTGAGTAACAAATGGTATGTTTATAAAGTTGTCTTTTTAGCCCAGAACATGATTTGTTGCTATTTATTCATTAGTTTTTTTATGTATTTATGTAACGTCTTAAAATATATCTTGCATTTTCTTAAATTTACAGATATTATAATAACTATTTTATTTTAAGCTGAATTGTTTACACCTTTATATTTTTAATTGGTTACTGGTTTTTAAATAGGAAAAGTGTTGCTTTTGTATTTTAAATGTTACTGCATTTTAATATTATTTAATTTCCAGATTAAACTTAATAATTATAATTTAATATAAATATACAAATAATACTTTTAATTAAATAATTAAAATTTTGCCAGATTTCATTTATTTTGACATGTAATTACACACTCTACAGAGCAATCATTTTCTTCTTTTGCCGACACTGCTGTCCTCAGCACGTGACCAGGGCAAGCCTTCCACCGAGCTGAGACTGTATCCCCATCTTTAGCACGCGACACGTCTGCCTAGGTTGCACTTGGGTGAAGAGGCTTGGCCAGCTAGGAGAGCTGCGTGGACGCTGAGCCTCCCTGGGAGAGGAAACTTCACGTTCCCGGATGCCCACAGCTTCCAGAAGGTCGAGTGCTTCCTGAGCCCGCAGCAGGACCCGGGAGGAGGGGCAGAGAGGGGACGCCTGCCCGCTGGGGCCTTGCACACACGTCTGTTTCTCTAGGGCATTCGAGGTGGGGGGAGTCAGGCGGCTCGGGGAGTGCCCCTGAGGAGGGGGCTGGGTTGGCCAGGGCTCCCCTTCTCCTTTGGGGGGCACTTGGGTGTGGCCGTTTGTAGGGGCTGCATCCATATTTACTGAGGAAAGGTGAAGAAGTTGCAGCAGGTGAATTCAGCGGACACAGGGAGACAGCCCCACCGTGCAGCGGGAGCGGGCTCCGGGCGAGTTCTGGGGCTGTCCTTGTCCTCCTGGGCGGAAGGGCAGCCTGCTGGCTGGCCTGGGGCTGCTCCCGCTGGGGCGCGTCTCTGCCCCCTCCCCGCAGCATGCAGGCACGCACGCGGCCCCCACGCCCATCACCCGTGCACGGTGACGTGGTGCTCCCAGGCCTGGTGGAGACGGGGCATTCCTGAGATGGGCCGCGTGGCCCGGCACTTTGGGGGCGTCCTGGGCGGCTCACAGCCCCGTCTTTAGAATCCCAGGCTTCTGCCCTCCTTCTTGACTCCAGACCTCTGCTTCCGGCCCAGCCCCCGGCCAAGCGCCCCCAGGGCCAGTGTCGCCTTAGGGCTCCTGCTCTGTGTAGGCCCCACCCTCGCTGGCCCATCAGCAGGCCCTGGGCTCCAGCTCTGCAGCACTGGGGACGCCTGTCTCACTGCACCTGTCTGCGTCCCCGGGCCCAGCCCCGGCAGCCTTCCTATACCCCGACATGCCTCTGCTCTCTCACCTGGACACAGCTTCATGCAACACTCACACCTCAGGCCTTCTTCCACTGAAACCCCGACAGACATCCAGCGCGGCTGCACCTGGCCTCCGAGGCCCTGATGCCTGCCCTCAGCTGTGTCCTCAC
>CM035283.1:1266823-1341823 GCA_020226075.1 Hydropotes inermis
TGCCTGCCCTCAGCTGCGTCCTCACCTGGCCTCCGAGGCCCTGGTGCCTGCCCTCAGCTGCATCCTCACCTGGCCTGCAGCCACAGTCACCTGCTTACCTGGTGTCCCTGCCCTGGGCCCCGATGTGTGCTCTCCTGTGGCCTCTGCTCACCCGCCCGTTAGAAGCTGTAAGTGAGGCCGCCCACGGCGGATGACCCAGTGTTTGAGGGCCGAGAGCACGAATGTGCCCAGACCACGTCTTCATTTCCTTCTGCCCTCTCTTTCTGGTGTGATTTCAGTGACATTGCCTGTGACTGGTTTTACTGAGGTTCTAGACTCTTCTTTACAAGGGGTCCTGTGACTGCTCAGACATCGTTTTGTTGAATTCATTTGGTTTTCTGTACTCCCACACAGTGGACACGAGTCTGAACACGCTCCGGGAGACAGAGAAGGACAGGGAGGCCTGGCGTGCTGCAGCCCAGGGGGTCGCAAAGGCTTGGACATGACTCAGGGACTGAGCGGCAGCCGCGCTCCCGCCTTCTGCCGCCCAACTCACAGGGGGCTGTGTGTGTGCTCAGTCGTGTCCGCCTCTGCGACCCTCTGGAGCCCGCCAGGCTCCTCTGTCCAGGAGATCTTCCAGGCGAGACCCCTGGACTGCCACGCCCTTCTCCCCGGGATGGAACCCACGTCGCCCGCATCTCCTGCACTGTCAGACGGGCTCTTTACCACCGAGCCGCCAGGGGAGCCCACAGGAGGCTACGCAAGAACCTAGCACCTCGTTCGCTTGTGAAACAGGCTGTTGTAGAAGAAACACCTCATCCTGGGACCAGCCCAGGGCAGCCGACCCGTTCAGATCAGGGGTGAGGGCTGGGCCAGAGGTAAGCCCACTCAGGCTGAGTGTGGCGTTACAGCAAGATCTCCCATGAGAGCGGCAGGAGGGGACCGCACGGCCAGCCTTTAATGAGCACTCCCAGTGACGGGATCCTGTCTCGATTCCATAGAGCAGACCACTTCATCACTTTCTTTTCACCCAAAGTTTCACAAGTAAAGTCTCTTTCCCCATGATTGATTAAAAAGTTAATAGGCTTGATTAAGTACCCACTAGTTTTTGGTTAAGATTCAAAATAGCTTAAATACCTCTTCCTACTTCTAATACATGGATAGAGATGCTACAGCCCACTTTCTGTGTCTATAATTGTGTCCATAAAACTTGTTTTATAATTTCATAACGTATACTCTGTGTGGACTTGCTGCTTTGGGGTCTGCAGTTCATAAAAGCTCTGCTTGGAGCTTCTCTCCTGTTGTTCAGTTGCTGAGTTGTGTCTGACTGTGATCCCGTGGACCGCAGCACGCCAGGCTTCCCTGTCCTTCACCATCTCCCAGAGTTCGCTCAGCCCCCAGTGAGTCAGTGATGCCGTCCAACCATCTCCTCCTCTGTCGGCCCCTCCTCCCCCCACCTTCAGTCTTTCCCAGCATCAGGGTCTTTTCCAAGGACTTTTCAGTTCTTCACATCAGTACTGGGATTTCGGCTTTCCACCCTGGGAACCGTGTATTTAGAGGACTCCCTGCAGATGCGTAACCTCACACGCTCTTCTCCTGGACCTTTAGGGGAAACATGTAATACGCTGAGCCCCCCAGAAATGTGCTGTGGCCCTTCTAGTTCTTCCCAGGGGCTTTCCCTCAAGCAGATATGCAATAAACACAACCCCCCTCCACTTCCGTGGAGTCATGATTCCAACCGCCCGTCTGCAGGATGGTGACTGAGCCTCCTTGGGGCCCCTTGGTGCTTTCAGACATGTTGGTGTCTTCAGCAGTGCAGCCAGGGTCGGGGGCAGCCTTCCCAAGCAGGGCCGACCCTTTGGCTGATGGGAGAAATGAAGCTGGTCCTACAGCTAAGCTCTTCAGACGGCCCATCTTAAATGCACACAGGAGGCAGGGGCTTATGTGAAAATAGTTAATTCTCCCCTGGTGGCTCAGTGGGTAAAGAATCCGCCTGCAGTGCAGGAGACCCAGGTTCAATGCCTGGATCAGGAAGATCTCCTGGAGAAGGGAATGGCAACCCACTCCAGTATTCTTGCCTGGAGAATCCCATGGACAGAGCAGCCTGGCGGGTTACAGTCCATGGGGTCATAGAGAGTCGGACACGACTGAGCCACTGGGGAAGCGCATGTGGTCAGCAGATGGACCCTAAGACAACCTGTAACTCCTGCTCCTGGCATTTCTTCTGCACCACAGACTGGCCAAGGGGGTGGGGGTCCCCCTTGGGGTTATGTTTCTTTACAGGAGACTCCATCTCTGCAGACGCTGGGGTGACCTCATGCCGTGAGGGGCTGCGGGGGTCCCTAGGGCCTGAGGGCATCTGGGGGGCTGCTCTCCACACGGGCTGGTTCTTTGCGGCGATGCAGAGCTTCGTTTCTTTTCCTCCCTGCAGAGGTCTGCCCGCCACTTCTCCCGTTGGACACTCAGGCCCACCTGGCCGCTCCGACAGCAGCTCGCGGAGACGGTCGCCCCCGAGGGCCTCTCCTGGACAGGTGGCCAGGGATTCAGACACATGCTTCCTGCGCCTCCAGCCTGCACGGCCCCCTCCTTGCCCGTGAGAGACTGAGGAGAGCTCTCTGTTCCACCTATACTCTCTCCCACTTTCTTCCAGATGGTGGACCATTCATGTCTTTTTTTTTTCTTCTTTGCAGGAAAAAAAATCCTATTTGAATTCTGTAAGAAGAAACTTAGCAGGTAACACAACACAGGAAGAAAATTCACCCTTCCATGTCATTTTTACACGCGGCTGTCACTGCCGAGCACCGAGAAAAGCCTCGTCCTACACTCACTGGGACTTCACATGCGTGTGGTCTGGGGGAACTTCTAATTTAAGGCTTCTAGAACGCGTCCCTGTTTCTGGAAAGCACAGGTGGGTCGGACCGGCTGCCAGGACCCGGCCCGATTCACCTTCCCAGCGCCCGCCAGCCGCCCGCCCGCCTGCCAGGACGAGCATCCATTTCTCTACGGCTGCCACTCGTGCCTGTGTGACTCTATCAAATAACCATTTGTCTTGAGGTCTTGTCTGAAATAATTTGAACTGCCAAATCCTGAAATGAATAGGTTTTGTTAACACAAAAGGCTAAGGGACTGGTTGGAAATTTTAAAGAGCTCCCCAGTCCCCGAGACTTAACGGATCACATTGTTTGGCTCCCAGGCATCCTTTTGTCAGAACCCCCGCCTCCGTGGGCCAGGATGATGGATGGTCCTGCTGCTGGAGGTGGGGAGAGCGCGCGAGGGCGGGGCTGGGAACTGGCTAAGTACTTCTGGGCGCTCAGACCTCCCCGCGGCGTGCAGCCAGCCGCCCCGTGATTTATAAACTGGGCTGCTGACGGACCGTCTCCGGAGCGGCCGAGGCGGGCCAGGGCCTCGTTGTCCGGAGCGCTCAGACGCGCCTGCCTCTGGAGGCAGCATCACAGCCAGCAACCCGGGGGTGACCGAGGCTCGGCCATCAGCCCCAGAGGAGTCACCCCCCCATTTTGGACTTGGGTGCCGGGGCTGCAGGCTCCCGGTGGTCAGGGTCCATGGTGGGCGTGTGCAGAGGGAGGGGACCACTTGCCCAATCAACGTGACTGGAGGGTCGCTGGCCGGCCATGGACCTGGGCAACCTGCCCGGCCTTCGTCCTTTCTCTGTGTCCCCTTGGCCCCTCTGAGGACCTGGCCCCGGCTGCTGCTGAGACATCCGGCTAGCCCCTCCCCCGGGCTCCTGCCCACCTGACTTGGCTCCCCCAGGGGCCTTCCTTCTGAGCTGGGGGTGAAGCCACATGTGTGCGTGCAGCCCCCCAGACCTGCCAGCTGCTGTTGGGGACTGGCTGGACACTCCACTCCAGGCTGCCAGGCTCCACCGGGGCTCCCTCCCCCAGCTCCTCTCCCACCCAGGGGGAGGGGTGGGCAGTGGCCTGGGCCTCACGGTGACTGGAGTGCAGGGCGGGGACGCTGCCTGCCGGTGTTTCAGTGTCTGTTGAGATAACGGTTCCAGCCGGAGTCAGCCTCTCTGCGATTCGCAGATGAAGGTAGAGGCCTGGCTCCGTGGCCACAGGTGAGCAGTGAGCTGGTCAGTCGGCGAAGACCCATTCCAAGAAGAAAAGCGCTCTCAAGGCTCCCCAGAGGGAGACTCCGAAGTCACTTCAGTCTGCGCTGAACTCGGCAGGACTTGAGTGTGTCTAAAGGCGGAAGGTGCGGGGAGCGATCTCGCGGTCAGACTCTGCACATGTCAGTCATAATGAACAAGGCGCTTTGCTCTGAGACATGTAATCTCTTCCTCAAATGCCTTTTGCAAGGCAAGGAGGTGCAGCTAGTGAATTATCCCATGGCTCTAGATACTGGGTAATTAACACCACTTCCTTTTAGGCGTTTCTGCAACTCCTGCCTTTTGCAGAATGTAGACGTGAAACCGGGAAAGCACTTGGTGAGACAGGTGGGAAGGGTGAGCTAAAAGCGTGGTTCCAGAGTTCTCTGGAGGAAACCTGGAGACCTCAGGGAAAATATTACTTCTGCAGAGAGATTTCTGTACCTAGGACAAGACAGAAGTGGGTAGGCCAGAGGGACTGTCTCCCTTCGGGGGGAATGTTCCCTTCTCCTACAGAGATGAGTTTTCGTCTCCTGTGGTTGGTTTTTGAAGCCAACAAAAGAGACTATCAACTCAGAGTAGAGTTTAATTTGTTGGCTCAAGGAACCTGTGATAGCTTACTTTACTTCCATCATGAAGAATTCCATTCACTGGCCCAGGGTCACGCAGGAAGGACTGAAAAGGGACCTCCTGGTGGCTTTCTCCAGAAACGGGAGTATTTCCTCTTTCTTTGGGCTTCCAACACACTTTCTCTCTGTTTGTTTTTCCCCAGATCTTTAGAGCATGTATCAGTTTTGCTAGGGGAAATTTGATTTAAACAGTTAATGAATATCACATTGTTCCTTTTGAAGGAACAGGAGCTGAAAGACAAAAATGAGAGCGTGTGGCTGTTTGCTCCTCAGAGGGAGCCTCAGTTCTCAAAAGAATTCAGTGTCACCTGCTCCGTGAGCCAAATCAGCAGTAAGCTTATGCCAAGGTGCTGGTTTGCCTTCCTTCCACTTCCAGAAACAATGGGAAGGGTATGGAATTTGGCATCTAAATGACATGGTCACATCCTTAAATGCTGCATCTCACTGTATATATCTGAGCAAGGGACCTCGCCTTTCTGGGACAGCAATTAGATAACGAAGGTTTCTCTCGCTCGTGGCATGCCCCGAGCACTGCTGTAAGCTCTATCGCACATCATACTTTGTCAATCCTCATGACAGCCCCAGGAGAGAAGCGCTGTTCTTATAGGAGAGGAAACAGGCACAGAGAAGCCAAGTGACCTCCCCAGGGGTGCACAGCTGTCAAGAGGCAGAGCCTGGTGGCCTGACTCCAGACCCGAGCAAATCTAGATCGGCTCTGAGGTTATTATAAGGATTAAGAAAACCGTGTGATGCGCTAAACACAGGCTCCTTGTCCTTTCAGCCAGTCATGGGGCCGGCTAGCCTGTTAAACCCAGCAACAGGTGCTCTTGAAGTCGGCCAAGCAACGCTCATTTGTTGTGGGAAAGCTTCTCTCACCGGAGCCTAATGATGTGCCGTTTTGGATTCATCTCTCCAGGAGCCGAGGTCCTTCGCTGAACACTCCAGGGCTCCTGATAAGCAAAAGATCTAAACCTCCTTCATTTCTCTAACCCGCCATGTTGTAATCCTTTGTAACGAACAGCGGACTGAACGGTAACACAGGGTCAGTTCACGCTGCCAACTCAACTTGGCTTCCCAAAGGTAAGTTACACTAAAACAACAAAACCTCGACCAAAACCCGAAGCCAGAACAAGAAAAGAAAACACGCCCCCTCCAGCAAACCACACTGGATTTACGAGTGGCCCATGTGAGAAACCTGGATTTTCCTCATCACTCATAAATCATTCACCCCTGAAACTATTCCTTTCAGTCTATTTGCAACTACCAAATTGTAGACCCATTTGCTGGACCTAATGGGAAAAAGAAGCCTGACCTGTCAACATTTGGAGAACAAAGAATGTATTTATACAAAAGTGTTGTACAACATAAAACGGTTCGGGTAATTGACCTTTGGGGTGGGAAGATCTGGGGAGAGAAAGCAACATTTATTTAGATTCCACATTTCCACATCTGCAGCAGGTACTCTGCGTCCGCCGAAACTGCTGAGGCATCCCTGGAAAGTTTATTTTGCTATGGGTTGTTTCATCTTCAACCAGTTGTAGTATTGATTTCTCTCCATGGATTAATTATCAGAG
Organism: Hydropotes inermis; assembly: GCA_020226075.1. Classification (NCBI taxonomy): domain Eukaryota; kingdom Metazoa; phylum Chordata; class Mammalia; order Artiodactyla; family Cervidae; genus Hydropotes; species Hydropotes inermis. The sequence goes on from CM035283.1 coordinate 1,273,111, forward strand.
GCAGTTTCAGGCTTCCCTGAGCTGGACGGAAGGAAAAATGATGTTTTCATTTCAGTGAAGCCTGTTGGCAATTGTGCCTGAGTTTCTCCGGAGCCTTGGCTTCGACAAATGGCAGAGAAGGACTGCAAATGGGCTTATTCATCTCCTCTGTGGTTGCGGAGTCCTGGCAGGGTCTAGGGGCTCAGGAAAGTGGGACTTCCCGTGGTCCTCTGCCCCTGCTTGTGGAAGGAGCCTTCAGTCCCCGGGGGAAAGGGAGAGAAATCATGGACTCTCACAGACGTGGAAGTCAGGTTTATTTATGGCACAGCCGGGGCCAGACGGAGGGAGGTTTAGACGGTTCTCCAGGACAGGGGGCTCACCACGGGCGCCAGGGGGCTCTCCTCTCAGGCACCTGGGTGCAAAGCCACCTCCCAGGACCAGGGCTGTGAAAAGGGCTTTGAGAGTCACTTCTGTAGATCCGAAGGATCCACATGATAAGGATGGACAGAACGCTTACACCCAAACTCTTTTTCTGAGAGTGAATTCCGAGAGGCAGAGAAACAATAGCGCTTTACACTCCAATGTCAGCGTCACCTTTCTTTCAGTGTGTTGTGGTGTTTCTCAGCTTTGAGAACACCTCTGGATGGAGGAGCAGGGCTCCTGATTTCCACAATGTTTCGACCGTTAGACGTCTGGTTGGAGCGGGGCTGGGGGGAGAAAGTTAAGTTTCAGGCAAGTGGCAGGATTTTTCCGGTGCTTAGTGGGGCGGGAGGCATGTTTTCTCTGAGAATTTAAATAGAACTTTCAGACATCTTTTTCTTTCCTCATTTATTTTTTCTTTAGAAATGCAATAAGGTGAAGTGTCATTGGGGCTTCTCAGATGAGCCAGATGGTAAAGATTCTGCCTTCAATGAAAGAGACCCAGGTTCCAACCCTGGGTCAGAAATAGCCTCTGGAGGAGGGCATGGCAACCCATTCCATGTACTCCTGCCTGGAGAATTCCATGGACAGAGGAGCCCGGTGGGCTACAGTCCATGAGATCGCAAAGAGTTGGACACGACTGAGTGACTAATGCACACACTTACAAAATGTCATGTGGTCAAATAGAAACCAAAGAAAAAAGGCTGAAATAAAAATGTGTGTTTTTATCTTACCATCGAGATGTAATTGCGTTAATAATTACATGTTTTCTATATTTTTTTCAAATATGCAACAACAAGAAGTAGATGTTTTCCCATTCCTTGGTGAGCTTTTTCCACTAGGAACAAATACAGTGAATTCATCCCCTACAATTTTCTGTAGCGTCATTTCGCAGGGCTGCAAGGTGTGCTTAGATATCACTGTTTTCTTCCTTCCTCAGACCCCTTCTAAGTCGATGCACACAGAGTGTCTCCTATTTTTCACTGCAGACACCTGCACTGGATATTTCTGGACTGTGCCTTGAGCTTGTGGAGGTCTTGGGCGCAGCCTCACTTGGGGTGGCATGTCAGAGGTCAGAGATAGGGGACCCTGCATCCCCAGGACAGCCAGTGAAGTACACACTCTGGTCTCTGTTCTGACATAGTTTCCGGAGTCGTGTGTGGAGTGGATGGGCATTTGTCCAGTAGAAATGTCCGTTAGGGTTTTCCCAACCTTTTTTCTAAACTGACTGTTGTTCTCTTGCCTGGAGTTCGCTGCAAGTTTCCTTAGGTTTAAGAGTTATGTCAGCGCTTTCCCACCTTGGGTTGCAGAAACGCTTCTGCACCTTGCCTTTGGTTTTACCTACTGTGTCTTTCCACGTGCTTGGCATTTCAGTTTTGGTTTGTCAAACCCATCAAACTGGTTTTTCAAGAGTGTGTGCATTTGGTGGCACCTTAGAAATATCTCCTTATTCTGAGTTCATATAAATCTTCAGATATAGTTTACACCCTTATTGGGCCACATCGAAAACTTTAAATTATCTGGAAAGCGTTGATGGATGACATGTGAGGCATGGCTGGGTGGATCATATCCCCGAGTGGGTGTCGGGGGAGGGGCTTGGGGAGGGTGGAAAGAGGCGACAGAGTGGGGGGTGGTCACAGAGCCCGGGGGAGTCTCAGGGTCAATTCTTCTGTAGCCCCAGCGCTGGAAACTCACAACTGAATAACGCGGCTTTGTCGCAGTGCGGCATCCCCAGGGCCCTCATTACGTGCTTCTCAAAGTCTGTCCTTTCTGATCAGTTCACCAGGTTATCTAAAAGCGCCTTTCATACTGCTCACAGTTCCTAATTATTTTATTTACTTTAAGAGTATTTCTATGATGATCTCATTATTGTTAATGTTGTTTGTTATTGATATGCTTAGCGTCAGTCAGTTCAGAAAAAGGCTTGTGACGTATGCAAGGCTGATGCCCCTCTCCTGCTCATGACCTGTGTGTCTGATCTTCTCAGTGCAGACATTCCATATCTCCCTCTGCTGGAAGACTTCCCTGCTCTGGTCTTGCAGGTCAAGCCCAGCACACCTTTCAGTTCAGTTTAGTCTCTCAGTTGTGTCTGACTCTTTGTGACCCCATGAACTGTAGCACGCCAGGCCTCCCTGTCCATCATCAACTTCCAGAGCTTGCTCAAACTCCTGTCTATCATGTTGGTGATGCTATCTGACAATCTCAGCCTCTGTCATCCCCTTCTCCTCCCACCTTCAATTTTTCCCAGCATCAGGGTCTTTTCCAATGAGTCAGTTCTTTGTGTCAGGCGGCCAAATTATTGGAGTTTCAGCTTCAGCATCAGTCCTTCCAATGAACACCCAGGACTGATCTCCTTTAGGATGGACTGGTTGGATCTCCTTGCAGTTCCAGGGACTCTCAAGAGTCTTCTCCAACACCACAGTTCAAAAGCATCGATTCTTCAGTGCTCAGCCTTCTTTATGATCCAACTCTCACTTCCAAACACGACTACTGGGAAAACCATAGCTTTGGCTAGACGGACCTTTGTCGGCAGAGTGACGTCTCTGCTTTTTATACTTAGCATAATGGCTTCCATTTTGGGATTAATTTGGGAGGAATGGTATTTGGATGGACTGTCTGTCCTGGGCCTTCTCTAGTCCTCGTTGGCAGCTGCTCCCGGCCACGGGTGGCATGTTTTTCAACTAAGGCTCACCACTGGACCTTCCTGGCACGCTGCTAGGAGCCTGCATCCCAGATGCTCCCCAGATGGCTGGGGTCTTTGGGTGGGCCTTGTGTTTGCAGGAATGCATGTCTCCACATGTGTCTGAGGACACTGCTGCTGATGCCAGTCTGGGGGCTGCTCTTCAGGGCTGACTCAGGACTGGTCTCTCTCTGCACACCTCTGCTGAGTCGCTTCAGTCATGTCTGACTCATTGTGACCCCATGGACTGTAGTCCTCCAGGCTCATCTGTCCATGAGATTCTCCAGGAAAAAATACTGGAGTGGATTGCCATGATGTCCACCAGGGGATCTTCTCAACCTAGAAACTGAATCCATGTCTCTTATGTCTTCTGCATTGCTTTTGAACTGTGATGTTGGAGAAGACTCCTAAAAGTCCCTTGGACGGCAAGGAGATCAAACCAATCAATCCTAAAGGAAATCAACCCTGAATATTCATTGGAAGAACTGATGCTGAAGCTACAATACTTTGGTCACCTGATGCAAATAGCTGAGTCATTGGAAAAGACCCTGATGCTGGGAACGATTGAAGGCAGGAGGAGAAGGGGACGACAGAGAATGAGATGGTTGGGTGGCATCACTGATTCAATGGACATGGATTTGGGCAAACTCCAGGAGATGCTGAAGGTCAGGGAAGCCTGGAATACAGTAGTCCATGGGGTCACAAAGAACTGGACACCACTGAGCGACTGAACACCAGTTGGCAGGTGGGTTCTCTACCAGCAGGGCCACCTGGGAAGCCCAGTCTGCCTCTGGTCTTAATCATGTTTAAGAGGCCAGTTCATTGTTTTTGAGTTTTCCTTCTACTGTTTAAAGAGTGAAGCAGACAATAGAATATTCTTTTAAATTCCTTCAGGGAGGACGTTTTTGCCGGTTAATCCATTTTCTTAATTGTTTAGAGTGATGATTACCATCTCACTCCCTTCTTGGTGAGTTCCCTGAGGGTGAATCCACACTGTAGCTGCTGTGAGGGGGTGCGGCTCCCAAGGATCCCAGGAAACAGAAAGGAAGACAGTATCGATCCTTGCCAGTGACGAAAGTGAACTGGAGTGGGAATGTCTCCATTGCCCCTTGGCTCCTGGGACTGGTGGGTGAAGTGGGCAGAGAATGAAAGGACCCTGGAAGCAGGGCTCTGACTTGCATGCAAAATGGGCTGGTTCAGCCTGAACACGTCTAAACAGCTGCAGCGTCATCAGGACCTTTTGAATGTATGCTGAGTATCCCAGATGGAATCTGGATAAAAAAGTGAGTCAGACATCCACAGCCCATTTATCACGGGGTCCCTTGCTGGGAAAATGCCTGATTTATTCGTAAGTCAGGGCCTGTCATCTTCCCTAGTCATAATCACTGTGATTTGTAATGCATACAGCCTATGATTTATTTAAAGGTAAATTTATTTCAAATAACTGAATGCGAATGTGAATGAAATACAGGCTGTGAGTGAATGATTTAAAGGCTTGCCGTGCAGGAGGAATCTTGTGCAGACCTGGGCTCCCTCTGCCAGCGGCCGGCAGAAGGATGGGCTTGGAAGAGTGTCTTCACACAGCTCTCTGAGCACGTGGGAGGGAGGGACAGCTTCCCTCGAACCCTGAAGCGTGGACTCGGGGTGCTGGGCCTGGCAGGGAGCCACCGAGTGGTGCTCCCGCCCTCCCACCCGGAGGAAGGCGGCCTTTCTGTGTGGATCTGTGTCCCCGGGATGTCTTTGCTTGGCCAGCCCCCTGCTCCACCCAGAACGTCTCCACGTCCCGCCGTGACTCCTGGGGCTCTCTATGGGGCAGGTGGGGAGCTCCCTGCCGGCATCTGTCCACACCCCTCGAGCCCCTGAAGTCCTCATCCGGCCCTCCAGCTTCCAGCCCTGGGGTCAGGCCGGGGTCAGGCCCGTGAGATCTGGAAGCATCATGGAAGAACCCCCGCCCCCCAGGCCACGGCCTCTCCTGAAGTTGGCATCCGCAGTTACCCCAGCATTCTTTAGGGTCCTGGACTGTCTCCAGACCCTCAATTCCCAACTGAAATGCAGAGCCCACTGGAGTGAGGACCCTGGCAGCCTCCTTCCTGCCGCAGGAGGTGGGGACCCCTGAGGTCGGGAAGGACCCGAGATTCAGGCCTGATGGGCAAGGCCGGATGCCCACAGGTAGTTAGGGCCACTCGGGGGCTTCCCACACACGGTGTCTGAGAGCAGGGCGCGTGCTGCCCGGGAGGGGCCCTGGGCCTCTGTGCCCTCAAGCCCCTCAGGTCCAGCTCCCCGCTGCCGGCCTGCCTCACTGCAGGGGGGGCCGCTCTAAGCTCCTTCCATGGGTGTCCCCAGGCGAGCAGGTTCAGCACTGAGCCAGGGCCGAGCTGGGCCCACGGGGGAGGCTCCGAGCAGGGCCTGGTGGGCTGGGCCCGTCCTTAGCTACCCCACCGGGCCTTCTGCCACCAACGGGGTGGCTGGGAGCCCCTGCCTCCAGTGGCCGTCTGCTGCCCGAAGTGAAGTGAAGTAAGTTTTGCTCAGTTGTATCTGACTCTTTGTGACCCCATTGACTATACAGCCCACGGAATTCTCCAGGCCAAAACACTGGAGTGGGGAGCCATTCCCTTCTCCAGGGGATCTTCCCGACCCAGGAATCGAACCTGGGTATCCCGCATTGCAGGCGGATTCTTTACCAGCTGAACCACCAGGGAAGTCCAAGAATACTGGAGCGGGTAGCCTACGCCTTGTTGGATTTTCCTGACCCAGGAATTGAACTGGGGTCTCCTGCATCGCAGGCGGATTCTTTACCAGCTGAGCTACGAGCTGCCCAAGGACACGGGTCAAGTGTGTGAATGGGATGGCTGTCCCCCCACTGTCTTCAGGCTCCACGTCTGGCCCCACATCTCTGTCCCCCCACGGCATGCGTCCTCAGCTAGGACCCCCTGTGCCAGCCGGGCAGATGGTCTCAGGGCGTGCTCCTCCCGGGGCCCAGCCCCCCCCACACACGGGGCAGCCTGAGAGTGGACTCCCGGGAACGCGGAGCCTCATCTCCACACGGGAGCTCGAGGCGCGGTCAGAGCAAACCCGGCGATCACGTCGTCACAGTGGAGCGTCACTCCTGGGCATCATGCGGCCGCATATAGAATGTGGAGCATGTAAGGCGGTCAGAGACGATGACAAAGCCGAAGGGTGTGTCCCCACGAGTCACACACACAGGCCAGCGGAGGGAAGCTTCCTGCAGCCTTCGGAGGCTGAGTTCACGGGGAGGCCCGGAGGCCAGGGTGCTGAGGGACTGCAGGTTTGATTTGTAGACTCAACCCTGAGGGCTAGGGTGACATTTCCTTCGAGCTCCGTAAAGCTGGGTGGGTGGGACCCACACCTCCCGGAGGAGCCCCAAGCACAGACATCCCCATACAAGGTGGGCCAGGAGACCAGATGGAGGGGCTGCCCCATCCTGACTGTATCAATAGCCTCCACCGCACTTCAGTGCAATAACACCGTTTAATAGCCACTTGTGAATCCCGCATTTCGTTGCCAATTGCAGGGTACAAACCGTCTGTTTATGGTGATGGTTTAAGGCTTAGTGATGCTCTGGCCCAGAATCCGGCCTCTGGGTGCACTTTAGTTGCTGTTTGTGAGGAGGGCTAACGAGACGACCCAGAGCGGAGACCCTGCGTGATTCACCGCCCGTCTTCCCGAGTGTTCGGCTCAGTGAACCAGCCTGGGTGACTCACAGCACGTTTCCCGTTTCCTCTGAAGCCGCAGGTCCCAGCGCCTCCGGCCGAGGTGGGGTTACCTCTGAGCACTTGCTGGGGTGGTGAGCCCCCCTCCGGCCTGCGGGCCTGCCCTTGCCCAGCCGCCTCCCTGCTCGGGGGCCAGGATGCCCGGACGATGCCCGCCCCTCCCTCTGGACCTGGGTAAGGTGTGTCCTTACTGAAGGGGATGTGCACCGGAGCTGGGGCGGGGCTGTTCCCGCTCAGACACCGCGCAGCTCTTAGCCTGGCCCGGGACGCAGGGAGGTAGACAGCGAGGAAACGGGCTTCACACAGACTCTCAGGAATGCAGACGCAGAAGTTTTCCAAGGTCTGCCCAGCCCCCGCCCTGCCCCGCTCCGCTCGAAAGGACTTGTACTGAAGAGTGTTGCAGATGTGAACCAGGAGTGACCTTTAATCTTCATCGCGCACCAAATTGTCCGTTTTGGCTGCTGCAAGATATTAAGAGGCAGGTCTGACAGCATTTATGAAATGAAAATATTTCCTGCCGTATCAGTGGGCAAGAAATGTCACAGCCATCAGCGATTTCTGCCTTCCCAAGGTGAATGAGGTCTCCCAAAACGGAACACAAGGCCTGTAGTCCAGCAGATGCCTCCGCCACCTCCCATCATCCCCCGGTTCCCACCTGTGGTGACTTCCCTGAGGACCTGGCGAGGGGGCAGGGATGCCAGAAGTAGCCATCTGCCACTCCTTCAGGGGAACAAGGAGACAGAATTGGCCCCAGAGAGCTGAGGTGCTAAGAAAGGAATGAGTTCAGTGAGCCCAGAGGCCTGCATTTTTCCCTGCGCTGAACGCCAAATTCCTTAACCTGATACCTGAGCCTTGACGCTCAGACTGCCTGCTCCCTTTGCTGCAAACTTGTGAGTGCACAGCCTGCCTCCCCTCCGGCCTCCTTGGAGCAGTTTTCTCAGGTCTGCTGAGACACTGTCTCCCAGGCTCCAGTCCTAAACATCCCCACCAAACAAAATAACTGTCTACTTTCAGGTGGTGACTGTATTTTTTTGGTTGACATTTACTTCTATGGGCTTATTACCAAGAAAGGTCCACCTAGTCAAAGCTATGGTTTTTCCAGTGGTCACGTGTGGATGTGAGAGTTGGACTGTGAAGAAAGCTGAGCGCTGAAGAATTGATGCTTTTGAACTGTGGTGTTGGAGAAGACTCTTGAGAGTCCCTGGGACTGCAAGGAGATCCAACCAGTTCCTTCTAAAGGAAATTAGTCCTGAATATTCATTGGATGGACTGCTGCTGAAGCTGAATCTCCAATCCTTTGGCCACCTGATGCAAAGAACGGACTCCTTGGAAAAGACCCTGATGCTGGGAAAGATTGAGGGCAGGAGGAGAAGGGGATGACAGAGGCCGAGATGGCTGGATGGCATCACCGACATGATGGACATGAGTTTGAGTAAACTCCAGGAGTTGATGATGGACAGGGAGGCCTGGCGTGCTGTGGTCCATGGGGTTGCAAAGAGTCAGACACGACTGAGCAACTGAACTGATAACTGATCTACATGTTTATGCTTGTTAATTAACCCTCGAAAAGTCTCTAAGCCCCTTTTAATATTTGGAAATTAAGGCCCAGAAAGGGTGAATATGGTTCCCAAGATCACACAGATGTAAGTGGCAGGGCCTGAGTTCCAAATCCTAGTACATCACCAAGTACTGGGGTCTCCTCTCTGAACAACGCTTGGGGTGTTCCCAAATGTGCCCCCCTCTCCCCCGTCTGAGATTCCTGGGGTTGCCATTGAAAATTAACACAAACAAGGGGCTCAGAACCACATCCATTTACCCTCTCAGGGTTCTGGAGGCTGAACGTCTGAGATCACAGGTCTCAGAGCTTCACACCCTCAACCGGCTCTGGGGGAGGGGCCCTCCTGCCTCCACCGTCCATTCCTGGGGGCTCCAGATGTGCCTGGACTGCAGCGGCCTCCTGCCAACCTCTGCCCCATCGCACCTGTTCGCGAGCCTCCCCTGGCATCTGGGTGATAAGAATAAAATCACAGTGACCCTGGAGACTGACCAACTTGCCCAAACCACATGCCGTTTTCCCGCTGGTGCTTACCTTCTCAAGGCTATGAGACCACCGGATTCCAGACCTCTGGCTACGTGCCTGCAGGATTCAGCTACAGGCTAAACATTAACCACCCCTTCAGAGAATTCTTCATTGCCGGGGTATAAGAGAGACCCTGTCAGAACGGGAGGCTGCTGGTTCCCCTCGCGGGCCAGTCGGCCTCTCATTCGCTCTGATAAATTTCCTTTTCTTGCCTGGCTGCCCGGCTCACTCTCTTTTTCTCTGCGCTCGCCTTACACGGGAGTCTATTCTCCATAACGACACTGGTCACATGGGTAATCCCACAATGTACTCGTCTCAAAGTCCTTGGCTTAGACTGCAAAGGCCGTTTTTTCCCAAACAAGATGACATTCACAGATTTCTGGAGTTGGGACACGGACCTCTTCTCGGGGTAACCCTTCAACCTGCTCCAAGCCCGAATAGCCATTACCTCTGGACAGAGGGTGCCAGGCATGCATTTATTTGCTGAATAAGCGATCCTCCAGTGTCCGCCCAGCCCTCACACTGCTGTGTGCAGCAAACGCATGGGGTGGGCACGACCCGGGCCTGGCGTCCTCTACCTCAGCTGGACACCTTACCCAGGAGACAGCATGGATTGGGGAATTCCACACAAGAGGGTGGGGTTGTCTATGTCTGCCCAACAGAAGCTTGGTGGTGGAAAGAATAGGACTTGAGCCTTTTAGATACTCAAAGCACTTTAACACCTAATTAAAATGCTGGACATGAACACATATACACAATGGAATATTACTCAGCTCTTAAAAAGAACGCATTTGAATCAGTTCTAAAGAGGTGGATGAAACTGGAGCCCATTAAACAGAGTGAAGTCAGAAAGAAAAACATCAATACAGTATATATGGAATTCAGAAAGATGGTAATGATGACCCTGTATGTGAGACAGCAAAAGAGACACAGACGTAAAGAACCGACGTTTGGACTCTGGGAGAAGGCGAGGGTGGGATGATTTGCGAGAATAGCACTGAAACATGTATGTTACCATATGTGAAATAGACCGCCAGTCCAAGTACGATGCATGAGGCAGGGCGCTCAGGGCTGGTGCACTGGGATGACCCTGAGGGATGGGGCGGGGAGAGAGGTGAGAAGGGGGTTCGGGATGGGGGACACGGGTATACTCATGGCTGATCTGTGTCAAAGTGTGGCAAAAACCACTACAATATTAGAACGTAATTAGCCTCCAATTAAAATAAATAAATTAATTAAAAAAGAAAAATCGCTGGAGTAGACTCGACCTCTAAACTAACCGGTATTTGCTATGACTAACAATATGCTTTCATTATTGACGAGTAATAACGTGGATTCCTAAAGTCAGGACTGGCCCGGAGGTCAGACCTTAGCAAAGCTGAGGCTCCCGATCTGTAAGCACAGGTGTGCTCTGCACTTCCCTCGTCTCCTCTGATAACCTGAACACGGGGTTTTATTGTTTTTACTTCACAGGTCTTGCTTATCTTTTATCCAATGTACCTCTGAGTATTTAATGTGCTTTGAATGCTCCTGTGAATGGTATTGTTTTGTTTCTTAATTTCCAGTAACTCATTGCTAGTATATGCAAACATGATAGATTGTTCTACATTGACCTTGTACTCTGAAACTGTGGTAAAATCTCTGATTAATTCTAGTAGCTTTTGTAGATTCTGTGGGGTTTTATATATAAAATGATTGCCTCAGCTGAAAAATAAAGGAACTTTGATTTTTTCAGTCTGGAATACATCTATATCTATGCACTGTGTGCTTAGTCACTCAGCTGTGACTAAGAGCTGGAACCCGCTGAGACCCCATGGACTGTAGCCCACCAGGCTCCTCCGTCTGGGGCTTCCCTGGTGGTTCAGCTGGTAAAGAATCCGCCTGCAATGCGGGAGACCTGGGTTCCATCCCTGGGTTGGGATCTCCTGTGGGAGGGAAAGGCTACCCACTCTAGTATTCTGACTGGAGAATCCCCCCGGACTGTTTAGTCCCTGGGGTCACAAAGAGTCAGGCAGGACTGAGTGACTTTCACTTTCACTTTTCAGGCTCCTCTGTCCGTGGGGATTCTCCAGGCAAGAATATTGGAGTGGGTGGCCACACCCTCTTCCAGGGGATCTTCCTGACCCAGGGATCGAACCCAGGTTTCCTGCATTGCAGGTGGCTTCTTTACCAGCTGAGCTTCCAGGGAAGCCCATCTATATCTGTATATGTATCTGTACCTATGTCTATATCTGTTTCTTTGTCTACCTACATATCTGTATCATTTATGTCTGTGTATCTGTATCTGTATCTATGTGTATAGGTATGTCTGCTTCTGTTTCTATGTCTGTATGTCTATCTATTTGTTGTTGTTCAGTTGCTAAGTCGTGTCTGGCTCTTTGCGACACCGTGGCCTGCAGCATGCCAGGCTCCTCTGTCCTTCACCGTTTCCCGGAGTTTGCTCAAAGTCATGTCCATTGAATTGGTGATGCTATACAACCATCTCATCCTCTGCCACCCCCTTCTAGAATCTTTTGTCTTCACTCTTTCCCAGGATCAGGGTCTTCCCCACTGTGTCCGCTCTTTGAATCAGGTGTCCAAACTATTGGAGCTTCAGCTTCAGCATCAGTCCTTCCAATGAATATTCAGGTTTGATTTCCTTTAGGACTGACTGGTTTGATCTTACTGTCCAAGGGACTGTCAAGAGTCTTCTCCAGCACCACAATTCGAAAGCATCAGTTCTTTGTTGTCCAGTCTTCTTTATGGTCCAGCTCTCACTTCCACACATGACTACTGGAAAAACCATAGCTTTGACTATACAGACCTTTATTGGCAAAGTGATGTCTCTGCTTTTTAATGTGCTGTCTGGGTTTGTCATTGCTTTCCTTCCAAGGAGAAAGCTTCTTTTAATTTCATGTCTGCAGTCACCATCCACAGTTACTTTGGAGCCCAAGAAAATAAAATCTGTCACTGCTTCCATTTTCTCCCCTTCTATTTCCCATGAAGTGATGGGATCGGATGTCATGATCTCAGTTTTTTAATGCTGAGTTTCAAGCCAGCTTTTTCACTCCCTTATTTCTCCCTCATCATCAGGCTCTTTATTTCCTCTTTACTTTCTGCCATTAGAGTGGCATGCATGTCTATGCATGTCTATATCTGTCTATATAACTATTTGTTTAGTTGCTAAGTTGTGTCTGACTCTTGCGACCCCATGGACTATAACCCACCAGGCTTCTCTATTCATGGGATTTTCCAGGCAAAGATACTGGAGTGGATTGCCATTTCCTTCTCCATGGGATCTTCTTGACCCAGGGATCGAATCCGTGTCTTCTGTATTGGCAGGCATGCTCTTTACCACTATGCTACCAGGGAAGACCTTACATACATATCTAAATCTGTACTTACATATCTGTACCTATATCTACATCTGTATCTTTAGCTGTATCTTTAGACCTGGGCTGACCAGCCTCTCCAGTACAACGTCAGATAGCAGTGATGGGAGCAGATACCCTGGCTCATCCCTGGTCTCAGGGCGCAGGGGGATAATCTTCCACCATCAAGTGCAGTATTAGCTGTAGTTATCTTGGTTCTTGATTGTTCGTAGTTAACTTTTATTAGGTTGGGAAAGTTTTCTATTAGTATGCTGAGAATTTTTATTGGAAATGGATATTGGATTTTGTTAAACGTGTTTTCTATACCTATTACAATGACCATATGAATTTTCTCTTTTGTTTTGCTAATGTGGTGGATTGCTCCAATTAATTTTTTAAATTTAAAGTAACCTTGCCTTTTGTGACAAACTCCATCTAGCTACAACATATCATTTTTAGATGTATTGGCTTGATTTACTAAAATTGCTAAGAATCTGCATTTATAAGAGATATTGGTTTGTAGTTGTCTTGGAATATCTTTTTGTGTGATTTTGGTAGTATTAGTGTAAATACTGGCCAAAATAACTTGGAAAGTATTGGCTCTTCTTTAGTTTTTTGGAAGAATTTGTGTAGACTTGAACTTTGAAAGGTCAATGTAGATAGATATCCCCTTAACTGGAAAATTTAAGAGGGATTCCACCTCAACTTTTTCATGTACAAATATTTTTAACTACAATTTCAACTTTTGTAATGGATGTAGAGCTGTTCAGGTTATTATTTCTTTTTGAGTAAAATTTGATAGCCTGTTCTTTTAATAAATTTATTTTTTTTCATCTAAGCTGTCAACTTCAAGGGCATAGAGTTATTTGCATTATTCCTTTATTTTGCTTTTAATATCTATAGAATCTGCAGTGATGTCTCATTTCTGTTATTGCAAATTTACATCTTTCCTTTGTGAGGTATAGCTAGAGGCTTGTTAATTTTATTGCGTTCAAAAAACTACTTTCAGTGCCTTTCTTTTCTTTGTTCTTTTTTTCCCATGCCTTCAGTTTCTGTTCTTACCCTCCTTTTTTCATTTTTCTTTTGTTGAAGCAGAGGTAATTAACTTGATATCTTTCTTCTTTTATAATACAGATATTTTAGCTTATAAATAACATTTTTAAGATGCACCCAAATGTTGTGAAATGTTATGATTTTCACTCAGTTCAATTTTTTTCCTTATATTTTTCTTTAGATCTATTTTTTTTTTCTTAGATCTATTCTTTGGGACACTTATTTTAAGTGCTTTACTTAGCTTACAGATATTTAGAGTTTTTTTCTTTTTTTTGGTTATTTGATTTCAAATTTAATTTCACTATAGTTGGAAAAGATGGCTCGTATGATTTGAATTATTTCAGATTTACTAAGACTTGTGTTATCTTCTAGAACATGGTATGTCTTGGCAAGTGTTTTGTGCGTCCTTGAAAAGCATGAATATTCTGTACTTGAAAACAATGTCTATTTGCAGCTTAGGTTGTATGAGTTTCAAGTTTCCTGTATTCTTACTGATTTTCTCTCTGCTTGCACTATAAGTTATTAACGGAAAAGGGTTGAAATCTCTGCCCTTAATTGTTAATTTTTTTCTAAAACTACCACAGTTTCTGTAGTTTTTATCTGTTTGTGCTTTGTTATTAAATGCATGCATTTTAAAATATTTTTTGTTGTTTCTTGGTAGATCGAATGCTTGATTATTATGAAATAATCTTTATCTCTGGTAATATTTTCTGTTTTACTTTGCCTGATATTAATATGAACAATCCAACTTTTTGAAAATATCGTTAGCATGGTATTTTGCCTTCTTTATATTTCAAGTGGGTATTAAGGTTATACATATTTTTAGTGATGACTTTAGGGAATATTTAATTTTTCATTGTTCACTTTCAAATGATATTACACCACTTCGTGTACAGTATGACAACTGTATAATATACTCACAATTATCTTGGTCCTTGTACTATTGCTGTTATATTTTTATATACGGTATGGAGAAGGGAATGGCTGTCCACTCCAGTATTTGTGCCTGGAGAATCCCATGGATAGAGAAGCCTGGCAGGCTACAGTCTGTGGGGTCACAAAGAGTCGGACACGACTGAGGGACTAATGTGATATATATTATAAATACTTTAGTACACCATTGTCATTTTTCTTAAAATAGTCATCTTTTAAGAGAATTTTTTAAAAGAAAGAAATGTCATTTATATTTACCTTTTTTGATGCTCTTTATTTCTTTACTTTATTCTTTTCCACCTGGTGTCATTTTTCTTCTTAAAAGACATGTCTACTGGCTATGGATTATTTTTCAGCTTTTGTATGCCAGAAATTTATTTTGCCTTTATTTTTATTTTTATTTTTGCCTTCGTTTTTGAAAGTTATTTTGCTGGATATGTTTTGTGCTTTCTTTCAGAACTTTAAAGATGTTGTCTCAGAGTGTACACTATACAGAGTTATCATGGTATTACTGACTGTATCTCCCGTGCTGCTCACTATATCTGTGCCTTGGAATAGGGTTGTAATGACCATTTAACATCCTTGTTACTAATGATACTCTGTGTATTTCTGAGTCTATTTCTATCGATTGATTTTCTTCTCACTGTTGATCATGTTTTCCTGCTTCTTTCCACGCCTGGTAAATTTTATTAGACATTGTCGATTTTGCCTTGCTGGCTACCAGATATTTTTCATATTTCTATGAGCATCCTTAAGCTTTTTTCTGGATTACAGTTAAATTACATGAACAAATGTGACCCTTTTAGCCTTGTTTCTAAGCTGTGTGGTGCCAGGGGGCCCTTGGTTTGGGGCTAGTTTTGCCCTAGTTTTGCTATTGAGGTAATATCCTCCTGACTATCTGCCCAATGTCAGTTAATTGCATTATTTTTTCTCTCTATTCCCATGAGAACACAGGGGCTTCCCTAATGAATCTGCCTGGAAGGCAAGAGACACTGGTTCCGATCCCTGGGTTGGGAAGATCCCTTGGAGGAGGAAATGGCAGCCCACTCCAGTCCTCTTGCCTGGGAGATCTCGTGGACGGAGGAGCCCGGTGGGCCAGAGTCCATGCGGTTGCAGGAGTCAGACAGGATCTTGCTCCTGTGTGTGCTCTCGGGGCGTTTCTCTGCCCACTGAGAGCTTCCTCACAGGCACACGTTGGCTGTCACTCAGCTTTGCTCAGCAGAGCGATGTTTGACTTTGCAGTTCTTTGCAGCTTCTTATCTACATATCATTTCTCTTTCCAGGACCCTGACACCCGAGTTCTAGCTGCCATGTTTGCCACAAAATCCGATTCTTTTTTTTGTTTTTCAGCTCAGGAAATGCACTTGATTTTGCCTCATTCCCCCCTCTCCCCCACCACGGCACTGGCATCCTGACCTCTCTGAGCAGGAGCTGGGCAAGGCTAGGACCCGCCTGGCCTCTTCTCTCTCTCAGGGATCTCTGGCTTGTGCTGCCTGATTCCAACATCTGAAAACTATTATTATATATATATATATAAATAAGGACTATATATTTTTTCAAAAGTCATTTTTCAATTGTCTCAAGTGGGGCTAGTGAGCCCCGCCCTGGTTACTCCATCTTGATAGAAATCTTACTGTTTTTGAAAGTGACTTAAATCAGTGCCTACGTTAACAGCTTACCGTAAGGGAGCTCACACATTTAGCTAACATGTACTGAACAGCAGCGATTTCCGGGGCTTCACTCTCGATGCCAGGCTGTGGTGCTGAGCCGGCCAGACAGCACTCCTTCCCGTGTAGAGCTTACACTCCGTGAGGTGTAGACTGGCAATAAAGCAGATGGCATGGGGTGTCTGATGCTAATGAGTGCCATCAGAGAAAATAGACCTAGGCGGGCAGAACTGGGAATCTGGTTGTTGTGCATTTAAAATGCAGGGGCCATTGAGGAGAGGACATTGGTTCAAGTACTTTCACGACATGAGGGTGTGAGCTCTGTGGACACCTGGGTGGAAGAGAGCCAAGCCAAGGAGAGGCAAGGCGTGGCGCTGTCTGATGTTCCACCCCTGAGAAATAACTGGGAACATACACTATAGACTGAGCAGAGTGAAGTTTGAGAAGAGAGAGTGATAGGTACATCCGTAGTCTGTATTAGCATTAGAAAGAAAACTCTACTCTCCAGGCCTTTGGGGTGCAGATCATCAGAGATAGCTGAGGATAAACTTCCGACCCTTGTTTCCAGACAGGGGAACCTTGCTGGATGAGAATGAAGAGGTGAGTGCAGGATGGTCCCTTTCGGCAGTGGTTGTGCTGTGGGAAGAGGGGGAGGGTAACGGTGCAGCTGATGGGTGTGTCTAGGGGAGCCTCGAGCACTCATGAAGCTGCTTGTGTCTTCAGGTTACCCAGGAGGAGCAGAGACCCAAGAAGAAAGTGAGCAAGATGATGCATATTCTGGTGGCTGAGAGCACCTTAGTAACAACTGACAGTCTTCGTTTCTAACCTCTGTCGTGGACACTTTTTTCCATTCCAGTTCTATGGGGGAGTGTGGTGAGTGATAAATGTAGATCCTGGGATGTCCTGGGGCACATTTTTCTGACCCTTTAAATCTTAATGTTGTCTGTAGTAATGTAATAGTAATAACTGTTTCTCTCTTATAAGGGATTTCAGAAAGATGAATGATATTAGTATGCTCAAAGCTTTTATAACTCTGCCTGGAACACAGTAAATATACGTGTGGTAAGACCTCATCAGATATTAGCTATCCTGATCATCATCACCGTCTTCGCCACCACCATCACGACTGCTGTCATCATCAACAACATGGCCAACATCATCACTACCATCACCATCACAAACACCACCATCATTGCCACCACTGCTGTCACTACCACTGACATCTTCACCACCATCGTCAACATAACCACTGTATCATTACCACCATCACCATCACCACACCTTACCTTGACCATCGTTATCACCATTATGATCAGCAGTATAACTGACAGCATCACCCCTGTATCATCACCACCGTCATCAAGACCTAATCATCACCACCCTCACATCACCATCACCACTACCTTTATCTTCACCATCACCATCACCATCACCTTATCATCAATAACGTCACCACCTTCAGCATCATTACCACAACCATCCCATCACTGTCAACACTACTTTTACCATTATCACCATTATCATTACCATCACCACACCTTACCGTAACCATCATCACAATTAAAGTCAACAGCATAACCAAAATCGTCTTCATCATCATCACCACCTTCACCGTTTACCACCGTCGTCACCATCCATCACGACCACTGTCATCGTCAGCACTGTAATCACTGTGGTCACCACTGCACACGTCGTCACCATCACCATCAACAACATCACCGCCACCATGACCACGTCTCATCATCACCACCTTTACCACCACCGTCATTAACATCACCACCACCAGCATCACTGTCGCCATCACCACCTGCAGTATCACCACTCCCAACACCAGCATGAGCTTACTCCTGAAAAGCTCTTCTTCCTGGCCTCAATATTCAACCTTTATTACCATCTTCAGAGGAACAGTTGAACGACATGCGCTTCTGTCCAGGGCAGAAGATGAGAACTCTGTAAGCTGGGTGCCAAGGTAATCCTGTCATCAAGAAGAGTGAATAAACCCTTGATTTCAGATCTAAGAAATGACTTCCTCCTGCAGACAGAACTAGTTACACAGAGCCCCTACAGCTTCTAATCCTGCCCTTAGGTTCACAGATGGAAGGGATTCCACCAGCACCAGAGCGGAGTGAATTTCAATTTCAGTCATTTTATTGGCATGACAAGGCATACAGGAATTGCCAATGTTGATGCATCAAATTTTGGAGTCTCAGAGGGGCGGTCGAACACGTCTCTATTTCTCATCACTGTCTTTCCAAGTCGGAGTCAGGATGTAGCTACCTTAAGGTTGTTCCTGCCAAAATTTGGGCTTATTTCAGTTTTACAGTTTTTCTTCTTACTTCCGCTGTGACAGAATTTCTTGACCATTTTCAAAATTGGAGAAGAATATTGTCTATATTTCTGCATCTTGTAAGGAGGAGTAAAGCCATTTTCTGTCCAGTTTAGTGCTTCCTTATGACAACTATTGAGTCATGTTCCAATTACTTTTTCTGGTTAGTGAGGCCAATAGTTCAGAAGATAAGCTTAGATTATTGTAATTATTGTGCCTGTCAGGCAAAAATTGCAATGTTCAGGTACAGTCAGAGCTGGTCAGTTATTGAACACAGTTTAGTGATCACATGAGAACCATTTTAGGAATTGTTTCACCATCCTATCTTGAGATAAAATTATTGACCTTGAGATGTGACAGTTTGTGCAACAATCCATAGTACTTCTAAGAATTTTTTTCTCGTAGCATCTAGAGCACTGAATTATTACTTTTGTCTATTTCAATTTCTATCATGGAGTGCCATCATGGTTAGGGAAGAATCCAGTCAGAATATATAATATATATTGCATAGTAATAAAGCAAACTCTGGGAGATGGTGAAGGGCAGGGAAGACTGGCATGCTGCAGTCCATGGGGTCTCAGAGTCTGACATGACTCAGTAACTGAAGAAAAGCAACAGTAAAGTATTGTCTTTAACCTGATCTTTCTTTCCCTCATTTTTAAAAACCCAACACAGAAGTTGTAGAAATCCAAGAAAACACCGTGTTTTTCTAATATCCCCTAATTTTTCCTCCTAAATCTCCATTCCACACTTCTATAAAGGAATATCAGACATTAGAAATGGCATATAGTACCATAGATTAGAAAACTGTAGGTAAGTTTAGATATATCCTGACCCAGTTTTCTTAGCCCTACAGTATAATATAATCGCTTCAGCAAATTGAGGCTTTTCTGTATTTCTGGGCTTCCCTGGTGGCTCAGTCAGTAAAGAACTGAGTTGGTAGAGAACTGAGCCAGCAAAGAATCCACCTGCAATGCAGGAGACCTGGGTTTGACCCCTGGGTTGGGAAGATCCCCTGGAGGAGGGCATGGCAGCCCACTCCAGTGCTCTTGCCTGGAGAATCCCATGGACAGAGGAGCCTGGTGGGCTACAGTCCAGGGGGTCCCAGAGAGTCAGACACAGCTGAGCGACTAAACACAGCAAATAACATTATCTTTTCAGTAAATTGAGGCTTTTCTGATACTTCCTAAAAAATTAGTCTGAAAAATTGTGGTTTAAATGTTCTGTGCTACAACCCCCCCACTGCTCCATGCCAGGGACATGCCCAGACCCTGCCTAGCGAGTTTTTATTTTGGGGAATCTATTTCTGCACCCCTCTTCTAAGACCCCCTGTTGAATACTTTGCAATCATCTCCCCAGTGGTGAAAACGTTTTCAGCCAGGGCTGCATTTCAAACAGCTTTGCTTTCCCAAAGCCCGGAGGTGCCGACTCACGGTGCACAGAAGAAAACGGATAATGGAGCACTTTAATTAACGTGAATATGATGAAGTTTTAACTGAGGTTGATGGGCTCCAGTTAAGAATCAATCACTGTCTATTAATCCCCTGGTGGATCTGAGAATTTGTGAAATGAAACACCACCAAGGTGCTCACATCGGAAGAGGCGATTGCACAAGGGGACTTTGATTTATTGGACACCCGGCAGGACGGGTCTGAGGCAGTACCTGGGGCTCCGGGAGCCTGCAGGGCTTGTGTCGTGAAGGTTAGTCCTGCTCTCATTGCGTGTCACGCTCCGGTCTGCACTCAATCACCACCCCGCACTCTGAGGCCTGGGTTGATAAACATATTCATTATAGGAAGAACCATTCCTCAGACTGGTGATGCGGTGTGTTCCAGCGCAAGGGGAAGAGTCCCTGAGAGGGGCCCAGGGAGACCCCCCAGGAGCTAATGAGCTCCTTGGCAGTTTTCTCTGGGCGCAATTTTCTGAACACTGTGAACTCGGGGAGAGGGGCTTCCTCTGAGCCCTCAGTAGCCCGTAAGTGAAGTCACTCAGTCGTGTCCGACTCTTTGTAACACCATGGCCTGTAGTCTCCCGGGCTTCATCGTCCATGGGATTTTTCAGGCAAGGATACTGGAGTGGGTTGCCATTTCCTTCTCCAGAGCATCTTCCTGACCCGGAAATTGAACCCGGGTCTCCCGAATTGTAGGCAGACGCTTTATCACCTGAGCCACCAGGGGAGTCCTAAATAAAGTGAAGGGTACGGTAACGCTGACATCCTGTTATGGCTTGACATGCACTCAGGAAGGATGCTAGTCCTTGTCCAGGGTCCCAACACTTTTGGGAGGTGCCGGAGGTCTTCCTGTCCCACCAGCCACATCTGTCCCCATCTTTGTGACCAGAACTGCCCCACCTGGCTCTGTCCCGCTGAGCTGGACCACTGGTTGGTCCTGGCCACCTCCTCCTCTGAGGCTGGCTGAGGCTGAGAAGGTGATGCTCAATCCTTCCTCGCAGCTCCCCATTTGCCCAGGTTCTCTGGTCCCACAGAGTCAGGGGGCTGGGAGAGCCTGGTGACGTGAGCTGTCCTTCCCGGCTGCCCCCGGACACCCAGGCCTGCTGGCTGCCCCAGGCTCGGGCCCGCCCCACGGCCAGCTCCTGTCACCTCTCCATCTGTGAGCTCTCGCCATGGAATCGAGTCCACGTGGTTTTGAAGGGCTGCAAGCATTTCTGATCATATTACATTTTATAAAGCTTGTAGTTGGGAAACACTGAACTTTTTCACTGAATTGCTGCTAATCTAGGTCACTGCCTCCCTGCGATCCGGAAGCTGGCTTTTAAGCCTCAGTCACACTTGACATTTATCCCTGCTGAGCGTTACTTGATTGGTTTGCAGCACGTGTGTGGTGCGGCCTCGGTGCCCGGCGCCTTTGGCGTTGAGTGCTCTGAATAGGGCGGGGCAGGGGCTCCTCTCGAGGCCGTCGAGATGGACGCCTGCCTGGGGGATGGACCAGACCGTGTCCACCCTAGCCGCACCTCCACTGAGCCTCCCGCTGTCTCACCTGCCAGCCGGCACGTCCGTGTTGAGCTTGGTGGGTGAGCGGACCCCAGCCTCTCCCTTCCTGAAAACCTGGAGTCTTACTGGACTAGAAGACTAGACCTTGGTCTAAAAGCGTCAAGGCCCCATGACTACAGTCACAAGTTCTCTGCCATTTTAAATCCTAACTCAGGCCACGCAAGTGTCCAGTGAGCCTTTGACCCTGTGTGCGTGCACATGCTAAGTAGCTTCAGTCTGACTCTTTGCGACCCTTGGGCTGTAGCCTTCCAGATCCTCCATCCATGGGGATTCTCCAGGCAAGAATACTGGAGTGTGTCGCCATTCCTTCCTCCAGGGGATCTTCCCAACCCAGGGATCGAATCCGTGACTTTTATGTCTCCTGCCCTGGCAGGCAGGATCTTTACCACCTGGCAATGCTGTATTTGGCCATTTGCAGACAGGTCGAGCTGTCAACAGATGCGCACGTTTCAAGACAGGTGGGCTTGAGAGGGAGAGAGAGATCCTTCCAGAGTGCAGTGTGTCACAAGAGCTGACCTGCACCTGCTACTTGAGGCTTGCTTGGTGATTTCATCAACACCAGCATCCTGTTCCCATGATAACGGTTTAGGTATTAGGCATCACAGTCTCACAGGCTCAGCACGGACCTAGCAGGTGCCGGGATCCCGGGCCTGACCCCGGGGAGCACAGCCAGGACTCACTCAGGTCCAGCCTCTTCATCCTTAACCTACCGCGCGGCCGAAAGGCAGCTTCTCCCTGCAGCTTGAAACATCATCAGAGCCCTTGGACTGTGACGACTTCGCCGGCATCAGGCTGCCGAGGGCAGAGACGGGCGTTACACAGCTGAGGGCCTTCTCTTCTGCATGTCCTGCCACTCTAATGTCATCAGAGTGACGCACACCTAGTCGCTGACTGTGTCCCCTCCTCAAGGCTGGGGATGGTGAGCTTTCCCACGGTCACCTACACGTCCTGCCCAGATCAGTCATGTCGGGTCCTCTGTTCATAACCTGTGCCCACTCAACACCAGTAAAGCCCTGCCCTGGCTCCTTGTCCCCAGAAGATGGATGACCCACGTCATCGCTCATTGGAAGGTATTTAAGTAAAAACCACACTTCTGTCTGTGTCCCATTTTCCCACTGGGTGGGAGAGGCAACCTTATCAAGTCACATTAGCTGTGGCTTTTTAAACTTCCCTTCACAGCGTTCCGTTGTGAATCTGAGTCCTATCACAGCACTTTGCCTTTTTATCAGTAAATGGACTCTGCTCAGTCTCCTGGGGTTTTCCATCCTCCTTTCTGCACGGCTTCCCTGGTGGTGGCTCAGGTGACTAAGAATCTGCCCACAATGTGGGAGACCTGGGTTCAGTCCCTGGGTCAGGAAGATCCCCTGGAGAGGTGAATGGCGACCCACTCCAGCATTCTTGTCTGGAGAATCCCATGGACAGAGGAGCCTGGAGGGCTGCAGTCCACTGGGTAACAGAGAGTCGGAGCCAACTGAGCCACCAACACAACCTCCTTTCTATTTTAGCGACAAAATAGTCCCCGGCCCCCAGCACGGGTTTCAGAGCCCTGCCTGGCCCTTGCTGAACCCGAGGACCCACTCCTAACCCCAGCTTGCCAGGAACCTGGGCTCCTCGGCTCTGGAGCTTGACTCCAGGTGCCCGCCAGAGGCAGAGGAGGGTCTGTGGGTCTTGGGGCCCCAGGTTCCCTATCGCCAGCATCTTTTGGGAGTTAGGTGATGGCTGGTCTCAAGGGAGCCTCTTCTCATGTGCAGCCTGAAGAGGGGATTTGGGGACAGGGGAAGCGTCACCCCTGGGCACCCAGGCCACAGAGCCCACTCCCACAAAAGAGATGCCAGAAGGGGTCCTCACTGGCCCTGTCTGCAGCTTTGAGGGCAGAGGAGTCCAGTCCCGGGCTGGCGGAGGCTGCAGGCACCTGTTCTCTGCCGGGTGGCCGGGTCTGCTGGAGGGGACGCTGATGGCATCACCTCCTCTGTCCTAATACCCTGAGCCCCTTACGCTTTTGTTCATCACAGCCACGCCAGGAGGAAGTGCGGAACTCCCAGCCTCATGGACGAGGAATCAGGCTATCAGGGGGCCGGGGACGCCTGCGCTCAGCACTGCGTGAGTCTGTGCCTGCCGGTGCTTGCCACCACGGCGCCACGTGACCGCAGCCCGC
The DNA here is from genome assembly GCA_020226075.1 of Hydropotes inermis. Taxonomy (NCBI): domain Eukaryota; kingdom Metazoa; phylum Chordata; class Mammalia; order Artiodactyla; family Cervidae; genus Hydropotes; species Hydropotes inermis. The sequence goes on from CM035283.1 coordinate 1,296,495, forward strand.
ACACAGGGCTAGCCCGATCCTGGCCGCGGTGGGAGGGTGGTGGGACACTCACGGTGTGCTGACTGAGGCACACGCGGCGTCTGCCCACCTGGCTGGCTGGCCACCGTTCTGTTACAGATCCTAACAATGATCCCACAGGGATTTTATTCCAGGGCACAAAACCATTTGTTGACTAGAACATCAAGTATCTTAAGAAAACCTAGATAAATACAGATGTGTTTGTGTGCTCCATGTAGATGTAGAACTACATGTACATTTACATGTATATACGGATGGGGATGTGGGTACACACAGAGGTTAGATTTGATGTAGAATATATAGATTATGTGTGTGTGTGTATATATATATATATATATATATATATATATATATGTAGATGTAGAAGTAAATGATCTAGGTTTAGATTGTATACAAGCATTGATAGGTGTAAGGTGGTCTAGTATTCCTAACTCTTTAAGAATTTTCCACAGTTTGTTGTGATTGACACAGTCAAAGTCTTCAGTGTAGTCAGTAAAGCAGAGGTAGATGTTTTTCTGGAATTCTGTTGCTTTTTCTACGATCCATCAGGTGTTGGCAATTTGATCTCTGGTTCCTCTGTCTTTTCTAAATCCAGCATGAACATCTGGAAGTTCTCAGTTCATATGCTGTTGAAGCCTATCTTGAAGGATTGTTAGTGAACAATATTAACATTGATAGATATGGATATAGATCTAAATTAGATTTAGATATGGACATAGATTATAGATGACATAGACTACATGTGAATATACATATGTGTGTATATAAAATGCATAAATAGATCTAGATGAAATAGATGTGGATAGAAAGATCAGATTTAGATGTTGTTGTTCAGTTGCTCAACTTTGTCCGACTCTTTGTGACCCCATGGACTGCAGCACGCCAGGCTTCCCTATCCCTCATCATCTCCTGGAGCTTGCTCAAATGCATGTGCATTGAGTCGGTGATGCCATCCAACCGTCTCGTCCTCTGTCGTCCCCTTCTCCTCCTGCCTTCACTCTTTCTCAGCATCAGGGTCTTTTCCAGTGAGTCAAATCTTTGAATTAGAGGGCGAAAGTACTAGAGCTTCAGTTTCAGCATCAGTCCTTCCAGTGAATATTCAGTGTTGATTTCCTTTAGAATTGGCTGGTTTTATCTTCTTGCTGTGCAACGGACGCTCCGAAGTCTTCTCTAGCACGACAGTTTGAAAGCATTGAGTCTTTGATGCTCAGCCTTGTTTATGGTCCAACTTTCACATTTGTACATGACTACTGGAAAAACCATAGCTTTGACTATATGGACCTTTGTCAGCAAAATGATGTCTCTGCTTTTTAATACGCCATATTTGTCATAGCTTTTCTTCCAAGGAGCAAGTATCTTTTAATTTCATGGCTGTAGTCACCAACCACAGTGATTTTGGAGCCCAAGAAAATAAAGTCTGTCACTGTTTCCATTTTTCCTCCCATCTACTTGCCATGAAATTATGGGACTGGACCCCATGATCTTAGCTTTTTGAATGTTGAGTTTTAAGCCAGCTTCTTCACTCCTCTTTCACCTTCATCAAGCGGCTCTTTGGTTCCTCTTCGCTGCCATAAGGGTGGTGTCATCTGCATATCTGAGGTTATTGAAATCTCTCCTGCCAATCTTGATTCCAGCTTGTGCTTCCTCCAGCCTGGCCTTTTGCATGATGTACTCTCCATTGTCAGGGCACTTATGACATCACACCAGTGTCTTCTTAAATTCAGTGGTACTGTGGCAGAATGTCACACCCATATTATTTTTGTTTCTTTGTGGATAATCAAATAGTTGGGTTTTTCCCCCTTTGCATCTTTAAACAGTTTCACATTTTTCATTTATTCTTGGCAATCAGATTTCACTGAGTGCCAAAGTTTGGTCTTTGATGGGTCTTTAAGTCTGAATTGTCTTCCTTTCTTGAACTTCCAGAAGTCTTCTGGCACCTGTTCTCTTTCCGGCCCTCACTCTGCCAGAGTCCTGGCTTCATCTTCTCACCCACAATCCAAGCTCTGACTTGTTCTCAAGCTCTTTAGTTTTCCATTTCCCTACTGGTTTATTTTTATGTTTTTATTTTAAGGCAGGTGATTCTTGGGGAGAACTATTACATTTAGGAGGTTTTCCATTCTGTCTATTTTGGGTCTGCAGTTTTCTCTCCTCTGATTTCTTAGTTATTTCTAGGCTGTTCTTCAATCTTAAAGGAAATCAGCCCTGAATATTCATTGGAAGGACTGATGCTGAAGCTGAAGCTTCAATACTTTGGCCACCTCATGCAAAGAACTGACTCACTGGAAAAGACCCTGATGCTGGGAAAGACTGAGGGCAGGAAGAGAAGGGTAAGACAGAGGATGAGATGGTTGGATGGTGCTGTTGACTCAATGGACATGAGTTTGAGCAAACGCTGGAAGATAGTGAAGGGTCAAGAATCCTGGTGCGCTGGAGTCCATGGGGTTGCAAAGAACGGGGCATGACTGAGCCAGTGAACAGCCTCTTTAAATTCCATTAATTTGTCAACACAGAAATCCACTTCTCTACCTTGTTTCCCAGATCTGTGATGGAAGTCACACTGTTGCTGTTGTGGACTGGACGTTTCCCCTTGCCCTCGATTCACTGAGGCCTTAACCCCTGGTGAGAAGGTGTTAGGAGGGGGCTTTTGGGAGGCCATGAGATTCAGATGAGGTTGTGAGAGTGGGGCCCACCTATGAGATTCATGTCCTTAGAAGAAGGAAAGACAGTTAGAGAGCCCTCTCTGGCTGGTGAGGGTGTGACGAGGAGGTGGCCATCTGCAGCCAGACCCCACATGTGCCCACCGCTCGCCCCGGGGCTCCCAGCCTCCAGAGCTCTGAGGACAGATGCTGTTGTCTAAGCCCACCTCCCACTCCCTACCCCTATCTGCGGTGCTTGTTGCAACAGCTTGAACAGACCAAAGCTTGTAAACAATTCTGTGGATCATGGCTTCCACCATATTCTCAGATCAATCATGGAGTCTTGCAGCACTGACAGCTTTGGAAATGGCCAGCGATGGGGATTTTGCAAAGCAGAGAGTGGACACAGGAACCCAGTGGACCCGTAATAGTGATTAGTGCACACCAATCAGATGCTGTGGAAGAAGTTACAATGAGCCAGGTGTCAGCCGTAGAAGGAGTGAGGACCGAATGAGAAGCTGTGCTAAAAAGGTGAATTCTTTCTCGGTAGGATTGCTAGAGAGCCTTGTGCCAAACACTGGGTTTTAATTGGCAAAGATATGAAAGGAAGCGTCTCATGATATCCTTGAGGAACAGCAACAGTGAAACGACTAAATGATATTGGATTTAAGGGACTGAACATGCAGTTGACTGCTATTTTCAGGGGGTATCAGTTAAAATGTTTTTACTTCAAAAGATTTTTCCCGTTTTATGGAACCACGTTAACTATGAGCCATGGTTGACATAGAACATCAGGTTAGCTTCGGGGGCTTTTGAAGACCATCTTGATGGGCTTGTGGGGACTTCCCAGTGTCACTCCCAGTGGAGCACCGAGGTCGTTGAATTATCAGATGCCACGGTGGTTTGAGGAAGCACTGGGTGCCAGAGGAGGAGGTTAACACCACTGGGAGGAGGGAGGAGCCACAGCCGCTGAAGCTCATGTGCCTGTAGCCCGTGCTCCCAAACAAGAGGAGCCGTGGTGAGAAGTCCTCACACCCCAACTAAAGAAAGGCCAGCATGCAGCGAAGATCCAGCGCAGCCAAAAATAAACAAGTGACGTTACTAAAGACTCAAGTTGGCAAAGTGAATATTTTAAAACGAAGCAAATACATTAACAAAATCAATTTTAATAAGCAAATGTATTTCTTATTTGAGATTAAAAAAAAAAAAGGACTGGATTTAACTCTGGATTCAGAGGTCAGGTCCAGGGACAGAGCTGCAGTGATTGCAGGAGGCGGGCAAGTCAGCATCACAAGGTGGTGAGAGTTCCTTCACAGTCGAGGTGCTGGCCCAGGTGAGGAGACCAGGAAAGATGAGAAAATGCTCTCTGAGCGCTGGGCTTGATGTAGGAGCTTCTCTGGTGGCGCTAGTGGTCCAGAACCCACCCGCCAAAGCAGGAGACGCAGGTTTGATCCCTGGTAGGGAAGATCCCCTGGAGGAGGGCGTGGCAACCCAATCCAGGATTCCTGCCTGGAGCATCCCATGCACAGAGGAGCCTGGCGGGCTACAGTCCGTGAGGTCGCAAAGCGTCGGACACAGCTGAACACAAGCACCGCTAGAACACGGCATCTGATTTTATAATTGATTCCCCTTCTTATCTCCGACGAGGCCGCTGTTCCCCCAGAGCTCCCTGGGGCTGTCCCCTGGGCAGGCCGCTCTGCATCCGTACTTGTGCTGTGTGTGGCTCCGGGAATCGCCCCTCCTCATTTTGCTGGGCCAGCCCCGGGAGCATCTCACCCGTGCTCTTCCCGATCTTTACTTGTTCTAAGGGACCCAGTCCACGTTCTGGGACACCCACTTTCCCCTCGTACATACTTAAATCCACAAGCACCCTGCTAGGGTCCTTTTTGTAAATTGCATTTGTGATTTGAAGTAATGAGCCTGAAAGTTTTGACATTTGTAATGAGCATGCGTTCATGTGGTATATTTCTCATGTGCTTCCCCAAACAAAATCTATTTGTCATCATCACTTGCCAGATAATCCACCTGTAATGACCCCCTGGCCATGTGATCAGTCATCCTTTATCATTAGCACCAGAGCACATCAGGTGACGACAAAGCTGATCATGCAGTTCTTCCTGGGGGGGATGGATCATGTGAGAATCTGCCCGGCCACCTGCTGGTCTGATGTGGTGAGGATTCCCACGCCGCTCCATGGCTGACGGCACGGCGGGGCTCCCTCTGCTACTACCGTGGGTTTGGGCTTAGGCACCTAAGTTCATTCATCTGCCTGGAAAATAGAGCTCACATCCTTCCCCACCCTTTCTACGTTTCCATTAACGGTGTACAGTTTCACTTTGCTGTCCTGACCGGCTCGCTTGGACTCTCACCCTCGGCTGTTGATTCACCAGGAGGGTACCAGGTCTTCAGGTGGCCCAGGTGCGTGCGCGCCTGCGTCACACAGTGGCCAGGAACCAGGGGTTCAGGACAACCGAGGTGCTGAATGAAACCAAGGGAGGGCACCCACAACCCACGCAAACGTCAGCGCTGGTCCTCACGGCCTCCTCACACGCACCGGGTGAGCTCCCAAGGCCAAAACCAAGCCCTGAAGCCAAGAGGACGTTAAGATCCCTGCCGTTCCGTGGGGAACGTGTCTTCCTCTTGGGGGACAGGAGGACCAAGGGCAGCCGGGGGCTGCCACCTGGTCAGAGAGGAGCCCATGGCCTCACCCTGGGGTCCCCTGGACGTGCACACCTTCTGAAACGGTCAGTGTGCGCAGGCTTGCATGCATCTTCCTTTGGGCTGGATGACGGTACGGGGGCAAGTTCCGGCTTCCCAGGTGGCGCTGGTGGTAAATAACCCCCAGGAGGACCTAAGAGGTACGGGTTCAATCCCCAGGGCAGGAAGACCCCCTGGAGGAGGGCACGGCAACCCACACTCCAGTATCCTTGCGGGGAGAATCCCTATGAACAGAGAAGCCTGACAGGCTACAGTCCGTGAGAGTCGGACATGACTGAAGCTACTGAGCACGCACGCACAGGGCAAGTTCAGATGTGTGACTGGGTTTTCTGCGTGTGTCAGACGCCTCCCGCCTTCAAATCACGAGCATCAGCAGTGGTAACACCAACAGAGCCCAAGGCCAGTGTCATCCAAACCTGGACACAGAGCGGGGTGTGGACACGGTGAAAGCCTGAGGCTGCTAATCCTAGGCATCTAGAAGTGTCTGTTGAAAAACAAACTCCATTGTTCACTTAAACGGTTGATGCTGATTACTTATTAACCTGGGTGACTTCAGGCTGACGCCCTGCTGTAGGGTCAGCCACGGGAGCGCCTCCGGGGCACCTCTGCCCCCAGGCTGCGAGCGTGGAGGCCTGGCGTGGGGTGCTGGACTCTGCTCTCCCTTCGCGCCGGTTCAGCAGCAGCTCTCTCCTCCCCCCCACCCGCCGAGGCCCCACGTTTCGGTTCAGAAAGTGTGACTCGGGATCAGCAGCCCCCTCTGCCCTCGGTCAGGACTCCTGACCCCGCTTCTGCTTGGGCTCCCGTGCCCTTCAGCGGGGCCGGCACCGCCTGTTCCTCTGACATGCCTCAGTAAACCTAATAGCTCCCTATTACCAGCTACAATTTAGCATCTGAGCCAGGAGCTGGGTAAGAAAAGGGGAGAAGAGGGTGTAAATTATGCGGAGTGGCGGGGAACAAAGGTTTTATTTCTCCCGAGCACAGCCCTTTGATAGGGAAACGGGGAGACAACTGTGTCACTAATTTAATTAAGTAGTATGAGATTTCAGGGTCCGCGGACGCCATTTAGAATGGGATTAATCAAGAGCAGGTGACAAAAATGAATAGTCACACACAATGTTCGCGTTTTGAACAATCCGACACAGTCGACTGGAATCAAGGGCTCTTAAAACAGGACACAGTTTTGCTTGCTAATCCAAACCTACTTCTCCCCCGCTCTGCACAACGCCTCCCTGTTCTCATGGGCTGAAGCCTTTCCACATGTTCCTGCTGGAATCAAGCCCCCAGAGTCAGGGCATAAAGGAGCTGGTTCACCCACCAGAGGCCCTGTTTGTTCCCCTTCCTCCGAGGGTCCTTTCTGAGACACAAGAGATGCCCTTGGGGAACCTGTGAGTGTCGTTAGAGAGAACCTCATCCCATGGTAAATATCAACTGTGTCACGACGCAGATCCAACGCTGAACACAGGCGTGCAGCCCTGCGGACTTCCAGGGCTGAGCGTGTGCTCAGGGGGTGTGTAAGGAGGCGGCCTTCCTGGTTGGCGGGGGCAGTGACCGGACGTGCTGTGGGTGACTGAGCCCCAGAGCCACACTCATACCTGTGCAGAGACCAACGAGGGCGCCTGCAACGGGGAATCACATACGGCAGGGAATAGCACCCGTGTCATAAGCCGGTCGGCAAGGAGCAAACCGCCGCCTGTCATGGCCTCAGGACATGACGACTGAAAGAGACTCAGAGTCTGGAAAACCCTGGGGAGAGCTGGCTCTGTTCTGGATCAGTTACCCGGGTTGGGGACCACTTATGCATAACGGTGTGCGTGCATGCTGTCTCTTCAGTTGTGTCCGACTCTTGGCAACCCCATGGACTGTAGCCCGCCAGGCTGCTCTGTCCATGAGATTCTCCAGGCAAGAATACTAGGGTGGGCTGCCCTTTCCTTCTCCAGGGGGTCTTCCCAACCCAGGGATTGAACCCTTGTCTCTTGCGTCTCCTGCATTGGCAGGCAGGTTCTTTACCTCTAGTGCCACCTGGGAAGCTTGTTTCAAATTCTTGGAAGTATGTGAAAACTATTTTCCAGCCTCTTAAGAGTTTAAGCAAAATTTTGAAAATCCCACTTACTGGCATTGATTCCCTTATTTCACATACTTCCGTGGGAAATGGTGAGGAAACTTAGGTTCGACATCATGTTTTTAGAAATGCTACTTAGTAGAGACCAGGCTCTGGAGGTTTTGCTGGTTAGGAGCATTCTTGAGGTTCCTTCCGTATCTGGACTATGTGTTCATTTTTCGTAGGTGAGATTTCATTTCCATTAATTTCAGGTCTAACGTCTTCTAATTCTTTCAGGTTGGCAACAGGAGGAAGCAGAGACCGAAGATCAGATGTCGACTCACATTTACCCTGAAAACCAAGAGGAATCACGGGGTTCCTTGGGCTCTGCCTCCCTCACTGGGGAGCCGGCCGCACTGAAGGCCTGGGGATGGCCCAGGGATGACCCCTGGGCCCCCACCCCGGTCAGAATGAGGAGGCCCTGTGCCCACCGCCCATGCCTCCCAGTTCTCTCTTCCCAGCAGAAACCTGACGTGACGTGTCGGACCCCAAGACAGAGAGGGATCTGGAATGAATGGTCAGGACACTTTGTATGAACGATGTACAAATAGAACACTTTCGGGACCTTTATGGAATTTCCCCCTCATTTAAAAACTCTTTCCTTGGCAGATTTTTGTTGTTGTTTCTGTTTTGAAGAACAGAACCCTGCTGTTTTCTGACATTGTGCTTACAACCTGGAACATTTTGATTTACTTTGAACCATTTACTAGCTCATTTCTTTAGAAATTACCAGTGGTTGATTTCAACTCAAACGAAATAGCTCGTGTGGATGCCTGAGAGTGTCAGGTGTGTGACACGCGGGTCTGCGATGGCAGGAGCCTTTCTTTGTTCCACCGTCAGGCATCCAGTGACCGTGGCTCCCAGCTCTCTGATGATGCATCTGTGCAGGAAGCACACAATGCCCACAGGATGGCCCTGTTTGTGACTGCAGGCCGGATGGGACTCCACCCCTAGTGCCCGGAGGAGGCAGGAGGGGGCGGGACAGCCTGGCTCTGGTCTGCACACCCTCAGGGTGCAGCTGGGTGCCCAGTGGGTGTCCTTGCAGGGCTCACCTGGGCAGCCTGATCAGGGCACCTGGAGTGGGGGAGGGTACTTAGGAAACAGGCCTAAGGTCAACATTAATCAGTAAGGCCAACGCGCTGAACACATCACGCTCCCTGTTTTAGATGTGTTTCACAGAAGTGCGGCTTCCATCAGTGCTCAAAGTGGGAAATCTGTTCAGGCCAGTTCCCTGATTTTATTTTCAAATGTCTCAGACTTGAAAGGTCCATGGGATCGGGCTTTAGTAGACAAGAGGAGAGGGCTGAGAACCCACAGGCAGAGGCTTCACCAGGAAAGCGTGAGGTCCTGACACATGGCATAAACTTGGGAAAGGTGCTTTCCATAGACAGAATGTAAGCTTAGATATAGCCCCTTTCACACGTGCTATCCTTTTAAGTCTTAATTGATGTGCTTTTACATTACAAGCATTGCAAGACCTAGTGTTAGACATCTGAGCTCACGTGCAGTCCGGAGCCACTGACACCTTCCCTCTCTTCCCTTGTCACAGGAAACGGGGAAAAACAGAGAGACAGGATGCAAAGTGGGTGTCAGGAGTGGTCAAACCCAGCACGGGGTGGGGAGGCGGCGGGGGGCGGCCGTCAGAGCTGAAGGACGTGATTAACCACAAGCACATCAGACCGAGAGGCTGGGATAAGTAGCCCTACAATACAAAGGGAGAAATACAGGTTCTTTTGAAAAAGCACAGCATGTTAACGCCAGAGGGGGAACATGAATAGGAACCTTTGGAATTAGGCTAATAAACCATTTGATTAAAAAGTGAGCCATGCAAGCTTCAATACGATGAGAATGATGAAGTTGGTAAAAAATAAGTCTCAAATTAGCTGAGTTAGTATTCTTTTTTTCAGAACTGTTCAACAGGGAAAATAAAAGAAAGACACATGTCTGGGCAATTCTGAAGCGGCACAGATGTGACGGGTGTCAGGGAGCAGGCCAGAGACCCCAGGGGAGACAGACAGGCGCCCCAGGTGAGCAAAACCCAAGGCAGTGCCACGGTCCCGTGCTCCCAACTCGCTCAAACCCAGTGTCAGCAGGCACGAAGCTGACTGGTGAAACCACGTTTCCAGGTGCACGCCGTGGGAACCGTTCCTGGACCCTGAGTGTGCACCCAGGAAAGGGAGTGAAAGGTTCGCGGCGGGAACAGACACACGCGCTCTGGGTGCGAGCCTGTCACTGCAACGCCGTGCACAGTGACCCAGACAGGGCTGGTGACCCACCGCTTTAAAGTCGCGCTTCCTTGGCTTGGAGAGAAGACTTAGCTTGCTGTGAGCCCGAGGTGGCTGCGGCTTTCTATTCCTTTGCACAAACACACTTTACTGCGGCTGTGGGTGCCTGGCCCAGCTCCAAGTCAGGATTCAGCGCAGCTGAGCAGACTGCACGGTAGATGAGGGCAGGGAAAGCGGCCGGGGGCTGGGCCGGGGACAGCCTGAGCCCTCTCTCCGCCAACCCTGGGGGTGGGCATGTCTCATGCCGCCCCCTGCCCCACGGCGGGCGCCCTGGGGGCTGCTGGGCTGACGGCACCCCCAGCCTGTCCATGACTCCCACAGGGGACATCCCCGACATGCCGCCCAGGGGCCTGCCCAGGGAGCCGCGGGCATAGGAGGAGAGGACAGGGCAGGCGCTGGGCCCGCCTGCTGCTTCTGGTCCGGGCCTGAGACGGACGTGAGCCCAGGGAGCAGATGGATGTTCCCCTGCCGGCGACACCACAGGACAGGGGCCCGGGTCTAGCAAGAGCCTCCCGGAGCGGGAAGCTGGGCGGCTGGTCCCTGGTGTGGCTCTGCGGGTGCAGGGAGACGGGGCTGAAAAGGCCCAGAGGGGCTGGGGGTTCAGGGGTGGGGAGGGGGAGACTCTGGAAGATGCCACCTGAGAGGCAGGGGGTGTCTACGGGCATGGCGGGATCCAGGATTCTGGGCGCCTGGAGGCCTGGAGCCCAGAGGGACGTGTTGTGACACCAGGCAGGTGGAGGAGGGTCTGCGGGGGCTGTGGGGGCTGGGCAGGGAGCCCCGAGGAGTCTCATGCCTGCACCCAGTCGGGCGAGGAGGAAGCCTTGGCGGGGTGCTGGCCGTGGGGGTGGAGGAGAAGGCTGAGCCCTGTCGCTGTCTCATGTTCCGCGTGGTGGGAGGGACCCCGGGGTCTGGGTCCTGAGCAGTGACTACAGGCGTGACTCTCTGGAGCCTGGCTCGGGGCTGTGCAGGGGGCCCAGGGGCGGGGGCCGGGCAGACCCGGGGACAAACCGCCCCTCAGCCCGCAGGACCTGGACTGGACAGACAGCTCCTCCCGAGTTTGGGGCACAAGGCGCCTCTGAGCCAGAGGAGAGACGGACTCGAACAGGGTGACGTTGGTCGTGTCGAACATGCTGCCTGTTCTCCCCAAGCGGAGCCGTGAGGCCGGCAGACCGGAGGGGCCGGGGGCCGCACGCCCAGGGCGGGACCCCCCTGCCGGCGCGTCTCTCCAGGGTGCGGGGCGGGGGCTTCCACTGGGAGCCCAAGATGCAGGCGCTGTGGTCGGGGCCCCCCTCAGCACCTCCAGCGTGGACATCGCGTCCCCCCCAACCCGCGTGGCATCGCAGAGACGGCCCCGTGGGCGCGGGCACACCCACGCAGATGAAATGGGAACTCAGCAGTGTCTCTGGGTGAGTGTGGGCCGCCCTTTCTTCCAAGTGAGTCATGTGACCTGGCCGTGCGACGTGGCCCATCTGCAGCCGGCTTTGTGGGCGTCTGTGCGGGAGAATTTTCCCAGTGCTTGTTTTTGGGGAGGAGCAGGCGAGGACCGCGGCGCGGCCGTGCACTCCCCGGCGTCCGCTATCCGCATTCTGTCGGCTGAGCCGCTTACAACAGTGTAAAGACCCCGGTGGCATGTGTTATAATATATGAGGCCTTGTCCCTCTGAAGAACACGCGAAAGAATGACCATTGTTCTACGAGAGGGCAATTCATCGGGCTTTTCCCAGAGACTCCTGGGTCAGGTTTTTAGAGGCCTATTTGGTTTTCAAATTCTTTCCACCCTCTTTCCTCTCGGCGAGCACAGCGTCCAGACCTGTCTACATTCACTTCCCATGTTCTGTGGATGCTAGATGTGCTTTAAAAAGAGTATCTCAAATAAGTCTTTATTCTTGTTTTGTTGGCTCTTATTCTCTGTTTTCATGAACTCTGGCCCCAGCCATGGCAACTGCAAGAAAAATGTTAACAGTGATTGACAGGACTAGAAAGGCAGGGTCCCCATCGCATTTCAAACACTTTGGGAACAATGCTGTTTGGTGTGATTGAATTAATGAGATACCGCAGGCTGTCAAAAGAGCACACACACTTTACATAAACCTGATTATCTTTGCATGGCAGAAATGGAAAAAAAATAAAAACAGAGGAGGGGGCCTGGTGGGCTTCGGCTCCTCCTCCTGAGGAGCCCGGCCCCGGCCCAGCTCGGGAGGGTCCCGGCCAGCTCGGCCACCGCCGCCTGCCCCCCACCCCCTCACCGCCCTCTCTGCATCCATCAGCCATGGTCTTTAACAAGTCTATTCAGGAAACCAGTCTCCCAAACGGGCACTCTTTTCACAACTCAGCACCTCCGTGGGGTGTTTTATTTTCTCTGGGAGCCATTGTTTCACGTGGACGAAGCACACATTTCAACAATTAGACCCGAGCAGGCGGCCCTGCTCCGGCCGAGCCCAGAGAAGGGACACCGGCATGGTGGTGGCACGCATGCCAGGCCTGGGGCCAGCCGGGGCAGCCGGCTGCGAGCCCCGGGCGAGGGCAGCCGGAGCCTCAGGACTGCGTAGAGAGGCGGGCTGAGCACTGGGAATGTTTGAACCCCTTCCCGAGGGGCCGGGGAGAGGCGCGCACTCTCCACTTGGCTGGGCAGCGGCCGTGTCGGAGGGACCGGGCTCCCGGGCCCGGTGGAGTCGGGGAGCAGGCTCATCGGCCCTCACCCTCCTGACCACACCCCTGCAGCGGGCTCGGCCAACACAGACACCGAGAGCACCCCGTCCAGCGACCCCGGGGCCGGGGGGCAGAGCGCTGCAGCTCCTCAGACGGGCTTGCAGCCTGGGAGGAACAGAGCCGTGTCTGCGTGGCGAGTCAGTGAGACACCGCCCAGGCCCTGGACGGCGCCCAGACCCCGCGCTCCCAAGCAGCTTCGCTCTGGGAGCTGTCGGTGCTGTGACTCGGCAGGGGGCGGCATCAGCGGGAAGCCAGGGAGGCTGCAAGGCCACCCCTGCCGTGCCGGGGGCCCTGGGTGGTGCGGAGCAGACCGGCGGAGGGGCTGGAGGCACCGCCGCTTCCCCAGAGAGTGTGGACTTCAGCCCCCTGCCCGTTTCACCCCCTTCCCTGGAGACACAGAGCCCAGCCCGGCCTCCGTGCTCACGAAGCAGCTCTGCAGACACGGGGGTGCCCCGTGGCCGCGAGGCCCCCGTGGCGGAGACGCGCACGCACAGAAACAGCAAGAGCAGGTGGGGTTTGGGCCGCTGCTCGCTGGGCGCTGTCTGCCGGGCCCCAGGGGCGCGCTGGACTCCCCAAGCGCAGGTTTGGGGGAACTCGCTCTGTCCTGCGGATTTCAGAGCGGCCTGTGTGCGCGGGAGTCTGCAGGATGCCAGGCTCCCATCCTAGCCCGGGGAAAGCTCAGAACAGCCCGTCTGTGGGGCCAAGGAGCCGGGAGCGGGGCCCAGGGCTCAGCCGGCCAGCAGGTGTCTCTGTTTCCCACTGCTGGGCGCCTTCTCCCCCGGCGACAGAGGTCACCCAGCTGCTGGGTGTCTTCTCTGCACCCCCATCTCCTCTGAGGTCGCTCGGCCACTGGGAGGAGCCTGGGGCGAGGTGTGTTCCCTTCGTTTCTGGTCCACTATTACGACGGGTAGTGATGGAGAATATTTCTGGAGGAACCCGATTGCCCCACTTAGAAACACTGGTTAAAAGTCCCCAGTGGAAAAAAGACAACCTCTTTAACAAGTGGTGCTGGGAAGACTGGTCAACCACTTGTAAAAGAATGAAACTAGAACACTTTCTAACATCATACACAAAAATAAACTCAACATGGATTAAAGATCTAAATGTAAGACCAGAAACTATAAAACTCCTAGAGGAGAACAGAGGCAAAACACTCTCTGACATAAATCACAGCAGGATCCTCTATAACCCACAGCCCAGAATATTAGAAACAAAAGCAAAAATAAACAAATGGGACCTCATGAAACTTAAAAGCTTTTGCACAGCAAAGGAAACTATAAGCGAGGTGGAAAGACAGCCCTCAGATTGGGAGAAAATAATAGCAAACGAAGCAACAGACAAAGGATTAATCTCAAAAATATACAAGCAACTCCTCCAGCTCAACACCAGAAAAATAAATGACCCAATCAAAAAATGGGCCAAAGAACTAAACAGACACTTCTCCAAGGAAGACATACAGATGGCTAAGAAACACATGAAAAGATGCTCAACATCACTCATTATCAGAGAAATGCAAATCAACACCACAATGAGGTACCATTACACGCCAGTCAGGATGGCTGCTATCCAAACGTCTACAAGCAATAAATGCTGGAGAGGATGTGGAGAAAAGGGAACCCTCTTACACTGTTGGTGGGAATGCAAACTAGTACAGCCGCTATGGAGAACAGTGTGGAGATTCCTTAAAAAACTGGAAATAGACCTGCCATATGACCCAGCAATCCCACTGCTGGGCATACACACTGAGGAAACCAGATCTGAAAGAGACACGTGCACCCCAATGTTCATCGCAGCACTGTTTATAATAGCCAGGACATGGAAGCAACCTAGATGCCCATCAGCAGACGAATGGATAAGGAAGCTGTGGTACATACACACCATGGAATATTACTCAGCCATTAAAAAGAATACATTTGAATCAGTTCTAATGAGATGGATGAAACTGGAGCCCACTATACAGAGTGAAGTAAGCCAGAAAGATAAAGACCATTACAATATACTAACGCATACATATGGAATTTAGAAAGATATTAATGATAACCCTATGTGAAAAACAGAAAAAGAGACACAGATGTACAGAACAGACTTTTGGACTCAGTGGGAGAAGGTGAGGGTGGGATGATCTGAGAGAATAGCACTGAAACAAGTATACTATCAAGGGTGAAACAGATCACCAGCCCAGGCTGGATGCATGAGACAAGTGCTTGGGGCTGGTGCACTGGGAAGACCCAGACAGATTGGGTAGAGAGGGAGGTGGGAGGGGGGATCGGGATGGGGAACACATGTAAATCCATGGCTGATTCATGTCAATGTATGGCAAAACCCACTACAATATTGTAAAGTAATTAGCCTCCAACTAATAAAAATAAATGATAAAAAATTAAATTAATTAAATTTAAATAAAAAATAAAAAAATAAAAGTCCCCAGACCTGACCCCAACCTAACCTGCAAGCGCGTGCTCTCCTCATTGGCCCTGAGAATCTGGAATTTTCCCACCTGATTCCCCGTCAGAAAGACTCCAAAGAGGCAAAACCAACACTGGAGGTGGCGAGAGGGGTAGAAACTCATTGGATTTAGATTCACGTTGCCATCGTTTCCTTGTTAAATCACACTCTGCAGGCAGCTAGAAGGAACTTCTGGGTCAGCCGTACCTGGCCTAACTCCACTGATGGCCCTTTTAATTTTCAGCTTAAGGCTTCACTGTTATTTCTTTAAGGAAACTTGTTTCTTATCATAAATAAGAAAGGTTGATAGTGGAAGTTTTTGGAAAAGTTAGTATTTAAGTATTAAATATTTTATAATATGTAAGTTCTACTTTGAAATGTCACATTCTCGCAAGGTAAAATATACACTTAAATTCGCTTTCACATCTATAGAAAGCAATTTCTTTTTCTTTTTTTCTTAACAATTTAGGTTATTGGGACTGTGTAAGTAACTTTACAATGTTCAAACCTTCTACAAATAAAAGAAAGTCAATATTCTCTTGGGTCCCTCTTCTGGCATGAACATTTGTGTCTCTTTGATTTTTTTTTTTAAATTAGATAATTACTTATTTGCACTTAAATGAAGTATACAACACTTTATATATTATAAAGGAGAGTTAATATTATTAGGTGCGTGGGTTAAAAATCAGAAGATTTGGGTTCTGCTAACATTTTTTGCCTGCAGCTATTAATCTTTTTGAAGTGTTAGTTTTGTCAGGCTGTACCTGGTACATTCACTTCATCTTCTCAAGGCCACAAGGTGTTGCTGCTAATCCCACGAGAGATGCATGAATCGGGAGCTGGGCACGTGGGTGTGCCGAGTCCTGGAGGTCAGCTCTTCCGCTGGCACCTAGACGCTCGCCGGCTGGCGCCCTGGCAACACGTCTGGCCCAGAGCAGAGCCTCAGACACTCAGTGCTGGTGATGTGGAAACAGCAACGAAAGCCAGAACAGAAGAGGTCCTGGCAATGGGAGCTCTGCTTCAGTTTTATCCCGTGAGTCTCTGGTAGGGTGTGTATAGATTTAGCTCATGGAGGTGGAGGGGAGGTGATTTAAAGTAATCATTTTTAAATCCAATGCTCTTCATTCCTGACGAGCTCCTTGCTCCAAGAAAGGGTATGGGGCCCCTTGTTTCTGTGGGATTTTGGCTTCACTTTAGACGGTGTGCAGACTGAGACACAGATCATTTCCAGGGGCACAGAGGTCTCTGGGAGGACAAATCTGGGTTTGGATTCGGGTCCGTGAGACCCATGTACCTTGCTTGGGTCCCCACATTGGAGCCCAGTGCTGTTCACATATGGTGGCTCTGCCCCCTCGCAGCAGGCCCCTTGACTGTAGTATGTTTTAGCTAAAAAATAAGCTTTGGGTGGTCATAAAACCTTTTAAGCAGACATTTCAAAGACTTTGCATCAAGTTTGGAAGTTCAGTAAAGGAGAGCATGCCCGGCTGTTCTTCCCCGGTGGCTAGACAGTAAAGAATCTGCCCGTAGTGCAGGAGGCCCAGGTTCCATCCCTGGATTGGGAAGATCGCTGAGAAGGAAACGGTTACCCACTCCAGTATTCTGGCCTGGAGAACCCCATGGACGGAGGAGCCTGGCGGGCTAAAGTCCACGGGGTCGCAGAGAGTTGGACACAACAGAGCGACTAACAATCTCTTGCACGTCCTCACATTTCGTCGTTCCTGGTGTCTCTCTCCGCCAGCTGGGGGACAAAGGTCCCCAGGGCAGCTGTTTCCCACTTGCCCGCCCCCCACCCCCGCCCCCTCCCATGCTCTGCACCTGCCTGGAGCTTCGGGAGGCTGCTTCCCCTGGGGTTTGGCCAGTAAGGAGTCAGGAGAGGCTGGAGTGTGGAGGAGAGAGAGGCCAGTCTTCACTGCTCCCAGCAGGGCTGTCTAGGCTGGCTGCGGTCAGGGGCCACGTGGCTCTCCCGTGCTCCTCCATCTCCTGGGGACCACCCTCCTCTGCCCTCCCCTGCCTTCAGCCGGGGGGTCCATGGCGGCACGACCACCTGCCTGACCTCTCATAAACCCTCCTCGCTGCCTCCTGCGGCATGCTGTCTGGTACCTCCCCCAGGCCACTGTGCTGCCTTCCCGCCCCCGAACTGGGGCGTCCCCACTACACACTGTCCCCCAGACGCTGCCCGGCCCCTCCCCAGGCTCGGCCCAGTCTGTGGAGCTGGAGACCAACAAGGGGTCACAACCAGGGAGTGAAGGCTTTCCCCGGAGGGCCGCCTGGGCTGGAGCTGCAGCCGTGGTCTCTGCCAGGGCCGGTGGACCGTCAAGGGAGGCGGTATCCAACAGTCCCCCGAGGGAGGCAGAGCAGAGTTTGTGAGAGCGCTGGTTCAGGTGCCAGGACGAGAGCCCAGCCGTGTGGATGTGCTGGGAGGCGGCGTCAGGATGCAGGGGCCACGGGGGGCTCCTGAGAGGCCTCTGGGTGGGGCGTGCGGCCCCTGGACCAGCTTGGGCTCCCACTGCCCTGCTGGGACTTTGCGGTGGTCTCAGGAGAAGTGAGACCTTGCTGCCACTGAGGACTCCCGGGTCTTGCAGACAAGAGTCTGCAAGGGGAGGTCGTGCGTGGGGTCATGTGCAGTGTGAAATGTCTCATCACCATTTCTCTCCCCAGCTAGAGGCTGGTAGATGGCAGGGCCTGGTGTCCCCCCGTGTCACAGAGCTCCCAAGGTCCTGCCGCTCCAGCAAGGTCAAGGCCTGGGGTGGGGGGAGCCGTGTCCAGGACGAGCATCGGAGGGTGGAGCCACAGCCCTGCCGAGGGTCGGCCTGCAGTTTACGCTTCTGAGGGTTGGGCGTGTGAAGGAGCCCTCCATGTGGCTCCAAGGCACCGGGGGTCCCCGCGAGTGCCTGGCAGGGCTCCCGAGAGGTGAGTGCGGGGCTGTCTCAGGTGCTCAGAACAGTGGGCTGAGCTCAGGGCATCTCCCTGCTGAAATAAGCAAGCCCCCCAGTCTCCACAGTCACCTGTGCTTATGTCTGATGAAAAACAGCCACTGATTTAAAATAGCTGGTCATTGTGGGCCAACAAGATAAATTGGAATCACTTTAAATTGCTGGTTAGCAAAAATTTTTATAGGATCTGCTCCAAAACGCAGATTAAAAATCAGCAGATGCTCTCAAAGGTCACTTAAGGGTTCACTTTTGTTTCAGACTTTCAGCAAGCCCTGTGTTCTGTTTAATAACCCAAACACTGTTCCACGATTGTCGTATTGAAATAGTTCACGCCAGGGAAGGACGCTGCAGCCCAGAGGGACCTTGGTCACAGGACTGACGGGAGAGAGCAAACCGGCTCCAGCGGCTCCTTCGAAACTTCATAGCTGCAGTTTGGGGTCTGGTTTTCCCCTTAGGGAATGGGGGCTGGAAACGAATCTATTTTCAACCTGGTTTTAAGAAGAATAGCTTTGAAGCGGAACCTTCAGTGTTTTGGAGTCACTGGAAGTCATCAAAGCATAATTACAACCAGAATGAGGGCAGGGAGGTGGGTGTCAGCCCATCGCTAGGGCAAGATGTTCCCCTGGACAGAAGGTCTCGGAGATTAACAGCCAGTGACAGCGGCCGGGTTCCTGCTGCTGTTTATTTCAGAGGACCATAAGCCTTCTTCCCAACCCTCATGAACACCTGTGATCCGGACCCCTCTCGGAAGAGGCGGGACCCCCGACCTCATGCCTGGTGCTGTATGACCCCCATTACAAGGAGCCCCTCCCCCTTGTCCTCAGGGACAGGCCCCAGACGGACGTCTCCAGAGCCGGGCACAGGTGCGACCGCCACCAGCTCCTGGTCTACTGCGGTCGGAGCAGAGAACCGAGACTGCGGTTCTTGGTCTCTGCCGCAGGTGAGGTTCTGTGCCTATTGGGATGTCAGGGTTGACCTGTGACCTCACTGTCTCTGGGCATTTTTAAATAAAGCCCAGGTTCAATTTCAGAGCCTCTCTTAATATCTAGGAGGCTCTTCCTGCAGTCTGCGTCATCTAATAAAACTGCAGCGGCTGGATGCTCTGGCCGAGCCTGGGGAAGCCAAGCCGAAGGCTGCCCGAGCAGGGAAGGGTTAACATCCGCCTGGGCGGCAATTTCTGCACCAGCCTCGGGAAGCCTCAGGTCAACTCTGCTCATAAAACTCTGCACAAATATTTCTTTTTCTATCAGAGGAATTCTAATTCTGCACACAGACCAGGGCCACTCAGATTATTACACATTATTAAAAATTAATTTTAAAAATGGTCTGGTTCTAGCACCGTGCAGTAGAGATGGTGTCCGAGTCTGAAATCATAGCAGGGAAAAGTGGAAAGAAAATCTTACGTCGTTCGGGCAAAAGAAAGCCTGGAAAATGGCTTCTTTTGTTTGGACAACCGGAGTCACTGGTATGGAGCCTGCCCTGTCTACCATAACGGCTGTTGTTACATCTGTTATTACAGGTGTTATTACACCTGACCTTCAGTTACAGCCTTCCACCCCGCGCCCACTGCTTTGCGGCTTCTGGGTGAGTTGGGTGTGTCTCTTGGACGGAGCGTCAGGGTCAGACCGGACAAAGCCCTCCCACTGCACCCAATGACGTCATCCACGGGCCATGTGCACATGTCGTGGAGACACGGGTGCTGACATTACATCTTCCCCCGAGGATGGCCGTGGGTCTCCTTGGTAAAGAGCCTGGAGGCCAAGCCTCGAACGAAGCACTGAACAGAGGCTGCTTGCTGTGTGATCCCCACGGCAGGCGTTAGGACAGGGAGTCCTGAGGATGGTGGCATCGTCCTGGGTGTGGCTGTGACAGTCTCATTTCTGCTCTTTCAAGGGAATAAGTGGTCCAGTCCCGTGAAATGTAATAAGAAAAAGATTCCACGTGTGTGTATATACATGTATACATATGTATATATATATATAAGGTGGTGGTTTAGTAGTTAAGTCATGTCCGACTCTTGCAACCCCTTGGACTGTATAGCCTGCCAGGCTCCTCTGTCCATGGGAGTCTCCAGGCCAGAACACTGGAGTGGGTTGCCATGCCCTCCTCCAGGGGGTCGACCCAGGAATCAAACCTGAGTCTCCTGCGTTGGAGGCAGATTCTTGGCCAACTGAGATACAAGGGAAGCCCACATACACACATATCACTGCGTACACCTGAAACCAGCTCGTTATTTTTTCTTGTTTTCTCTTTTAACTTTGGCTGGAGTCTAGCTGATCCTCGGGGCTGTGTGTCTGCTGCCCCGTGAGCCAGCTCTGTGTTTCCACGTCTCCCTCCTGCTCTGACCTCCTTCCCGCTGAGGCTGCCGCGGAGCCCTGAGCCCGTCTCCCGTGCTGTGCAGTGAGCTGTCTCTCGGTGGTTGACTATTTTGCACGTGGTGTCAAAAGGGTGTGTGCGTCAGTCCGAATCTCCCAAGTCTCCCAATTCCTCCCACCCTCCCTTCCTGGCTTGGTGTCCATACATTTCTTCTTTACGCCCGTGTCTCTATTTCTACACTGCTAATCAACTAAACTCCAAAATAAAATAAAAATTAAACAAATAAATAGAGCCCACAGTTGCTAGACCTACACCATCCCTGGATACAGGGCGTGGCATTTAACGTGTGAACGGTTCCCGCTGCTGGGGGCCTCCTGGGCCCAGACGCCCCGTTATGACCTGGGGGCAGTGGGTTCAGCCGCCTGGTGTCTGCAGCCGGCCCCTGCCCCTGCTCTCCTCCACCGCCCCTCCCGCCCGACACCGCCCGCCCCGCGGCTCCGGCTGGGGGCAGGGGCAGGTGAGTGCTTTCCCAGGAGGGGGCGTTGGTAACAGGGGAAGGGGCCGCAGGCAGGGCTGGGCGGCCAGCAAGGACACGGACGGGACCTCGGCCTGCTGCCCCTGGGCAGGGCTTCCCTGAGAAAGTGGTTCTCGGGGTTGCTGTGAGCCGGCCAGGAAGAGAGACTAAGCTGTGTTCTCAGACGGAGCCCCCTTGTTCAGAGGGGACACGGCACATGCTGCCATCTCCAAGGTCGGTGAGAAAACAGGGGCAGAGAAATGCAGTGTCGTCATCAGCTCACTGACCTTCCATGAGACCAGCCTTCTCGGCCCCCACGCGGGGGCCGTCTGACCAGCTGGTGGCCGGTTGGGGGCAGCTGGCAGACCTTCCCTTTGTCGCCTTCCCCCCGCCCTGGGGCAGGAGCATCCATGCTGAGGGCCCAGTTTCTTGGTGGCAGGGTTTTCAGCCTTTCCCTTTATGGAGGCGGGCTCGCGAGACTCGGAGGTGAGCGGGGTGCCCTGTCCCTTGGGGGATTCCGTGGATGCCCAGGTTTGTGACTTCAGAGGAAAGTGGGGCCCTCAGCAGTGCTTCCATGAGGGAAGGTGGGAGGGGGCCACGTTTTGGGGAACTTTGGTTTCTTTGGGGGGACAGCCACAATCACACTTCTGCTTACACCTCTAAAGCACAAAGCTCTCGCGGTTTCCCCAGGAGCATATCTCCGGAACTATAGTAAACAGGCAGCTTGAAAGGTAAGAGCTGGCTTTCGCGTCCCCGCACCACAAGCCCTGGGTTCTCCCCGGTGCTGATGCCTCCCACCTGCTCAGCAGGCGCACCCGGGGGTAAGTGTTCCCAGCTGCGCTCCCCTCCCCGGGCCCCGGAGCAGGGCCCTGGGGCTGACAACACGCATGTCAGTCTGCCCGGCCGTCAAGACAACCCAAACGGGCGGCTCAGACCCCGGAAGTGTGTTCTGCGATTTTGGGGCTGGAGGCCTGAGATCGCGGTGTCGTTGTCAAGGGCTGGTTTCGTCCAAGGCTTCTCCCCGTGGCTGGCAGGCGACCTTTCCTTCCTTCCGTCCTCACTGCCCACCTGTCTGTCTTGTCCGTGTCCCACTCTCACGTCAGTTACACTGGACTTGGACCCACCCCTATGATCTCATTTTAACTTAATCACCACTTTAAAGATTGCATCTCAAAGACAGTCACCTTCTGAGCTGCTGAGGCTTAGGGCTCCAGTTCGGGGGACGCAATTCAGCTGCAAACCCTGTACGACCCCCTTCACAGCACAGCTGTCTGTCAGGGCCCCCCAGGGCTTTCCCCTCCAGGCGGCCCTGCCGTCCACACGTCGGGAGGCGCCTCTTCCTTCTTGCGTCCCAGGATGGAGCACAAAGCTTGTGCTTCATATGAGGCCAAAGATGGTGGGACGTGAGGAGGGGTAGTAGGAGTGCTGCGGGGGTCCCCAGCGCTGCCTGCCCAGTCCCGAGGGCTGACGTTTGTCACCTGGCTCATCTCAGTACCACAGTGTGAGCTAGGCAGTACTTGTTCCATTTTGCAGACGGGAGTGCTGAAGCTCAGAGCCTGAAGATGCTCTGGGCGTTGAGACTCTGTGTAAACAACCCGTGGGACATGGGACCCACCTCCAGGGGCTGAGGCGGGCCCAGTCCCGCGGGTGGCCCCTGACTGCGACCCCGCCCAGCACACAAGGGCAGGACCTTGCAGGTGTCAGGGGACTCTGCAGCAGTTCCTGCCAGGAACCGAGGCCAAGTTCTGCGAGCGGTCCTTGTCAAGGGTGGTGTGCCGATAAGGTCGCGAGGGGGACACGGGACGTGCACTTGCCCTGAGCGCGGCGCCCACTGCTGTCCTGCTTTGCCACTTGCTGGGCGAGGCGGGCTGGGACCCGGGACCCGCCGCTGCGGTGTCTGCACGTGGACAAATATCTCCTTGGGCAACAGCATACGAAGAAACTACAGAGGACTACAGTTAACTGCGAGCAGGGGCTTCCCGGGGGTCCAGTGGTTACGGCTCTGCTTCCATTGCAGGGGGCACGTGCTCAAACTGAGAGCCTGCAGACCGCAGAAGCACCAAGCCCCTGTGCCCCAACCACCCAGCCCCGACCCCACAGCAGGAGAGAAGCTGGTGTGCACGGCCAAGATTCCCATGCTGACGAAGGCTGGATGCAGCCAAAAGTAAGAAGTAAATATTTTAAAAAGTCAGAACCAGAAACAAAGCGTGTGCATACGCCACTGGGGCAAATTATGGACAGGATACAAACAGTTTAAAAACCCCACTGCCGCATCTGAAGAGCTGGGAGGGAAAGGAGGGTGCTGAGCATGTCCCCTGCGCTCAGCACCAAAGGGTGAGCAGACCACCCCAGCCCCCCGTCCAGCCCGACCCCTGGGCCCACCCCTACCCTCACCCCACAGAAGGAAGCCCCCTCAGGGTGTGAGCGCGGGAAACTGTTGCTGGTTCTCACACCCCAGCTGCAGTGGAGGCCCCAGTAAAGCCTGGCTTGGATTTCTTGTCCAGCCTCTGGTCGGTTTCCGCTGATCAGGGGGGTCAGGGACCCCAGGTGGGAACTGGGCCTCTTGGTTCACAGCTCTGGAGCAACTCACCGGGAGAAGCCCAAGGCCCTCTTTCTTAATCATGCCTTGGGATTGGCCCGGGTCTGAGCATGGCCCGTGTGAGTGTGTGTGTGTGTGTGTGTAGTCCGGCGGGGGCTGTGAAGGCATCTCATGGGAGTGATGCCTGCCTCAGGTGGAGTGTAAGGTGAAGGTTCTTCCCCGAAACCCCCTGACTTCAGGAACCCCCAGAATCTAGGGCTTCTGGAGCCCAGACTCACAGGCCACACCCGCCGGGAGGAAGCTTGGCTTATAAATTGCTCTCTGCAATTTCTAGAAGGGAGGTAGCGTCCTGGGCTCCTCAAGGCAGTGACATCTGCTTAGCGCAGTTTGGCTGCTGCTCATAGAACCCGTGACCTGACATTTGATTTTGAAATAAAGACGCGACTCAGACCCAGCTCTGGGTTGAGTCTTCTCTGCCCAGGCTTGGTGGATCTGTCGGGCCCTGAGCCTGTGGGCAGAAGCCAGTGTGAGCTTTCTAGAAGGCAGAGTCCTGCCTGGCTTCAGGGAGATCCCCCCAGCCTCCCCTGGAGGGACCTGCCCCATACACGCTGCAGGGGGGAGCCCCCTTTCCTGCCAGGGCCCCGTTTGCTTCAGGGATGGAGGCAGCCTTTGGTGGGACGGTGATGCTGAGATGAGGCCTGGTGATCTGCCTGGTCTGGATCAAACCCCGAGTCAACCAAGCCGCTGGCTGTGTGGGGGACGGTGGGACCGCTCCTCGCAGAGCTGCGGCCATTGGGAGCTGTGTCCTCAGGGTGTTGGAGACCCCCGACATCTCCTAGCCAGGTCCTGCCAGCTCCCTCGGGGGTCTTTCTGCAGGCGTGGGGACTGACGGCAGAGACCCGAGGCGGGGGCAGGCCTCTGGGTATTGTCAGCATCTTCAAGGTACCAACTGAAAGATTTATACTTACTAATATTTAAATCCACTTTCAGTGACAAGTGAGAACCACGTCATCTTTGGCCTTCTTGGGTGCCAGGGTCTGGAAGAGTCAGGCTGGCTACAGTTTGCAGGGTCCAAAGCGGCCGCCGCTGCCCACGGTGGGGCTCTTACTGCCCAAGGTCAGGTCCCAGCTTCGCTCAAAGGGCACCCTCCCCCCATCTCCTTCCTCCCCATCCTCCGGGGGCTCCTCCTCCATGGGGCCCACCCCGTGCTGACCTGTGAGGCCCCCACGATGGCTGGCTTTCTCGCCCACACTGTCCCGCACACACCCCAGCCCTGCGTCCTGTGGCCAGTGGACACCCAGGGCTCACAGGCAGCTCCAGGGTTAATTCTCGGCAGTTCCCTGGAAGGAAGCAAATAACCCAATCGGGGTGCTGGTTTGTAAGATGAATTTTCAATGTGTCACCCACAGATGATCATTGATCGCAGCCAATAAATAGAGGCAGCCCTGACGTTTATTGTTGTCGGCGGTAATTATAATCGGCGGCCAGAGCCTGCGCTGCTGAATGCTGTGTTTGTGGCCGGCGTGGCAGTCCTACTAGCCTCCTCTGCTCCTTTCATGGGGCCCTGTGACTCACAGGGGATGATCAATATTTCATCTGCACAGCATTTGGACTGAGGGTGTCTGGGTCCTTTGTGGGCCTGCTGATAATGACCCTTTTATTCAGGCCAGCTTGTAGGAACAAGGAGATAAAGAAAAGGGGAGAGAGTTATAGCAGATGCTCAGGAAAGCATTGTGAAGGTTATAAGCAGAAAACAAGAGGGAAGAGACAGTGGGGTGGAGAGGAATTGAGGGTGGGGGCAGGAAACGCAGAGGTTTCTAAAATCGTGTGGAAAAGAAACGGGGGTGTTCCTCGGATTTTTCTTAACATGCTAAACATAAAAGGTTCAGTGAGTTTTCATCAGTTTTTTGAAACTCACCCTTTTGTAAAAAGATAGATTTTATGAAACTGAGGTTTAACAGCTGTGAATTTTTATTTTACATATTCTTAAAAATTTCAGGATATCCTGATAAATAAGAATGTATCAGTTTCCCCACAAAACCCTGTTTGTTTTCCGTTAGATAAACCTCTAGAAGCTGACTGCTCAACTGTTCTGATTTTCCGTTTCAAACGCACTCTTCCCCACTGATGTTCATTTGCTTCTCTGAGACCCCAGCTGCCTTAGAAGCCCCAGAACTGAATGAAGAGTGAGCCAAGCCTGCTGTGTAGACTGCTGGCATGACACAGCCACACCGATGGCTGGAAGTGTCCTCAGGACGATCCCAGGCCTGCAACAGCCCCTGGCTCTCCTCAAGGGGTTGTGTTTCCCGACGGTCTTCATGAACACGGGCAGGTACGGACCTGGCAGCCAGGGCAGGGGCCTTGCTGGACCCGCAGCCTGTGGGTTAGAGGACAAGGCACAGAGGCCGGATGTGTCTGGGCCAGGGCCCTGGTCTGATTCTGGAATCCACAGTCTGACGGAACCAAGCCCGGGTCCGTCTGTTCACCCCCGTGATCATCTTACGGAGCCCTGTGGCCCCGTCTCCTAAACTAGAGAGCCTCCGGGAGCCCAGTCCCCGTGGCATGGAGGCACCTGCTGAAGTGTCTCCTCTTTTCATTCCGGGCCCAGGGGTTTGGTTTTGCTTGATTTTGTTCTACCCTGTGTTGCTGTGGGGAGCAGATGACAAAATGCAGAAAAGTGTTGAGAAGACCCTGGGCCCTCTAGACCCGAGGAGTGAAGGCATCAGTCCAAACCTCCAGGCCAGCGCTTCTAACGGGCTCATTGCAGAGGTGGACCTGGAAGAGGACGCTATCACCTCCCCTGGGTATCAGGAAACCCCGCACTGCCGAGCCCTTTCCCCCAAGCAGCAACCCACCGGGAAAGACTCTGCTCGGCCTGAAGGGAAGGGGGTGTTCCCTCTGCGGCTCCAAGGGTCGGCCTCAGCCGACAGGGGTTAGGGACACACAGGACTGTACAGAAAAGAGGGGATGGAGCTTGAAGAAATGCAAAATAAAAAACAAAACAATAAAGAAAAGCAGAAGACTGCCATGTGGATATGCATCAATTTCTGAGCGAGCTAGAACCTTCTACATGGGAAAGCAACCAGGAACCTACCCAGATTAATGATATTAAATTAAAAAAAAAATCTACATTATAAAACACCTTAATATTAAAAGGCCAGTGTCACCAACAGAGAAATTTATTTTTTAGCAAATGTGACAGAAAAAAGGTTAATACATTTACTAGGAGGACTTCTCTTATATATACATTTGTCAACAAGACTAACAAAAAGCAACAGAAAATATGAGTGAAAAAATCAATAGGTGGCTGACAAAAAGACCAAAAATATCAGAAAGAAAAAGACTTTCATCCCATTTGCAACCAAAGGCATCACTACTCGGGATGACTCAGCCCTCCAAGGGTTGCCAGGGGTCTCGGAGCAGGGTGGGCGCTGCCCAGGGCTGGGGGACAGAGGTTCACGCACCCTCCACGCGGGGACGGAAGCAGAGCCCCCTCGTCTGGAGGCGCACGGAGAAACACAGCACAAGGTCCTGAAAGGTGTGGGAAGCCTGTGACCCGCTCCAGGTGAGTCCAGGAGGTGTCTGAGTGGAGGACGGAAGTGTGGACAGAGGCCCGGGCAGAGGAGGTTTGGGCAGAAGCTCACTGAGTGTCACCGTTTAAGGTTCTGGTCGTGCTGGGTCTGAGTTTCTGTGCCCGGGCTTTTCTCGGCGGCAGAGAGCGGCGGTGACCCTCTGCTGCGGGGCGCGGGCTGCTCTTGTTGGGGAGCTCCGGTCTAGCGTGTGGGGCTTCGGTGGTCGTGATGAGGCTTAGCTGCCCTGCGGCACACGAGCTCTTCCCAGGCCAAGCTTCCTACACTGGCAGGAGGGGCCTTTACCCCCGAGCCACCAGGGAAGGCTGAACGTCATTTTCATAGTGAAAAATTAAAAATAACCTGATGTCCCACAGCACCGTGACACTCTAATTTCAAGTGTGCTCCCAAAGCACTGTAGGAGTTTCGTAATCTTAAATATTACTTGGCACCATGGACAAGAAGGAAAATATGCAGTTAGATTTAACTCAAGCCACATAATCTCTAATATGCTTTAAATGCACAAACATACCACCCAGAAAATACCCAGGGAGGACGTCGAGTGACTCAGCCCGGGGGAAGTATGGCATGGCTGCCGGGGTGGGATACTTGGTGTGGAGGTCACTGCATCCCTAAATCTCACTTTCTGCATGTGAAGTGCAGATTAGAACCAGCTCCCGCCTCCCAGAACCGTGGGGAGGACGCCCGAGCAGAGAGCACCGCCCCGAGGTGGCCGACGTTTGCCTGACCCAGGTCACGAGCGTCTTCAGCTCTGGGTGTTGCAGGGTCTCCGCCACCAGCTGACTCGTGAGGTGTTGCCCTCAAGCTTACAGGCACTCTGTAAATGAAGGCGGCGACTGTGCCAAGAGAACTTATTTTGGGCTGCAAAAATCTGAATTCCAGTTAATTTTTTCATGTCACGAAATGCTATTATTTTGACTTTTTGAAAAAAGCATTTAAGAACATAGAACATTCTTAGCTTTAGGGCTGCACAGCCGCCAATGCAGACCGAAACAGCTCGGGCCCTACGGTTCCCTGGCCCTGGCTGGAGACGTTGTCTGGAATTCATATTAGTTACTAAACTGATCGCCTCATTGTTATCTGGAAAAAAAGGGATGAAAACAGAATGTAAACTTTGATATTCTATAATCGTAGTTGATTTTTACTTTCCTCTCTGCCTTTCTCTGGATTTTCCCATTTTTCTGAGTTGTGTCACGAGGAATCATTTTATAATTTCAAAAAGCAAACTTTGAAAGTTATGTAAACCAGGACCATCAAAATCTCTGTAAGAAAAGCAGAAAAAGAAAACAACCGACATCCCGAGACCCACTTCGTCTCAGCGTTGGCAGCGCTAAGAGGTCTTTGAACGGATGGAAAACAGCTCAGAGACGAAACGCAAATTCCGCAGGAGAGGCAGCCAAGGAGCCGTGTTTCCTTCAGGTTGAAGGGAAAATATTTATTCTGCTGGTGGACCTTGTCACAGAAGCGCAGGAGGGGCTGGGCCCTGGAGTCCTGTCTGTGACCTCGAGACGGGGTGGGCATCTGTGCTCACCCAGCAGCAGGGTCCTCGCAGGAGGACAAGTGTTACTGATACTAGGAAGAGAAGCGGGTTTGAGATGGAATGTCTTCTTGTTTGCCTGTTTCTGACTTAAAAGCCGGAATGCCCTCATTTGAGGTTTCTTCTAAGCTGGTCTCAGAAGCAGCAGAATCTGTCATTGAAATGAATGGATGCACTTAAGACACAGCTGCAGAGTCCTGTGGCCTTCTGATATGTTCTGGGCCCGATCCTTTCTGCAAGAAGCGTTTAGAGATTAATTTTTTGTTGTTCAGTCGCTCAGTCATGTCTGACTCCTCTCCTCCTGACCCCGTGGACGGCAGCACGCCAGGCTTCCCTGTCCCTCACCATCTCCCAGAGTTGCTCAAACTCATGTCCATTGAGTCAGAGATGCCTTCCAAGCATCTCATCCTCTGTCATCCCCTTCTCCTCTTGCCTTCCATCTTTCCCAGCATCAGGGGCTTTTCCAGTGAGTTGGCTCTTTGCATCAGGTGGCCAAAGTATCGGAGCTTCAGCTTCTGCATCGGTCCCTCCCAATAAGTACTCAGGGTTGATTTCCTTTCTTTTGATTTTTCCCAATTTACTGAGAGAGTCAGCCAGACCTGGCTGTGTCATGGGATAGCTTTTGAATCTCTCGGTCTGCACCTACAGCAGGCAGCCCTCAAGGAAGCAAAATAGAAAGTGATGAGCAATGCTTGCCACTAAAGTAGGGGCCAAGGTGCCTGTGACCCCAAGTGGGTGAGGCCGAGCCCATGACACCTGCCGGGTGTGAGTGCCCAAGTGGAGGAAAGCGGAAGACGGAACGGGGAGTCTGTGAACAGAGGAAACACAGGACCTGGCCCATGCGCCCAGAAAGCCCTGAAGGCTGCCTGGAGGAGGCACAGGAGCCCGGGAGAGCTTGTCCACCCCCCAGGCTTCCTCCTGGGGCAGGGCCCCAGGACAGGGCACTTCTGGGGAGACGAGAGGAACTCGAGCAGGGCGGCGGGGGCGGGGGGGACTCCAGAGAAAACAGGGCAGAGCTGCGGGCCTCCACGAGCCACGGCAGGTTCTACGACTAAAGGGAGGCAGCCGCAGAGGGAATTCCGGGAAGACAGGGCTGCCCTGAGCCACACCACCTTCCCCAGTTCAGGAAAGCTGATGTTTCATAAAAGCACTAAGGCCAAATCCCAGACAAAGCTTTCTTTAGAAAGGAAGGAGGAGCAGAACCAAGTCCCTGCAATGACAGAAGAGGAAGTGGGAGCAGGCAAGTCAGACCTCCACACGCTCGTTCAAAACGAAGCGGAAGACACTAGAAATGATCCAGGATGGGGGACAAAAGCGTAAATCAGAATCAGAAACAGAAAGAGCAGACGGGTGGATCAGGAAGCTGTGGTTCATATACACCATGGAGTATTACTCAGCCGTTGAAAAGAATGCATTTGCATCAGTTCTAATGAGATGGATGAAACTGGAGCCCACTATACAGAGTGAAGTAAGCCAGAAAGATAAAGACCAGTACAGCGTACTAACGCATATATATGGAATCTAAAAAGATGGTAACGATAACCCTATATGCAAAACAGAAAAAGAGACACAGATGTACAGAACAGACTTTTGGACTCTGTGGGAGAAGGCTAGGGTGGGATGTCCTGAGAGAATAGCACTGAAGCAAGTATTCTATCAAGGGTGAAACAGATCACCAGCCCAGGCTGGATGCATGAGACAAGTGCTTGGGGCTGGTGCACTGGGAAGACCCAGGGGGATCGGGTGGAGAGGGGGGCGGGAGGGGGATCAGGATGGGGAACACATGTAACTCCATGGCTGATTCATGTCCATGTATGACAAAACCCACTACAATATTGTAAAGTAATTAGCCTCCAACTATAAAAATGATTGAAAAAACAAACAAACAAAAAAAGAATTACAAGGGGAAAAAAGATATGGAAAGATAATTACAGCTTTAAAGAGACATCAACCAAATGCAACAAATGGACCTTGACTGGATTCTGGTTGAAACAACCTGTGAGAAATATAATATATATTGTGTGAGAAGATCTGGGAAAATTGAAAACTGTGATGTGGTTATGTTAAAGATGCCTTATAGATTAAAAAAGAGAAGAAACACAGAAATGAGTTGAAGAAAAAGACAGGAAGTAATTAGGAGGAAATAATCAGAAAATAGGATAAATTAAAAGAAATATAAAGAAGAAGAGCAATGGGAAGAGAATCAATATTTTTTATTATTTTATTACATTTTATTAAATT
Source organism: Hydropotes inermis (assembly GCA_020226075.1). NCBI lineage: Eukaryota > Metazoa > Chordata > Mammalia > Artiodactyla > Cervidae > Hydropotes > Hydropotes inermis. The sequence goes on from CM035283.1 coordinate 1,327,073, forward strand.
AAGAGTTTAAAGGATTTGAAAGTAACAAAGGCTGAAGAAAGTAGTATAAAAGTATTAGTTGCTAAATCGTGTCTGGCTTTTTGTAACCCCATGGACTGCAGCCCAACAGGCTGCTATATCCATGGGATTCTCCAGGCAAGAACACTGGAATGGGTTGCCATTTCCTCCTTTTATAAATAACAGGTGCTTCGGGTAAAAATAAGCAATGTGAGGGAACAGGAGAAATACTGGAAGCTGTAACTCAAGAAAACATTCTGAAATGTAAAAAAAGAAAAAAAAATACTATACTATCCTACATAATCAAAGAGTTTCACATGTGTCTGATACTCTGGACCCTAATGGCCACTATCAAGACACCTCCTCATAAATTTCCTTGATTTTACAAAAGAAAGAACAAAAACTCCTTTTGGGTTCCAGGCAAAAATTACAAGCAATTCGTAAGGGCTTCACTGACTCAATGCACATGAGTTTGAGCAAACTCCGGGAGCTGGTGATGGAGAGGGAGGCCTGGCGTGCTGCAGTCCATGGGGTCACAAAGAGTCGGACATGACTGAGCGACTGAACTGAACTGAACTGAATTTATAAGGGAGAGAAATTACATATTTCATCATATTTTTCAACAACACCACTTTATGCCCGTAGTAAATGGAGGAATGTATTTGATAAACAGGAAAAAAAATGAGCCCATAATTTTGTAGCCTGAGAAACTTTCCATTTATCACCTGCAAACACCCCGAGGAATATTATGTCTCCGAGCTCTTTCTGAGAAATCTACCAGAGAGCCAATAATAGACGACAGAAAACCCCAGAGAGACTGCGACGGCGCTTTGCCATGTTGGCGTCAGCGTCAGCGAGGAGCAGAGCTCCCAGAAGGCTGATCGGCGTCTGCACTCACAGCACGACCCTCCTCACAGATTCCCTAGGGTGGCGACAGCGTTACTGGCAGCGGAGGGTGGTTGTCTTTAACGGGGACAAGTCAGCGAGTGCAGGTGAGACGCTCTAATTACAGACCTCCTCTGTGTCTGAGCGGGGCTTCAGTGGCTCAGACGGTAAAGCATCTGCCTACAATGTGGGAGACCTGGGTTCGATCCCTGGGTCAGGAAGATCCCCTGCAGAAGGAAATGGCAACCACTCCAGTATTCTTGCCTGGAGAATCCCATGGATGGAGGAGCCTGGTAGGCTACAGTCCATGGGGTCCCAAAGAATCGGACAAGACTGAGAGACTTCTCTCTTTCTCTGTATCTGAGCAACAGGCTTCTCAGTTGGAACGAATTGACACGACTCACCAGAGGGGGAAGCACACCTTTCTGTGGTCCCGAATCTGGGCTGGAAACACCAGCGTGAACTCCAGAGGTGACATGTGTTTCTGTGCAAACACCCCATCTCTGTTCTCCCTAGAGGATGGGACCCTGGCCGTCAGCAGTCAGAGGTCCTGAATCTCCCTCTCCTGCTGGAAGGAATCTGGGCTTCTTGGGGGGCATCTTATTTCTGGCCTGGAGCAGATGTGCAGACTCGGAAAGTACACTGCTTGGCAGAAGCCGAAGAGCCATCAAATGGCTCCTGGTCACGTCAGAAAGACACAAGGGCTGACTCAGACCTGGTCCTCCAGCCAAAGATGAGGCCGTTGTTTCAAAACAGATAGCAACTCCAGTTAATGATGACCTATCAATTATGTTTAAATCTATGCATTCTCAACACTATTCAAAATATCAGGTGACCTTCAGGGGATGAGAGGGAACCAACTGATTGCCTTGAAAACTGACTGAAAAGAATAGTGATTATCAATCTGGGCTGCCTTCCTTACACGTGTTCTGGAGGAACAAGAGATGCGTAAGGAGAATCTTGCCATTGAATTTATTCCAACAAAAATGTGAAAAAGAAATTGGAGAGGGAATGAAACTATAGATGAAATAAGACTTAGACGACCTAAGAATTCAAAAGTGGGGAGGGCTAAGCTGCAATATTGGGTGGTAAAGTGTCAGGAAACACAGAAGTGGTTTCTATGGGAGCCAAGGGAGGGTGCTGGGATGGGATGGGGTTTCCAGGGCAAGTGGATGGAGTTGTAGCTATAGGGTATTCCTCCTAAATGACCCATGACATAATATGCTTATCTTAGAGGGTTTGCTGTGTTTTATTTTACAAGGAAAAACTTAAAAAATAAATTTTAAGACAGCAATGTAGTATCATAATTATGATACAATGTAGTATCAGATATGTAGTGTAAAAATAATTATGCAATTATTTTCCAATATTGTAGAAAAAGAGTTTCAACAGTTAAAGAGAGGGGACAAGTTCTGTTTTGAGCAGACTGTCACTGATTTGCAGTGAGATTCACGTGGCCAATGTAGAACAAGGCAGAGACCCCTAGAGAGATGTGAGGACACTCTGCAAACCCAGGGATGTTCAGAGCTCACGTGTGGAAGACTACATTTTCTCAACTGCTGGATGGTTTATGCTTTAAAGTTGTGTCGTGATTCAATTCTTTGGGATTTACTGTTTGAAAGGGTCATTTGTATTCTCTGTTTATGAGCTTTTCCTATTTTGCTCTTGGGTTTTCAGTCTACTCCTTCCTGACTTTTTGCACCTAAGATGTATTATTAACCCTTGTCTTTGACGGGAATTTAAAAGCCTCCGTCTCAGATTGTCATCTGATTATTTTGTGATGCTTGTCTGTGTGTTTCGATTTCTTTGGCCATGCAGAAGTTTGTTTTTTGAAGGAGCTTGCAACAGAAATATTCTGAGTGGTTGGGCAGAGGCCAAGGAAGCTCTCCAAATGTCCTTCTTGTTGTTACGTTGAAATGTAGTCCTGTCTGCAGCGGCCCCTGGTGCGGAGGAGCCTCCTGCCACCTGGACTCCCAGAGCCCCTCAGAGTGCTGGACGCCAGGAGCCAGGCCCGTGGCTCTCCAAGCTGCATTTTGCTCTCTTTCTGGGATGTGTCACCTTTCCACCCCTCTGAGGATCCCAAGCTCCTCTCTCGCCCTAATGCCTGTCACATGTCCAGGACTGGCCTCTCCTTCTGGGCGTTTCTGAGGTCCCCACCCACCTCCATGCCCATTGTCCTTCCCTGGGCAACTCATCAGCTGCGCCTCTGCCCTGGGGACATTGTGAGCATCTCGGGGTGTTCAAATTCTGCCTCCCCAAGTCCACGGGGTGTAGTTTCATGCTCCTTGTTGGTGCCACTTCTCAAAGGTGAATGAGACACATTCAGAGCAGAGCGGACACCACGTTCCCATCTGAATCAACTCCAACATCTTCATTTGTAATATTTTCTTATTATTTAGTTCAAAACACTTTCCCACTTTTCACTGTAATTTTGTTTTTGATAGTGGCTACTTAGAAGTACATTTTTTAATTTAAAAACTTATGGAGATAACACTCTAATTATTTGGGGGTTATTAACATCTGGGTGGAGGTTATTTGGTTGGACAACACACTGCTGTGATTTCCTTCCTTTGAAATGTGTTGAGACTTGTTTAAGGCCCAGAATTTTGTCAATTTATAAAATCTGCAGCTGAACAGAATGCTTGCTGTGTAGTAGTTGGGACAGTGTTCCATGTTTCCGTCAACTAAATGTTTTGACCATAGTTTTAAACATGTCTGCGTAGTGAATTTTTGGCTGTTGTTTCTTCCCGTCAGTAAGCGCTGCCTTTTGCTGTTCAGTTGCTCAGTCGTGTCTGACTCTTTGCGACCCTGTGGACCGCAGCATGCCAGCCTTCCGTGTCCATCACCAACTTCCGAAGCTCACTCAAACTCACGTCCATCAAGATGGTGACGCCATCCAACCATCTCATCCTCTGTCGTCCCCTTCTCCCGCCTTCAATCTTTCCCAGCATCAGGGTCTTTACAAATGAGTCAGTTCTTCACATCAGGTGGCCAAAGTATTGTAGCTTCAGCTTCAGCATCAGTCCTTCCAATGAATATTCAGGACTGATTTCCTTTAGGATGGACTGGTTTGAGCTACCTGCAGCCCAAGGGACTCTCAAGAGTCTTCTCCAACACCACAGTTCAAAAGCTTCAGTTCTCCTTATAGTCCTGCCAGATTTTGCATCATAGATTCTGAGACCCCTTGAAACAGGGTAACTGTAGGTAGGTCCTATTTTTGTTGATTTCCAACATGAAGCAGACTGAATGAAAGCAAAATTGGCAGGATCGGATCAGGCGCCTCAGATCCGAGGACAGAGCTGCAGAGATTCGCGTTTTCTATCTTTATGCTTCCTGTGGGGTGTCTTCACTGAGTCCATGATTAACCCTCCGGGCACGAAGCCCCAGTGGGGTCCGGGCCAGGGGCGGCTGAGCAGAGCTGAGGCCTGAGCCCCCTGAACTGGCCTCAGGAGGGACGCCGGTGAGGTCTCCACAGTGCCAGCGGCGTGGCTGGATTCTCGGAATTTACCTCCACCGAGAAATGCAGCATAAACAACACACACACTCATGTGACGCTCACAGAGCCAGTGGTGACCAAAGCAACTTTAGAACTTGGACTTTCTCAAGGAAGATCCTTTATCAGTGGCATGGTTCAGGTCTGTGCCTGGCGAGGATGGAAACCCCTCCATGCTTTTGGGGTGTCTCCCTGTTCTTTCCGAGTTCTCTACAGAAAGGCATCCCCCTCCAGGCACACCGTCACCTTGGTGGGGCTCCCAAAGTCCAGGTAAACTAACGGCTGTGGGGCGCTTACTGGGGCCGGCCCGCCGCCTGGCGCGGCCCCCGCACCACTCTGTGAGGGGATCGCCGGACAGTGAAAAGGGTGAGGTGTGCAGAGGACAGTCCCCCGCCGGGTCACACACACACACCCCCAACCTGAGGGAAGGACCCCAGGCACCGGGGCCCATACGCTCAGGCACCGTCTGGATTCTGGGGCCAAACGCGGGAAGGAGCGCAAGGGGCTCCCCTTCTGGACGCATTTCCAGGTTGGGTTCTGCAAAAAGTCCTTTCACAAGAGAAGGCGGGGTACCCACTGACAGTTTCATGTTCTGATAACTTAGAGCCAAAAGCGTGCTGTTAGGGAGACGAAGCCCTGAGCTCCCCTGGGCTGGGAGGGCACTGGTGAATCAGACAAAGTTAAGTTCATGCAGCAGATCCAGGGCGCTTTCCCCGGAGCTTGGATGCAGCTGTTTGGGAAACGCCTCATTTCCAAGGTCACGGACTCAGGACTCCTCAGCACAAAACCTGGACTCAGAGTCATGGTGGTTAGAAGATATTCATTTCACATGCCAAAATAGATGTGTTCAAAAGAAAATTCAGATCTGTTATAACGGAATTCTGAAGTAGCTCATTGAAGAAAACTCAGAAAATGGGGAAAAAAGGAAAGAAAAAATATCCCCAGTAAGCTGTCACTGCAGAGGTCCTGATTTTATCGCTTTTTTCATCGGATCGGGCTGTTTGAGGGGCCTCCGTCAAACCAGGCTTTGCAACTTCTAGGCGATTAGGGGTCAGAAACCCAGCAGAAGGCAGTAGATAGCACTTCTCACACATGGGAAGCTTAGACTATCAGAGATCATCACCTGGATAGCAAATGAACAACAGATGCTCATTCTGTTTTTTCATTTGAAATAGAAAAGTACATCAGGGCTGTTTCATGTAGATGCTGTTTACATGTCGAGGGTTGCCAGAGTTAAAAACAGCGAGGCTTAGAACAAAACAGAAAACATCGTGAAGCTGGTGGTGACCTCTGTCCACGTCATCTCAATGTCCTTTCCAAACCACCACCCGGGTGGCAGGCTGAGGTGGGCGGGGTGTGGAGGACAGGTGAGGTGGGGCTCTCTGCCCACAGGTGGGTCCCTAATAGCCCAGGTGAGGAATCAATCTGCCAGCTGAGGTTTCCTTGTCCTGCAACCTGGAGGCCATGGACAGCTGGGGGCCCGCTGACCACTGCAGGAAGCCCTGCAGCCTCTTGTTTTAAGCGGGAGAGCAAGAAGGCCCTGTGCGCCTAGCGTCCTGGGCCCCATCCGCAGCGGACTAGGAGAAGGCAGTGACTGACCAGTGTGAGGCGTTTTTGCTCTTGGTTCATGACTGAAGCCCAGCGGTGACCCCAGTGTCTGGGAAACGTGTGCGGGCTCCCGGAAGCCGAGCACAAAGCAAAGGCAAGGCAGAGGCTTCCCGGGGCTCAGTGGTGGAGAATCTGCCTGGCATCACGGAAAATGCAGGTTCAGTCCCTGATCCGGGAAGCTGGCACATGCCTTGGAGCCAGCAAGCCTGCACCACGGCTACTGGGCCTGCGAGCTAGAGTCCAGGAGCCGCAGCCGCTGAAGCCCACGCGCTGTAGAGCCCGCGCTCCGCAACGAGGGGAGCCTGCGCTCCGCGGCAGGGACTGGCCCTGCCGCCTCAGCTAGAGGAAGCCCGTGCAGCAGGAAGACCCAGCACAGCCAAAAATAAACACATAAACAAGCAAGGCAGAAACGGGAACTTGCCAAGAATTCAAGGCACAGTCAGCTGAAGCCATCTCCGCTCTGCTCCTCTCAGTATTTGCACGCTGCTGTCCCTTCTCTGGCTCGCTGGCCAGCAGACAGGGTGTCACTGGACCTTTAAGGAGTGTGCAGAGGATGGGCCGCTGTGGGAGGCGCAGCCGGCACAAAGCTGGGGTCTGGGTCCCGGAGGCGGGACGTTTGAGCGGCTGGGGTCCAAGGCGCTCGCCCTGCCCATCAGCGCGGCTCTCTGACTTGACCTTCAGCCCCATCTCTGTGCAGAGAGCCAGGTCCTGGTTGCGTCTACAGCAGATGGACAAACATCTGCAGTGGACTCATTCCAGATGACCAGTCATGAAAAGCGGCCCCGGTCACTCCTGATGGCTGCGTCCTCCTGCCACCAGGCCCGGACGTGAGGACCTCAAGGCCTCGCTCCAGGCCCCACCCTCCTTCCATCCTTCCGTCCAGCCCTGGGAGCTGGTTTGCAGCCCACCACCGGCGCTAGGCTGGGACACAAGGTGGGCCCCTCACGAACTGCAGGGCGACTGTCAGGTTCCCGTGGGATGTGCCGCCCAAAAGGCTCGTGTCCAGGGCCTGCCTCCTCAGGGAGCCGATCAGAGCCAGGGGGCAGTCCCACTCAAGCAGGAGCCCACCGACTCAACCCCACAGCCAAGCCCGGCCATTCTTCCTGCCCCCGTGAGTGCCCACTGGGGAGAAAGGACCCGGGCCCATGCCACGGGGGTGTCTCTGCCAACGCTGCTGCTGACTGTGAGTAACTGAAGAAAAGGGACCGCCCCTGTGGGCTGGGTCTGGGCTCGCCCTCAGGTCCGACCCGAGGCTGGAGAAGGACCTAGAAGCTCTGATGAGGTGAAGCTGCAGTGCTCTTCAAGTCAGGGCATGTCTGTCGGGCAGATCCCCGGGACCCTTGGCACTTGGCTCGGAAAGGCCCACAGAGACCAGTGCTGGGGTTGTGGTAGCTAAGCCTCACCCCCCAGGGCCCGGGTGGCACCTATGCCGGCCGCCTCCTCTCAGGGAGGTCAGCCCACGCCTTCCAGCTTCTGCAGTGTGGCCTGGGCCTGCCTTCCCCACCAGCACCTCCAGTGGGAAGGACCTCATCCACCCATCACACCCAGTGTCTCCCTCCTAAAGCCCCCCATGCTCTGCTTATCCACCTTCAGGGCAGGAAGATTCAGACTCGTGGCTTCTAGCAGGCACACAGGATAGTGGAAGTCATCATTCTTGTCATCACAATAAAGAGAAAGCGGAACACACTGGAAACCAAGTCTTCCCAGATTCCCTGAGAAATGTGAGGTCACGAACTGCTGCCCTCAGATTGGAGAGATGGCCAGCAGGTGCAGTGAATCAGAACTTGCTGGAGCAGGATCCTCCTGGTCAGCCTGGGCTGTGACCCTGGGGCTGAAGGCCTGGTGAGGATGCCTGGGAGGTAAAGCTGGGGCTCAGGTGCAGGAAGGCACCTGCGCTTCTGTGGGTTTTACCTCCAGGAGCTCTGCAGGTCCTCACATGGCAGGTCAGACCATGAGCTCCTCCAGCCTCTGGGGGCTGGAAGGGAAGGGAATCATTTTGAGATAGGCCTGAGTGTTCTGCCTGTCAGGAGGCTTCCCCCAGGAGGATGGTTTAACCAGATTCTGACCTGCTGGGACGCATCAGAGCCCAGCTGACCTGGGTGGTGGTGCCTCTCCAGTCCAACTGTCCTGTCCCTGCAAAGAGGAGACAACAAACCAAACACAACCTAGAGCACTTTGGCAGCCCGCAGTCTGGGGCGCTGGACTCTCTGGAAGGCTGAGACCACTCCCAGGACCAGAAGGCATCCCTGCACTCCCAGGGCAGCAGGGCTTCTGCGCAGAGCAGGGCGGATAGAGATGAGGCTGTCGGCACAGACCTCACACGAGACAGCAAGACGCTGCACTCTTACTGGTGAAAGTTCCGAGTGTCCGATTCTGCTTTTCAGTGAATAGTCTTATTTAGCGATTTTATCAGATGTGCTTAAAAGTTCCTGAGTTTATGTGTCTTTCCTTGAATTAGAAAGAGCATGTTACTGCCATTTTTTCCCCAGCGACAGTTGTGAGCTGATACCATCAAAAACATTATTTATGCTTTATCCACATCCTAGGGAAGGCTACGCCCATTTCCCATAAAAGGCTAAAATAGGCAGGATTTTTAACGTCTTTGCTGGAAGGGAAAACATAATAAAATAGATCTGGTTATTGACAGAAGATTACTTTAGCATTGCTTAAGTTGTAGGTATGTGTGCACGTGTAAGCGACTTAATGAACTGTCGTTTTAGAATCAATTTATGGAGTGGAGGCGATGACCTGGGACACCCTCACCCTTTTTCCCCCCCCATCCCCTGCCAGGGACCCGCCAACGGTGCCTCTCACAGCTTCAGCCTCCTTTGTTTGTGGGAGGCAATCATGGCTGAAAATAGCAAGTAGAGTTTGCACCCCCAGCCTGGAGTCCAGCTTCAGGGGCTAGTGCGGAGGTGGACTAAGGGGGAGGCTGTTACCTGGGCTCCTGAGTCGGTCCACTTGCTGAAAGGCAGGTGCCTGCCCTTGAGGGGCGCTCACATGACATGGGGACCCCAGGTCCACAGCTGGAGGCTGGGGGTCTGTCTGGGGACTGAGGACCAGCTTCCAACCAGGATGCAGGCTTGCCCCAATTCCAGCGAGCCCTACAGTCTTCAGCTCCTGTGTGGATCTCCACGTGGGGTGCTTTCTTGCTTTGTAGATCGGAGGCTCCACCCCAGACCAGTCACACTAGGCAGAGATTCTGGGGCTGGGACCGTTTTCTCAGTGATTCCCAGACTCATTAATGGTTGAGAACAGCTACAAGAAGAGCTTCTGTTGCCCAAACCTCCCTTGACATCTGTTGAGGACACAGGAATTTCAGGTAAGATCATGTTTCAGATGCAGCCGGCCCCCAGGCTGCCTGCGATGGCGGGAGGGGGCAAGTCACCCGGAACGGAACTGCCCACTCTCGGCTCCCTCCTTCTGCTCCAGGACCTCAGAGCCCCGACCTGTGTCTCTCTGAGCAAGGGTCAACTTTCTGGAACCTGCTGAATGTGAAATCTCAACTACATTGTTATTGATTTTCTACATTCTGGATCTATCAGTTATTAACAGGGGTTCACTGAAGCCTCTGATGGTAATAGCAGAGTCTTCCATTTCACCTATCAATTCTTTCAGTTTCTGCTTCACCTATGTTGACACAGGACCGTTTGGGTGATTATTGATCTAATTGGTTGATCAAATATAATCAACCATGTTTGAAGCTGTTTTCTGTTCATTGCCAGAAGCTTCTATTTCTGCCTTCTCTAGTTTTAGATGTAGAATTTTATATGATTCTATTTCATCTTCTCCCTTAGTGTATCAATTAAATGTCTTTAAAGATTTTAGTGGCTTCTCTGAAATTCACAGGACATATTTTAAACAAATCTAAGCATGCCTGCAAGCAGCCCTGTTCCGTCTCATGTGTAGTAGATCACGTGCCTTACGACAGAGAATTAATCGCCTTCCCATCCCTGTGACGTTGCTGTCACGGATACTTGCTGCCTTTATTCATCCTTCTCTGACACGCTTCCTTATGTAGATGCAGGCTTCTGACCTGTTTTGTATTTCTTCTCCCTGAAAACCTTTTATTGTTTCTTGAATTTCTTGGATGCACGTCCTGCTAAATTCTCTCACTTTTTATTTCTCTGAGAAATTCTTATTTTTTTCTTCCCACTTGTAAGTTAAGTTTGTTGACTATAGAATTCTAGATTGTTGGCTTTTTTTCTTTTAACAAAGCAAATTCTTCACCCACTTAGTGTTCACTCTGCTTCAGCCAACTCTGGTGAGGCTTCTGCTGTGACGCTCGCTGTGGGCGCTCTGTCTCCTCAGGCTTCTTTCCAGGTTCCCTTTGACTTTCCACAGCTAGAACATAACATGCTTGTGTGTATTTGTTGTTGTGTTTATTCTGCCTCATGTTTTGCAAGCATCTTGGATTTGTGGTTTGGTGTCTGCCCTTAACAGTAGGATGTTCTTGGCTACTATTTTTGCAAATATCTGTTCCGCTCCGTTGTATCTTTTTCCCCTCTGGTATCCCAGGTCTAGGCGTTATGCCTTGTGAAAACCTCCCTTCGTTTCTGGATGCTATATTCTGCGCGTGAATCTTGTTTTCCTTGTCCTTTTTTCTTTTGTATTTGGAAAGTTTCTTTCCCTCTCTTCAAGTCCGTCAATTCTTTCCTCAACAATGTCAAATGCACTGAGGCACTTCCTTTATTTCGGTCACATTATTTTTGACTCCTAGCGATTTTTTCTTTTGGTTTTTCTCAGAAGCTCAACCACTCTGCTCACATCACCTGTTTGTTTCCCATGTTTCCTGCTTTTCCCATCAAGGCTCTTGTGCTGTTATGAAGCCATTTAAGTTCCCTGCCTGCAGGGCCCATCGCGTCCTCGGTGCTGCCCGAGTCTGGCTCCGAGGCTGGGTTTATCTTTTCAGACTTCGTTTCTCCTCTACCTCTCGGGATGTCTTGTAGCTTGGTTTGAAGGCGCTCCTGTGCCTCGACCTGGGGACGCGGCCTCTGCAGTGAGCGGTTCTGCCGGCCCGACGGGGGCTGGTCTGCGTGTCAGGCTACCCGCCTTGGGTGCCAGGGCCTCCTCTTGTCTTGTCCCTGCTCTGCCCCTCCTGACCTCGGGCTCCCCGGCCGCTCCTCCGCAGAGGACGCTGCTCCACCGCTGCGGTAGCTGCGCTGTGCGGGGTGGTGTTGGGGTGGGCGAGGCTTCGGGAGGGAATGTCTTTCTGTGGACGGGGGGCCCTGGGTGTGATGTTTGCAGAGGTCCCCTCTTGAGGTTACTCCTGTTCTTCCCCCTGGTTGGAACCAGAAGACTGGAGGAGGCAGGAGGAACAGGAGCTCTGGCTTCCGCCTTGGAGTAGAGAACTGGGTATATTTCACAACAGCCGCCCTTCTCCTCCCACCTGCTGGAGTCACGAAGACACCTTGCTTCCATCTTCACTAGGAGACCTTGGCCCAACTCCTGCAGATAAAGCCAGTGGAAGCGTGGGGTCTGCTAAGGCCCCAGCCCCTAGAAGTTTCTCTCTCTCTCATGGCTCAGGTGTAGCTGCCAGCAACTCATCAAGGTCACCCTATAGCTGCTCCCACCAGTCTGTGGCTCCAGAAGCCTCTCTCCCAGGTAAGCGGATCCTGGCTGCTGCAAATCTTGGATTCCCCTGTCCTTCAAGATTTCATAGCTGCAAACTCAGTTCTCCAAGGGATCCAGAAAAGTAAATGATTTTCAGACTCTCCAGCTGTTTTTTCTGGTTGTACAGACAGGAGTGAAATTTCCATGATCTTCACATGTCAGAGATGAATTTGGAAGCCCCCTCCACCCAGAGCATTACTTGTTTTATGTGGGACACTTGGACAATACTGCCGACACAAAAAGCAGAAACTTAGAGTCACTCTTGGAGAAACAAATAGCAACCCACCCCAGTATTCTTGCCTGGAGAATCCTGTGAACAGAGGAGCCTGGTGGGCTACTCTTCATGGGGTCACAAAGAGTTGGACACGACTGAGTGACTAAGCAGATAGTCACTCTACCTGATAAGTATTCATACTAGGATATAGAATAAAATGTCTTCCTTAACAAAGAAGGAAAGAAATTACATCTGTTGTGTGTTATCATTCTTAAAGTCATCTCTGGTTAATGTTGAATCTGAGGCTGCACTGATGAGGGTCATTTGCCCTCGGGGAGGAGGAACCTTAACTTGGATGTTGAATTTGGGGCCTGCGTTGCACTTTCCCAGTGACTTAGATGGTAGAGAATCCACCTGCAATGAAGGAGACCTGGGTTTGATCCCTGGGTTGGGAAGATCCCCTGGAGAAGGGAATGGCAACCCACTTCAATATTCTTGCCTGGGAAGTCCCGTGAACAGGGGAGTCAAATGGGCTATGGTCCATGAGGTCGCAGAGAGTTGGACATGACTGAGCGACTAACATATTTTTCCATCTTACGCCAAAGAGTGTCTGGGGTTCCTGCAGGCTTCTGGAAACCTCTATAACTGCCATGCCTGATGGAGCCACTTCTTCTTCGTTCCCTGAGCCTCTTCATCACGATTCTGGGGGAGGGGAGGCTTGCTGGGGTCACAGCCGGGGGAGCAGAGGAGGACGGTCAGACACTGATTTCCCTGGATATGGGGCAGTGTAGCCAATAAACACAGCAATGCCTGTATTTGTGTCTCATCTGAACATCTAATGAGCATTTCTACTTGCCCTATGTCACTTGATTGCTTCTTGGCAGAAAAGAAATGACAAATGCAGATAGTGTGTTAAAAAGCAAAGACATCACTTTGCCAACAAAGGTCCATATAGTCAAGGACAAGTAGTGCTTTCCTGCGGTCATGTATGGATGTCAGAGCTGGACAGTAAAGAAGGCTGAACACCGAAGAATTTGATGCTTTTGAACTGTGGTGTTGGGGAAGACACTTGAGAATCCCTTGTAAAGTTAAGGAGATCAAACCAATCAATCTTAAAGGAAATCAACCCTGAATATTCATTGGAAGGACTGAAGTTGAAGCTGAATACAATACTTTGGCCACCTGATGTGAAGAACTGACTCATTGGAAAAGACCCTGATGCTGGGAAAGATTGAAGGTGGGAGGAGAAGGGGATGACAGAGGATGAGATGGTTGGATGGACACGGATTCAATGGACATGAACTTGGGCAAACTCTGGAAGATAGTGAGGGACAGGGAAGCCTGGCGTGCTGCAGTCCATGGGGTTGCAGAGAGTTGGACATGACTTGGCACCTGAACAACAACACCGAAATATGTCACTTGAGTCTTAAAAACAACCCAACAAGATGGATGTCCAGAGGCCGTGGTGACTGCCCGGGGCTCCAAGGAGCAGACAGGACCCCTGACCCAGGCAGCTGCTCTCTCACCAGGAGGCACCCTTAGGGCGGGTCTTGGGTTCCCGGGCTCTGTGGGGAAACAGCCCCGGGCAGTTCCAGCTGCACTTAGAAGCATGATCGTGGTGGCCTGAGACCTTAGGATTGCACCCACGACCAGGCCCTCGAGTTTCTACTCAGATGAGACCTTTCACTCAGAGATTTGCATTTTTAGCGGATAACTGGTCTGTAGCTCTGTGGCTGCTTTGGGAGGCTTTTTTTTTTTTTTAATGTGGACAATTCTTAAAAATTCTTTATCAAATTTGTTGCAATATTGCTTCTGTTGTTCTGATTTTTTGGCCATGAGGAATGTGGGATCTTGAGCTTCCCAGGCAGTGCCAGTGGCAAAGAACCCACCTGCCAACGTAGGAGATGTAACAGACACAGGTTTGATCACTGGGCCAGAAAGACCCCTGGAGGAGGGCATGGTGACCCACGCCAGCATTCTTGCCTGGACAATCCTGCAGACAGAGGAGCCTGGCAGGCTGAAGCTCGTAGGGTCACAAAGAGTTGGACATGGCTGAAACCACTCAGCACACAAGCTTGCACACATACGTGTGGGATCTTAGCTCCCCCATCAGGGACTGAACTTGCACCCCTGCATTGGAAGGTGGAGTCCAACCACTGGACCACCAGGGAAGTCCCGCTGCAGGAGACTTCTAGGTGGAAACCCAAGCAGTCAAGTTGGGGAGCCACTGGCAACTCATTTGATAGGGAGTCACAGGGTGTCAGCGTGTGCCTTTGTACTTAAAACGTGGCGATTTTTCTTTAAATATTTAGCCAGCATGTCATGATATACTTGGAAGTAACTGGAAAGTCCCAAGGACACGACCAAGATTCTGAGATTTCATATAATATGAATCAATACTCTGAAAATAGTCTCCTTGTTTAAAAAGAAAGAAAAAGAACAGCGCTACAGTCAACAGCAAAATCCAAACTCAAACTTGTGTTGACATTTTCTGATGAGCAGTAATTGACGTTAATGATAGAAAAACTTCTAATATCCAAAGCAACACTCCTGCTCAGTAGAACCTGAGCTGGGGAGACAGAGGGAATGTAAATAAAGGGGATAGCCAAACTCCAGGACTTCGGTTGAGCCTGTCACTGGGGGCCTCTGTTGGAGCATCCTTCCTCCCCAGGCCCCGGGGCACCTGCTGTCTGGGACGAGGGAGCCGGAGACCTAGAGCTGGTCAAAGAGCCCCCACGTACCCTCTGGTGGGAAAAACCGGAGTCTGGGTGCCTCTGAGTTCCTCTCTTCTAAACTTGAAATGACTGCTGATGAGCTTGCAGTGAATCAACAGCAGCAACATGCGCAACAATTAGTGAAATAAATGTGTGCTTAAGTGTTAATGAAATAAATAGTTAGCAGATTATTTGGGATCTTTGTTCTATCCTCAAGTGCTTAAAAA